>WHSE01000131.1:0-54287 GCA_012295165.1 Asparagus setaceus
ATTTTTGTATCTACAATGATGACCGTGGCGGTCCACCTGTGCACCATCAGGGGAAGCGACCACACATTACTCCATCACGAGTGGGAGTTAGATCCCAATTCATCTTTCTAGAAGCTGCTCTTAGTGAAGTAAGGGAATAGTCCGCGTTCCATTGCGGGCAAGAACATGTAGCGTGAGTTTACCACTGAACCCTTATGCGAACCCAAGTCCAATAGATGCGGATCTTGACATCATCGCCAAATAAGAAGGCGGGCTTTATAATGCGGTCGGTTGGCCAGATTCGAGAGGGCATCGTAATCCAGCGCCTAAGTGTGGGTGTCGAGGGTTGAGAGCGGTTTCAATTCTTCCTCATTCGGTCCGCAAATCTGAGGATATGCCAATGAAGATAGAAAGTCGAGGTTACGCCACACGAGTACCGTTTGCTCGAAAGCACCCGTTGAGGATGGCGGTAGAGGATGTTCAACTACACAAAAGAAAGAAGCGAGAAGTTAGTCCAAGGGGATTAAATCATTACTTCAAGGGAGTAAAATACTTGGATGGCGAGCCTCGTCAAATAGGCGAACCGTCCTCAATCAACGAGCCTCGTCAAATGGGCGAACCGTCTCCAATCAACGAGCCTCGCCAAATAGGCGAACCGTCATCAGCGAACCGTCGAGAAAGACGGATTTCGTCTCTGACAAATGAACCTCGTCAACAAGCAAGCGAGACTCATCCTTTAAGAAGGCGAGCCTCGCTAAACAAAACTCGTCATTCAAAGGCGAGACTCGCCAAAGCGAGCCTCATCTAAAGAATCAAACCTGCAAAGCAGTGAGTTTCAACAGAGACCCTATGAGGATCCGGAAGATCAAGAACCTCGATGAGGTTTAGCAAGCCAAATGAGGCAAGCCTCGTTAAAACCGTGGCCTTGATTAGAAAGTTGTGATCTTTGAGATCAATCTAGTCTCAGTGAAGATCATGCCATGAAATCAACTCTGACTATAAAAGTCATGTATTGGCGGCGATGTCTTCGTCTTTACTGTGGCGGGCCCGGTTGAGGAGAGCGAGAGTCAGCCAGACCTTTTGCCTTTGCCGTGGCGGTTTTGGGGCCATTGCTTGGCGTCAAAGGAGATCTCGGTGATTTAGATAGCGGCAGAAGAAGATGAGCGTGGGGGCTCTTTGGGGCCTCTCATTTGTCATATATAGGTCTCGAAGAACCCAGCGGAAATATCGGCCTAGATCTCTCACGTGATCTTCAATCTGAGATCTGCGGGCGAGATCTTTGGATGTGAAAAGTCTTTCGAAGGTGTCAAATCCCGATTTGCCGCGTGGATCTGGATTTAAAGAAATGTCAGCTTGGCCAAGGGTCGGTGAGTCGCGAGGTTCGTAGCCTTGCCCTCACATCGAACTCGGCGAGGTTGGCGTGTGAAGTTCGTCGGCAGTGTTAGAAAAATTTAAAGTATTCGGACCCCACAAGCCTGATTCAAGTCGAAAACTTTGAAGGGGTCTTGTAGGCAGTCAAAAAATCCTCTAGGCGAGGGTGTGCTTGAACCCTAGTTGTTAAAGCTTCAAGGCGAGGCTGCTCAGGTGGGCCATGCAAACTTCAAAGCGAGACTTCGTTCAGAGGCGAGGCTCGACCTCAATCACGAGGTTAGCAAGTGGAAGCGAGTTCAATTTTAACACGAGGCTCGCATGAAAAGCAAGCTCAGGTCATATCATGAGATTAGCTACTACAATGATGGTGGGAGGTTCGCCCACAGGTGGCTTGGCGAGGTTAGCCCACAACATCAAAGTTTGTGAGGTTCGTCCACAACATCAAAGTTTGGCGAATCTCTCCATTGACGAGGTTAGCCCAAGTGGCGAAGCTCTCCCTTGAGCGAGGTTCGCCAGCGGCAAGCTCTTCATTCAAGCGAGGTTAGCCAAGCGTGAAGCTCTTCACTCAACCGAGGTTAGCCCAAGTAGCGACTCTCCCTTGACGAGGTTAGCCAAGCGTGGCTCTTCATTCAAGCGAGTTTAGCCAAGCGAAGCTCTTCACTCAACCGAGGTTAGCGGTGAAGAGGTTCGCCAGCGGCCAGCTCTTCACTCAACGAGGTTAGCCCAAGTAGCGAAGCTCTTCATTGACGAGGTTAGCCAAGCGTGAAGCCCTTCCTTGAGCGAGGTTCGCCAAGCAGGCGAAGCTCTTCCTTCGAGCGAGGTTAGCTACGGTGAACCTCGACATTCAACAGGTTAGCCTACGGTGATGCACCTCGACATTCAGCTGAGGTTAGCCACGCGGTGGCTGCCATCCAACCACTTCATACAAGGTTAAACTACGGCGAAGTTTACCATCCAACCATTTCATACGAGGTTAAGCCTACAGCGTGGCTTCGCTATCAACCAAAATGCATAAATGCATTCGGTGGATTCGTCCAAACGGCAAAGCTAGTCATATAGCTGAAGTTCATCCAAGTAGCGGACCTCGTTATGCAATCGAAATTTGCCGGACAACAAAGTTCGAAGCTCGGCTTCGTCATTCAATCAAGGTTCACCGGTCAATGAAGAGCAAAGCTTCGTCATCTAACGGCTTCGCCCTCGTAGCAAACCCAAAGGCGAAAACCCTGATAACCACGTGGGTTAAATGGTGGGCATCGGTTATGCCCACTAACCCACGTTTCCACGATTCTAGCATGATAGTTACATGCTTAAAGCCTATAAATAGCCGTGAATAGCTATGAGCGAGGGAACTTTGGAAAATCGGCGCGCCAAGAGAATCGAGTTCTTCATCAATCATCGGCAATTTTGTTACGATCGTCAGCGAAGCGGATCTCTACGTGAGCATTGAGTGAAGCCTTCTTTAATACCAGAACCCATATAAAGAGAAGTCAAATCAATCTTCTCTTCCTCGTAATCGAGAGAGTGTGATTGTAATCTCTTTTCAAAGTCAATCAAACAAAACTTTTTCGACTCTACACACGCCCACGAGAGTCTCCATGACTCATCACCCTCAGATTAACACCACTCCTTAGTCACCCTCACATCAAGTTCATAGATGACTTGTCTCTTCTACCGCCGATACATAGACTATATGCCGACTCATTTTACTGCTGGACTCGACCAAAGTTACATTTACACCCTTTTAGGCTGGGTATAAATAGGCTCATTGTAACACCCTCTTGAGTACATAAAAGTTGGGACCGTTAAGTAGTAAGGAGGATTGACTGCTCAACTTTATTACTCCTACTTGAAGCGAAAATATACATATCACTCATAATCGCAAGGTTGATGGAAGAGGCCACGTAATACTAGAATAGCTAAAACTAAAGGGAACAATAATATATTATAAGTCGATAATAGCAACAATACACATTAATACATGTTCGATAAGTCAAAAGTACTACAAAAGTAAATACGAATTAACTCCTAATACAATTTTCACTGGAGCTAATCTTCTATGTAGGTCTATAATCCCTTGCCCTAGCTAAGCTGTATGACCTGCGAATGAATCTGGAATCAACATGGGTGAGCCTAAGACTCAATAGGCAACCATGAAAAATCTCGGCTACACATAAGTGGATGAATGATTTAGGAATCGAAATGAAATAATATGTCAAGCGTAAGTAATCAAGGACTAACATTCAGGATTCTAAACTCCCCAATCATGGAATAATCAATAAACCATGCATGCCTTTATACACCCAGGTGGCGTCATCACCTGAGCCTTGTCCCCACCGGACCTATTTCTATTACCACCCACCGGTGAAGCACTTCACGAGCATAATCCATGAATATAGAGTATCAACCACCAATAAAGGAAAGAATACTATCATTCTCATTAACAAAATCATCTAAGCAAGTCAGTCGACAATATAATCATTGAGAGAATATCAACGATATAAAGCTGAAATAAACAACATTAGGATAGCAATGGTTAAGCAATCAACAAAGAGCCCGCATGAAGTGAATCAAATAGGAATATTATGAAAGTGATAAGATGTACAACTGAACATTGTAAATCAACTCATACGACTTTCAAGAAAGTAATCAATTGAACTCTCAAAGAATGAGAGGAAACAATGAAAGGTTACCTACCATTTGTGCTAGGTTCCTCTGACGAAATGATATCGAAGATTCCTTGTCCTATATACACATACATGTATACTCATATGAGATTCTAAACAACAATGTCTTTTATTATTTCTCTAACCTATAACTTATATCATGCCATATGCTACACCTAGATGATTACATCTAATACCTATAATATGCCTGTGACAAATTCGTGTTCATGCAGATTGAGATGGATGGATGGTAGAGCAATCAATACCCAAAATGTATAAAACTAGTACCATATGACTCTAATATGTGTTTACTTTTCACAACAAAAATTATATTCAAGACTTATGTGCATGGGTCAAGTTATACACAGAATATGAAGGACATGTACAGACTGTAACTGCAGGCTATGTAACAGATTTAAGTGCACTAATGAGAGGACAAATAACATCCGAAATTAGTGAAAAAATATTCAAATGAAAGACATAAAAGTCTAGTTTCATAATATCTAAATAGATTAAAATTATGACGGATGATCATGGAGATATAGATGGATTAGTGCATGGGGTCACAGAGCACTATCACACTAGTTCAGTGCACATAGATCACAATTGATCTGGAATTAGAGATAGCAAATGATATTAAAAATAAACCAAAATAATTTTAAAAGATATTTATATGAGTCTAATTTACATATTAATAAGATTTAATACATAAAAGATATGCATGGAGAGTTATGCTCTCTCAGTGAACCTATCTCAAGCGGTTTGTTTGAACATGCATCCAATTCTTCTAAGAATTGAGATAGAAAATGATATCCAAAATTGACCAAACTAAGTTTAAATGAAATAGGTATGAGCAAATATTTGAAAATAGAAACTTTCACATAAAAATGATATTCCTAGTGGAAGTTATGGTCAAAATACTCAAAGGATATCCTACAAGAATTTTACGAGAATGAGCCATTCTCAAGCTTGCTCCTCTTCTTCTTCTTCTTTCTTTTTCCCTTTTTTTTTTTTTGTTTGAGGAGATGAATGATGGAAATAAATGAGGGAGTGGATACTGATGTAGTGAAGGGGAGAAGAGGTTTTGGGAAAAAATAAAATAAAAGGTCCTTTATGCATAGCTTAGTGGAGCACTTCATAGCTTAGTGGATTGGGTTTTTATGCAAAGTTTTCTTCCACTATGGCTGAATAAAATCTTTAATATATTAATTTGAGAGTTTCTAAAATAGATATTTATCAATTTGGGTTATTTCTAATCAAAGTTTAAAACATGATTGGCTTAGGTTTACTTGCTAGGTTTATATGCATACTATGACTTAGTTAACTTCGATCATATAATGAGAATTTAACTAAGTTAGAATCCTCATACTAGAAGATTATATGAAACACAAGGAAGAAAAATTCGATTCATGGGCAGTATCGATAGCGATATCCGATCACGGAAGGAGACTTTTTGCGATGTTACACTCATCGCCTACTAGCAAAGAAAAAAATCTCGACTAGAGCAGCATAATTTACGCACACTTAAAACTTGTTCGGTTTATTGATCTCCTTCTCCACTCAAGCTCATTCTTGACTTGATTGTTGGAGGAATCAATAGAACCAACTCGGTCCTCTAACATGCTATAGTTTTGAGAACTCTCATCCTATCGGGGATCGACCACCAAAGGAGAAGGGACCCCAACATCTTCAATATCGACCTAAACCCTTTGTTGTTTGGGATTAGCCTCTAATCCCATTTGAGAACTTCGAGTGGAAAATAAATTTCCAAGTTCTCTTAATCTAATTATTTTTAAGATATATATACATATACTCATATATATATTAAAAATAATAATAATAAAAAAGTCACGAAAAATGGGCACCAATAAAAGTTCTCTTGAACTCCAACGTGGTTCTATCTTACTAAGCCTAAGTTGACCTAGTGATCAAGCCAGAGGAGTATTTCTATACTTAATGACCTAATCCCAATCGGGTTGGGATTCGTTATTAAAACTCCTTAAATGGTCACTTAGAAAGCCGATAAAGTGGAACAAAATCACTAATGAATAAAGAGTGTAAAAAAATTATATATACTAACAATCTTTTACTAAGGGTATACACTAAAAAAACCAAATGACCTCCAAATTAACAAGAGCTTGCCACGTGGGATTATTTCTTCTCATAATATTTTGACACGTGGACATATATCTAAACCATTCATTTTTTAAAAATCGAAATTCAATCATAGCCATTCAAAAATTCGAAAATCAATCAAAATTAATACCAAATCTTTTTGAGAATATATACTACCAAAATTTCAAAAATAAAAACCAAAACCTAATTTGTTTTCAAATCTCGGTTTAAAATTCAAAAATTCAAAACCAAAACGAATTTTGTTTTCAATTCTCGGTTATTTGTTACTTTTTAGAAATCTTTTTAAATTTCCATAACAGAATTTACACTACCAAAAATCTATACCAAGAATCTTTTCATGATATGCCAAATATATCAATAACAAATAACAATAACCGAATAATATTTAGATTTTGGTTTACTTTATTCGTAAAAGATTAACAGTGATTTTCAAAAATCAACACTTATTTGATTTTGAAACTCCAACCGAAAAAATAACCGTGATATTTTGAAACTACAATAGCCGAAATTTAAAAGTCATCAAATGTATTTCGGCTTTGGTTTGTAAGTTTATTTTGCTTTTTAAAGGGTTTTCTATTTTTCTATATTATATGTTGTTATATTTTTAAATTTTGTTTTATTTTTCAATGTTTCAAGTATCGATCTATATTTTTGAAGAGGGATCCCTGCGAATAGATCAATCTAGGTGAGTAATTAACTTTTGGTGAACTATTTTTGAATTTTACATGTTTTGTATGTATTTAAGTTGTTATTATTTTGGTTTATGATTTAAATATTTTCGGTTTAAATATTTTATTTATATGAACTATTGTTATTAACTTTTGGATTTATTTAAATATTTTGGGATTTATGGATCATTCACTAGGTGAGTAATTAAGCTTTGGTGAGTAATTAACATAGATTTATATGAATTATTGTTCTATTTATAAACTTTTGCAATTTTTTCCTATTAATTGTTGCTATGTTGTATGATTTATACTTTTGAATATTTTTTATTATTTATATTAATTGTTGTTTAATTTTATGATTTATAACTACATTTTTATTATTTATTTAAATATTTTTTCTCCGTTTTGTTATATTTATATGAATTATTTTAAAAACCTAAAATCCTAAAATATAAACTAAATATTTTAACGTGATGAGAGTGGTCGTCATCCTATTGGAGAGGATCGTGAGGAAATCTGGAGGAACTATCGAGGTGATTGTTAACATGATAGTTTTGGGGACCCGTCATCTGTTGGTGGATTGTGAGGAAATTTGGAGGAAATTAATTATCGGATGTATTTGTTAACATGCTAACTTAGTGGGAGTTTGAAAGAAGACTACGGGTACTTCTTCAGAATTTAATCCGGATCTTTGGTCCTCCGTGATTGATGCATATTTAAAATATTTATATTAATTACTGTTATATTTATGAATTTTGGAATTCTTGTTATGATTTAAATATTTAAAAGATTTATATTTTTATTTATATTAATTACTGTTATATTGATGAATTTTGGAATTTTTATGTTTTAAATATTCTCGGATTTAATTTTATTTATATGAATTATTGTTATATTTATGAATTTTTGCAGTTTTTAATTGTTTCTAAATTGTATGATTTTTAATTTTTATGATTTTTATTATTATTTATAATAATGTTTATAATTTTAATTATAATTTGATACGTTGTAAATAACTGAATTTTAGATGAATGGTTTCATTTTAAATAATTGCTATATTTTATTATTTATAATATTTTTAAATATTTAATTTTTGTTATAATTGATATTGTTTGAATTGAAAGTAGAATTCTTTCATGCTTAATTTGCTTCATTACTCATAAGGATATTTTCTGATGACAACATGAATAATTTGTGAAATTATTGTCATTTAGATGCATTTGTCATCAAATTTTTTACTACCATCATTTCAATGTAAGATGTAAGAAAACCTATTGTTAAATATTACCCAATCATTTTAAATTGATTATATCATTTTGTCATACAATTTTTTATGTGTTTTAATTAACCAAGATTTTATATCAATATTCTATGATATCCACCTAAACACATATTAAATATATTATAATATTTTAAAATTAATAACAATTAACCGAAATTATGAAAATTTTGTTATTTAAATATTTTTAAAAATTCTATTTTGAAAGAAATAATTTGAAAGTTAACAACGAAAAACCATATATAAAAGTAAAATAAATTAGTGATGTTATCTAACTAAATAACTAAATAACAATAATTTTCAGATTTGATTTTTACATTAACATCTTGGTATGTTTTAAAATATCGGATACTCTGAAATCAAAAAATCTATAATACTAAAATTATTTTTTAAATAACCAAAAAATTTAAAATTGCAAATAATTAGTGATTCAATTTACTTTAAATTAGTTAAATAGTTTTGGTAACTTATTTAAAAATATCAAACTAAATAACCAAATATACTCAAAGTTAAGCAATGAGTAGAATTTTAAAGGAAAGGAATTCTAATTACATCGGTATGGAAAAAATTATCAAAATACACAATACCATAAAATTTATATAATTTTGGATACTTAGAATATAATTAGAATTAGAATTCTTGATAATTGGAAAGCTTGATATTTTGATTATGTTAGTTACATTAGTTAAATTGGAAAGTTATTCAAATAATATCTAACTAATTAACCATAATATACACAATATATTCAAATAATACTTACGAAAATATCAAGTTTTCTAAACATAATTAGATAATTAGATTAGGATTAGGAATCTTGATATATCATAATTACCAAATTTATCAAAATTTCGGTTATAATTATACATTTTGATTTTCGGTATATATATAATCACCGAATATAGTTAGAAATCTTGATAATTAGAAAACTTGATATTTTGGTTATATTAGTTACATTAGTTAAATGGTTATATTAGATACATTAGTTAAATTGGTAAGTTATTCAAAATAAAATCTAACTAATTAACTAAATCAACAATCACAAAGTTCGGTTTATATATAACCGAATATATTTAGAATTCTTGATAATTGGAAAGTTTGATATTTTGGTTATATTAGTTACATTAGATAAATTGGGAAGTTATTCAAATAATATCTAACTAATTAACCATAACATACACAAGATATTCAAATAATTCTTCCGAAAATATCGAGTTTTCTAAACATAATTAGATTAGGATTAGGAATCTTGATGTATCTTAATTACCGAATTTATCAAGAATTTCAGATTTGATTTTTAGAATCATATCTTGGTATGTTTTGAAAATATCGGATTTTTCCAAGAATTTAAAAGCGAAATCCTTAATTGAATAATATCTTTTATGAATTACCAAAAATTAATAAGGAAATTATAATGATTGGTTTATCTAAAAGAAGTTAAATAATTTTGGTAAGTTAGTTAAAAAATAGTTTTATTAGGATTATGATTGAAGATCAATAGTATTATGGTTGTTAGGATTTTATTTTGAATTAGGATTATGATCGAATATCAATAGTATTATGGTTGTTAGGATTTTATTTTCGAATTTGAATAATAATAAAAAGTTTGTTGCGATTTTTCTTTTATTTAAAGTTTTGTCTTTTGAATTATAATTTGTAATTTTTCAATATTTTGTAATAAAATGTAAATATTTGGTGATTATATATACCGAAATTTCTTTAAATTAAGAATGTCTATGATTGAATTTGGATTATAAAACTATAATCGAAAATTATAAAATCACAAATTATATAATCAAATTAACATAACAATTATTATTTAACTTTCGGTTAACAAATTCGGATCAAATATTTCTATTTTATTTTAATTTTCAGTTAATAATAATTCGGTTAATAAAAATAGTATATAGATTCTGTTAATAACAAATTTGAATGTATAATTAGCATATAAATCTGTTTATAACAAAGTTAATTAATCTGTTAATAAATTCACTTAATAAAAGTTAATTAATTACACTATGAAATTAGGATTAAAAATTTGAATGTATTAATTTAGATCATCATAGATGTTAGTTTTATATTTGGAAAAAAAATTTGACCAAAAATATTATATCTCGATTTCATAGTCTTTGGCATCTTGATTAATTTGGATGTTAATAAAAATTTAGTTTTAAGTATAATATTACTTTTAAAAATATATATATGAATTAATATCGTAAATTTATGTTACATTTGGTTAAATTTGCCTTTTTATTTTCATTTATAATAATGATAGTTTAGATAATTTTAGATTATATGTTTACTTTAAATATATATATATATATATATATCTCTCTCTATATCCTATTATAATACTTATTTCATTTATATAATTTATATATATATATATATATATATATATATATATATATATATATATATATATATATATATATATATATATATATATATATATATATATATATATATATATATATATATATATATATATATATATATATTATTAATTATTTTCGGAAAAAATCTTTCTTAATTTGGTATTATCAATTTATTAGTTAAGATAGTTTAGATATTAGTTAAGGTTATAATATATTTTAGTTTTTATATATGGTATAAAATCTTTTTTGGCGTAATTATTTGAATTAATTTAATAAAAAAATCTTTAACTTGGATTTTATATTAATTATTTTCGGATAAAATCTTTATGACTTCAGATTTATCGTCATTTATTAGTTAAGGTTTATTAGTTAAGATAGTTAAGATTATTTAGATATTATTTAAGATTACATCTGAATCGATATAATATAAGTAGCCTATTACCACGTTTTGATAATATGTATCCACAAATCATGGGAAAAGACTTTACCGAAGCTACCGTAATATTATCTTATAGTTTTGTAAATCTATTTGCATTTTATTGATTTCGATAGACTTTCTTGAAGCTACCCTTTATAAATCATGGGAAAAAGATGATGACTACACCTTAATCGCATTTTATTGGTTTCGACAAACTTTACGAACCATCTATTTCATTACTTGAGAACTTTTGTAGTGGCATCATTTTCTTGAATAATGTTTTGGAATATTAAGCTATCTTATATTTTAATATCATTCATGTTTTATTTTGGATATTTTGATTATCTACATTTTATTCATTTATTATGATAATTTAGCTTGAATGATAATAAATTTAATTGTAGCTTTTATATAAATTGTTTAATATTGTTATTTATTGGATACATGCTATCTAACCTCATTGGGGTGTGAGAGTGGGATTTACGTGTTTCGAGGGGTGAGTCGTTAGATATTAAAATTTATATTCGAATGAGAGCGATTGACAAGCGTGAAATATAGATAAATTCGGTAAGACCGTTAGCACGGCTAAAATACTAGTCTATTACTAAATGCATACATTAATGCAAAACCTTCTTCCTCAAACCCTCCCGGAGATTGCGTGGCTTTCCTCTTCTCAAATTCATTCGCCACATTAATTAATCATCCGCCCATTTTTTTAATAATGTTTAATCACAAATTATTTAATCATAAATTATTTAATCATTCAGAAAAAATGAAACTAACTGTACGAAATCAAAGGAATCTTTTGTGTGCTGATTGAGAAATTTGAATGAGATATCAGTTAATCTTTTATCTGCATAAATATTGATTATTTACTTTTTACGATTTCCTTATAGAATAGTTACTAAAATATTCCTAACAATCTCCCAATTTCCTTATATAGTTTTTTTGATAAAGTCAAAGAAAAGACAATTAAGTAACTTTGCAAACATTTCGTCTAGCATAAGGCCTTGCCTAAGAATGAAGGATGATCTTCAATCCACACCATTCTCTAACAACCCTTCTATTTCCTTATTTAATAGATAAAATTTATCATATTTTTTAAGGGGGTTAGTCAACTAGAACTTTTAGGTAGAACTGGGATAATTGGTAAAGTGGGATAATTTTTGACACCGGATAATTTAATGGAACAATGATGGATAATTTTTGAAGTGGGATAATTTGGTAGGATAATTTGGTGGGATAATGGTGGATAATATTATGAAGTTGAATAATTTGGTAGGATAATTTGGTGGGGTAATGGTGAATATATAATTGATTCTTTGTTAATAATTGTATATTAAAAATAATATAAGATTGATTAGTAATTGATTAGTCTAGTAATAACTATAAAATATAAAGTAACAAAGCATTAATATTCATCTCAAATAATAAAGTATTTTACAACTAATAAAAATCTAAATTCCTAGAGTGACTCGACTTCCATCATCCCATGGCCTCTCGCCATAGAATTTCTCCAAGCTCCCGCAAATGCTGTGAGTCTGTTGAGTCTCAAACTCGTCATCTTCATCGAGTCATCATTCAAGAGCAACATTTTGGAGCTTCCAGTGGAAGATCGAAATGTCAAGTCATCATTTGTATTCTCCAATCTTAAAAATTATGCGCCCCACGCATGCAACCAACATCTTTATTTGTGTGACATATGGAAAACCGGAGGTTGGCTTTTGAAAATAGTAAATCTAGACTTAAAACTCCAAATATGCGCCCACAATTTCTAAGAGACGCATGACGATGGTTGAAAACCTCTTTTGAATTTCGTGGTCGTTGTCGATTATGAGCGGCGAACTCAAAGATGGTACCTTTGACCTCGGTATGGAGCAAGAAATTGTAGCCTATTTGGATAGCCGCATCAACTAGATAGAATTTATCTACAAACAAGAATAAAAATATAAATGAGAAAAATATTACAAAACTAAAAGATATTTTTTAATTGATAGAATAATATGTAAAGATTATTACCTGGAAGTGGAAGTCCATGAGGTCTACTCATCGCATCCTTCAAGACTCTTGCATCATTAGCGAGCCCTCTCACCCGCCTAGGACATAAATAAACTTGAGATCAAATGTGCAAGCCGCTAAGACGCTTTGAGAGAGAAAACTATGTCTATTTCGATAGGGCGCTCGATCTATGCCATACACCATGCATGGTATATGAGTCCCATCTATTGCACCGATACAACTCAATAATCAATCGTTAGACCATCTCGATGTGGTGTGGCGCGCACGCACGTGTGTGCATGCGTGTGTCGTAAATGTGTAAAATCTTGAGAAATAAGAATTACCTTGAAATAAGGCCAAAAGCTTAGATTTGATTTAACCTATCGTGGATGGATAGGAGGTGATGTCATCAAGCATGATGCTAAAGATACCAGAGCGTTTAATGCTTTATTGAAACATACACTGATAGTCCATTTTGAACGATCAAATCTATCAGTTGCAACAGAGTATCGTTGATTCTGACTAACCGTGAGAAGAAAAATAGCAATCATCTCCTCAACACTAATGTGGTATGTGTCTTGTATATGGCCCCCTCTCTCAAGACATTGCATAACTTCATGAAGCAACCGGGTACATGCGGTAAATTCTACAAAATCTTGTGGTTGATTATCCATCTTGACCGTAAGTATGTGAGACCAAGATCTGTAATACCACGCCGAGGGACGCCGGAGACTAAGCGTATCCGCTATGAACTCCGTGATAGAAGTCCACGATACTTTGTGATCGATCTCACCCTCAGCCTAATCCGATTATGCGAATCAAAAGATTATCATCGAAGTCCTCATGATGAAAATATAAAATGGGCAAATTTTGATCTTCCTCCATCCTGATGAGATAGAATCAATTTTCTAAAAGTTAGGTGCATAGAAATAAAAGAAGCACTTTATGATTTGCACACAAGGGGACTGACAATATTCTCATCTGCACAACATACAAGAGTCATCTGTTGGGATGATACAAAGAGAAACCTCATCCATCAAACGTATCAAACTAAGACAACTGACAAGTCGAATAACAGAATAACAAAACATATAAAAACATAGCAATATCCTAAAATAAATAGTTTTCAAATACTTTAATAAAATAGTTTTGACAAAATGAAATGACATTGATCCTAAAAATACATTCCAAATCAAAAAAAAAAAAACAAAACATGACATTATCCCAAGTTCCAACTACTCAATGTAAAATAGATTTGACATATAAAATGCCACATAATCCTAATACCATAACAAATCTCAAAAAACATAGCAATATCCTAAACTCCTAAACTACCGCCTCTAAACATCTCCAAAGAAATCAGAATCATAATATGCACCATTTGGATCGAATTGGCTTGAGTCCCATCCTTATCATTATTCAAAGATCTCACCGTCAACCTAAAATATAGAAACTCATAGCGGTCTTTTACATCCATATCAATAAAGGCATCCTTCATGTCCCGTGGGATATTGTCAACAGTATATTCCATTTTTTGGCTTAGTCAAGGGGTAGACATAACAAAGATCAACCCATTCTTTATTCCTACCCTTTCTTATCTTCTTCAACTCATCAACTAACTCATGAAAAGCTTTACCTACAAGGACACCTCTCCTACCTCTTGCAATGAGAACTGAAGATGGAGGACGCTCAGGTACCAATTGACCTACGCCTTCATTTACCATTATTCAAATTGGATGGGCCGTAACCAAAAATAGCACACACCGTCATTGGGAATGGTGGTAGCAGGTTGCATATCTACAGCAACATCTCCTCCATTGGGAGATTCCGCCTCAAAGATCGCATTCAATTATGCCCTCCCAACCACTTCCTCTCGGCGTGCTTCATCCAAGCCATCAGACCTAAACCTATAGCTCCTCTCGCTAGAAGCCATGGTCACCACATACCATCCGTGATATCCTCAAAATCCTCAAATAGTTTATCCTTGAGATTTGGAGTATTTGACTGCCTACAACATTATATGTGAAAATAATTAATATTATATTCAAGTTAATAGATATGAAAATAACATGACATAAACCAACCTCTAAAATGCCATTCCACACTTCGGGACAAGTAAATTTCTGCTAGAATCCCAACCAAAACCGAGTTATTCTTCATCAAGATCTCCACAGTAATCTTTCTCTTCCATTGCTTTATCTTGTTCATTACATGATTATATCTAAAATCTTTTCTAAAATTTTCAACTAGAGGGGGTATTACATTCCTTAGAATCACATGCTTTTTGAAGCTGCCATTTGCTTGTTTATTCCGTTCTTAACTTCCTCCACCAACAGTCTAAGCAATTCCTTAGCCTCCGCTTCATCCATATCATATAATCCGCCCTTACTTTTTCGTCCTCACTCCCTAGACCTTGAGATATTTCTTCTTGATCCTGACTTTGTGATCTTATGTCCATCCTATAACAAACTCAAAAACAACCTATTTAAAATCTCAAATATGGAATTTGATTAAAACATACATGCATCTAATATAAAACACACACATATAATAATAATAATTAAATAAAAACAAACATGCATTATTAATCTAAGTATACAATTATGCAAATTTTAAAAGGCTTAATTGCATTTAAATGCACTAGCACCTAGATCCAACATAAGGTCTCCATAGAAACCATGAGCAACAAATGCAAATTTTGTAGATTTGCTACATAAAAGTATTAAGCCGATACACTAGATCATATAGCTAATTAGCATAAGATAATAACAAAATCATGATCATGATGGAGACCTCAAGGCCACCGCTTACGATAGATGGGTTCCATGATTTCTCCAAGTGCAAAGATTGGGAGCTAATGTCTTTAAATCTAAAACTTGCATATAACTAATAAAACCTAATTATATCATTAAACCCTAATTTTATATAAACCCTAATATCGCAAAAACTTGGGTTGAATATACTAGTATCTTCAAACCCTAATTTCATATAAACCATAATCATAAAACTTACCTATACAACCGTTTTTAGATGAACAAGGCCATAAATTTTTTAACAAGAACCAATTTTTGTATGAATGAAGAACCTGGTTTTCGGATGAACAAGCATTCATATATTTTAGATGACCAGCATGATGTTTTGTGCGCAGTGGCTTTTTCAGATGAACAAAGGTAGCTTGAAATCAACAAAGGCCGATGTTTGATGAACAATGTCGCTTTTTGGATGAACAAGAATCGCAGATAAGATGAACAATGATATATTTTAAAAGATGCACGTGGACCATTTTTTCAAGAAAGGGATGGGAAATACCTCAAGTGAGAAGAGGCTACTGCAGTTCTAGTTTTTTCTCAATTGATTCTTTGTCAATCAGGATAATTTGAGAAAGGTGAACTGATGGCTATATATATAGTTAGAATAATTAGTGGGATAATTAAGGAAAATTATCCCAATTCTAGTTCTAGTAGAATTCTACTTGACTAACACACCAAAGAAATACCACAGTTCTAGTTTCTAAAAGTTCTACTTGACTAACACTATTAAAAAATATCCCAGCCAAATTCTATGTGACTAACACCTTAAAATTTGTCCCACAGATTATCCCAGTTCTAATTTTAAGTTCCGGATGACTAACCCCTAACCAATTTCTCTTCAATTTTATGTTGATTTCCTTATATAATAGTATATGCTAATAATAACAAATATAATAGATATATTATGGTGGAAATAATATATAATCCTATATATTCAGTTACCAAAATAAAATAAATTTAAATTCTCACTAAACAAGGGAAAGGAAATAATAGGAAAAGTTAGTTATTTTGGTAAGATTTTTTCGATTAGCATATTCTTATTTAATTTTTGCTTACTTTTATATAGGAAATTGCCATACCTAGATAGTGGATTTCAGTGCTAGATTCATTGTAATTCTTGGCATAGTGCATGATTATCTATTTTCCATTGTTATTTAAATTCTTTTGACATTTTTTGGATTTAAACTAGGGTTATCTGAATAACCAGCTCAATTCAAGATCAAAGAGACAATAATTTCACAGGTACTTTTTTTTTGATTTTATTATACTATAATTTATTATTTTATTTTTTTAAACATAAATTTTGAATTAATAACAATAGAGATATCTCTTTCGGCAAATATTTAGACTTTTTTGAATTTTACAGGATTTTTTTCAAATTTCACAAGGACTTTGTATTATTATTATTATTATTACCTTTTTTGGATTTAATCTAGAGTTTTCCAAATAACCATTCTCGAATTAGAGATCAAAGAGACATCAAATTTTTAGGTACCTTTTTTGGATTTTATGTTATTATATTGTACTTTAATTTTTTTCTTATTCTCGAACTTATTAAATTTCTTATACTTGAACTTAATTACCTAATATTAATAATCATTATTAGTTGTAAAATTTTATTGTTTCTTATACTAAAATTTAACAAATTTATTGGACCGATGTCATTCTTATTTATTCAGTGTCAAAATTATGCATTCTCAACTATATCATATATCTAACAATCCTTAGTTATTTTTGTATGTAACTATAATATCTTAAATGTCATAATTAAATCATTTTATATATAGCCTAAGCAAAATACCCTGTATGGAAAATGGCATCCAACTGGACAATACAGAGACTGCATAATGATGCACAATGCCAACAAAACCAACACAGAAGAAGAATTTACCATTACCAGTTAATTTTTAGAAATTCATTGATAAAGAATTAACTACTCTTTGACGAAATGATAACAAAACTGAAAAGCTAGATTAGAATTTTCAGCCGTGAGAAGATGTATACCATTCAGGAGGAGAAACTCACAGCTGACATGAACGAACAAATTCTGCATCTAAGAATTTAAGAATTCTCGCAGAACATCGTAACTGATGCAAGTTAGTTTACTCACCATAACTTTCCTTGATACTTGCTTTCCTTTCATAAGTTGACGTATTAATCCACAGCAGAAGAAAGCAGTAGTCGATCATAAGGAATCGAGAAGACATTAACCTTATATATTAAGATTCTAAGCAAACTGAGAGCCCCGCAAGAATACAGAATGTCCTACTGAACGAGAAAAAGAAAGATACGGGCAGCTGGACTATATGGCATGCGCATTAATATCTTCGCGATATCCCATCGCTTTACAGAATAGATAGCGATACTCTCTCGGTCCAAGGTCAGCGCTTCTCCTTTCTCATATTTCAAAAATTTTCATGAAGAGGGGTTACCTTTGGTTGGTAATATTTGAGTTGATGTTGAATCTCTATTTCATAAATATAAGAATTAAGGAATTTCTTCGTCTTTTGCGTTCACCAGAATCCCAATAGCAAGTTGAGGGATCAATTTTTAATTTTCAATTTTGTGGAGACGATGCTGAGGGAAGGAGCAAAATAAGTTTTAAATATATCATGGACATAGAGGGTGTTTTGGAGGGCTTATTAGTTTGAAGCTTATAAGTTAAATTGTATTTTGTGACTTTTAGCTTTTGGTAAAATGCTATAAACATTGTTTGGGTAGAATAATAATTTCTTTTGTCAAACCTAGCTTATTTAAGTGAGCTTATAAGCTAAATTTTTAAAAGTTGGGGTATACAAGCTTTTTAAAATGGGGCTTATAAGTCAACTTAATTTGGTATTATACCAAACAAATAGATATGAAAAAGCTAACTTAAAAGCTAGTTTGACCAAAAATAAGCTCCCCAAACACCCTCATAATATTTAACTTGGGTGTTCTCTTTGTTCTTCATTTATAATATATTTCAAAACAAAAATAAATGATTTGAACTTAATAATAAACAATGTTTGCTCATCCTAAAATTAAAATTTCCTTCAATTTATATATAAATTTATTTGAGTATCTTTGAATGAATTGAAAGGTAAAATTGAGACACCTTTAAATTGAATCATGAGCAGTATTACAATATTTATTTTGATTCATGAGCTGTATTACAATTGTTTTATTTTTTTCTTCCAATGCAGAGAAAAGAAAAACTTACCAGTCGGTTTTATTCATTCTTCATGAATCTCCAAAAGCATTGTAAGTATAATTGCTCCAAAACAACAAATCCAATCATTGTCATTAGTTTAATTTATTTCTCTACAATCCTTACTAAATTTCTCTTACTTTTTTAGGCTAATTTCTTTTATGTTTGTTGATGATGTTATTTTGTTTCAACTACTATTGTATCATTCTATTGATATCTTTAGTTTAAGCGTTTAGATAATAAATTTAAATCAAAATCTAACTATTTATTCCTTTTTGTGTTTGTGATATAGTTTTTTTCCTTTCATTCATTGTAGAAAGAGCCTCGAGAAGGATGTCCAAATCAAAAGACTTAGAAGGTAAATCAATTCCTTCAGCACTTGAACTGAGATTTTGTTTACGTTAGCATTTTATCAAGGGATTTTAATAAGTTTTTTATTCATAAAACCATATTTTATCATTATTTATTTTTAATCCATTCAATTCCATAATCATTAAGTAAAAATACTTATCTTGAATTATTTCTTAACCTTTTGATTTTTGTTTTTCAAGTGACTATTGATTAGGAAATCTTCACTATAAATATTGCATTCATTAAGTTGTTTCTTTTTATTTTCATTTCATTGTCAATTTTGTGGGTATGCTGTAATGTGCATACACTCAAATCTTCAAAATAAATGGAGAAGTGAACTAAAAATTGAAATCTTAGCAGATGAATCTACACAATTATGATTTTTGTCTACTGTGTATTCTATATTTTATTTGCCTGGGTTTCGTCCCTATTACGAGCAAAGAAGTAAAATTTTCTAGGAACTAAATATTCATAATTTATTATTAAAACATACGGGTTTAGGTTTTAGTCCACCAAATACCCTATATTTGCTTATAGGAAAGAAGAAATTGTCAGTATGTTCTTGGAATCAGATAAGCATAGGTTAATACAATTGCTTATAAGAAACTGCTTTTGCAAGCTATCAGCAATGATTTATTGTTGAATATCTTTATATATCTTTGTGTTTTATTAAAATTTATAAAAGCTTAAATTTATTTAAATAATTAACAGATTCATTTTTCCAATATAATGTAGGAAAGTTATGTTAGAAATTTAGCTCCGTATTATTTCATTAGTGTAGCATATTGGTAGTGTTCCTTAGCAAGGATTTTTCAACTTTCAAGGATGCTAACATTTCAAATAAGACTCCATCAACAAAAGCTTATAGTGGCATCCATATGTTGATTACTAAGGTAATTTATTTCACCATTCTTTGTAACTGATAAAAATATGTTTTCCTCTTATATAACATATTAACTATTCGTTTAGCTCTGTATAACATTCATGCAGTCGTAGGTAAGCATTTTTTATTTATTTTTTACTTTTCTTATTTAATCAAAATATTCTATTGATGGTAGATGGTTTACCTTAAGGCTTATCTTTAAGTTGTAATTTTCCGAAATGGAAGAAGTGTACTTTTGGGAGGTGGTCACAAATGAAGATTCAAAGAGCAAGCTTATATATACTCTGAGATTACAAGATTGTGCTCAATTCAAAGGCCATAGACGAGTCCTTGGTTAGAACTTAAACCCATGTTATCGGATTCTTTGCATATACTTTTTTCATTAGGCATCTTAATGTTTTTGCCGAGTTTTTATGTTGAATTAATTTTCGAGATCTTAGAAATTATTACTAATAATTTTAAATAAACTAGATTTTTATTCAATTATTATTTTGAAAGTTATCTGAAGAAAAAACAAATGACATAAGCAATCTAAATTATGAGGAAACTCATATACTTGAAGATTTTCTAAAGCTAAAAATCAATTTTAAAATATAATCAATCAAGAAACAAATTATGATGTATTTGTTCAAACTTCTTATCTATAGCTCAAAAGGATGATGTAGACGGAGAACCTAGAGAGCGACCTTGAATAAATTGACCTAAAAGCTAATTCAGTCAGCCATGATCAAGGTTTGCTTTCAAAAATAAGTTTAATTTATATACTTTATGTAATGTTTCATATTTTTCTCTCAGAACTTCTTATGAATTAATCTTTGGGTTTCATTTTAATTTTGAATATAAAAGGTATTTTAATTACTTTTGGCCCTAAACAAAATTTATTTGCATGATCCACATATTTTATCCTCCATAACTAATTAATTTGCTTGAACTTTAAAATTAAATTGTTATATTCTTTGAACCAGTAAGTATAAGTCGTTATAGTGCCAGTCTTCGGTTGTTCCAATAGTTATTTAGCATGATTACATATACCTTCAAATAATATTATTTCCATATGATGTTCAGGTGCCTCATATTATTTAATTATAGCCATATTTTAGTCATAACATGGACTTCTATAGCTAAATAAATTTAAATGGTTGGAGCTATAAAATAGTGATGATTTGAATAAAAGAGTTGTTGTTATTGAGTATTTCATTTACTTATTTTATAGAGTTCTCTATTTCCTTCCTAAGCATGTCAGAAATGATTCATGATAAGCATAAGTGTATGTATAGAAAAACTCTATGCATGCAACTGAAAGACAAGTTATTCATCGATTATAGCTTACTCATCGATTATTTCAAGTTCTTTTGCATCATTAAGCGTACTAACTAATATAACATTAGTGCTTAGCTATTATTTGGGTAATATCAATTCAGTAATTTAAATTAAGTAATTAATAACCTAGGTGTATTATTACTAATATGCTCAATTCTCTAACTTCGGCTCGGTAATTTTCTTAGAAATAGGCTGGACAAGGCCAGAGTCAAACCCACTTCTAGCATGAGACCTGCTTAACACCTAAAACTTAGGTCTAACTAATCTGGGTGGTGCCTCTCCTCTTTCAGGAAGTTTGCTCGCACCTCTTAACTATTTTTTAACCTTCACTCTATTTTCTTGTCTTTACATATGCTTCTTTGATCATGTGAGTACATGATCCATACAATAAAGATCATTCAGGGGTTAGACCAAACTATCATTAATCAGTTGGAATTTTGAACTAAAACACAGAGAAATTATGTAAGCAACATATATATCTGTAGGAGAATTTTTTGTTATTTATGTTGGGACTAACCCATTAATAATTGCACAATATCCAATGTACATCTTTTGAATCTCTTCATTTTCAGTTAATCTTTTTGTGAAGTTCGTACTTCTTATATCAATCACCACATAATCTTCTTTAATTGTCATAAAATTTTTCTGATATAAGAAGGGCTTTCCAATATCGCTAAATGCCACTTTTAACCTTCTAAGATTAAAAGATGGGCTCCGATGACATTGTTCAAGAAGAAAAGGCATTGTGTCAAAGTAATCTACCTTTTCATGTTCTCTTTAATACTAATATGTTTTATTATAATTATTCACATACAAAATATGACATTCTAAAATTAGGAAATAAAAAAGAATACGGAAATAATCATACATGAAAAATAGAAATAACTCTACATCGATTAAAAAGCGTCTAACATTTAAAGTAAATTAAATGATTTATTATTATTGAATTATTAACTAAAACTTGAATTAAAATAAACTAAATGTTTTATAAGTATTGAGTTACTAATTATGATATCATTATAGCACGATATGAATTCTTATTCAAAATTTTTTGATAGCATTAATCTTAATGTCATTTTCATATTTTTCAAATAAATGTCATTGTTAAATAACAATATATATTTAAGAATAAAAATATAGAAGAGAGTGTGTGTGTTATTATCATATTAATAGTTTAATGAGACCAATATGACAAGTATTGAATGATGTAGATGGGTCTTTAAAATTATTTAAATGCAATAGAGACATTGAATCAGAGAGCTATGACTGTGCCTTGACTAATACTTATATTAATTTTGTGATCTAAAATTTATACACATTTATTATTAGTAATATAAATACTGTATACTAAATAATGTAACTAGCTAACTAAGTTCATTATAGATATATTTTTATTATAATTATTAACTTTATGAATATGTAGTAGCAAAAAGAAAATAAAATCAAACTATGCATATTATATATATATATATATATATATATATATATATATATATATATATATATATATATATATATATATATATATATATATATATATATATATAGACTCCTATAAAAGTTGATAGAGAATAGTCATCCATCAACTTTTCTATCCATTGATGTTGCCTTGGGATCGTGAAGATATAAAGCCCACTTTGAGATTTGTGCATCTTGACTGCGCATCTCAGAGGCAAGATCAATGGATATAAGGAACCTCTTCCTATCACTTAAGTTTATATTAGTCTGCTATAGAGCAAGACTCTATAAACTTAAGTTGATAGGAATAGTCATCCACCCACTTTTCTATCCATTAATTTTACCTTGGAATCCGTGAAAGATATAAAGCCTACTTTGAGATTTATGTGCATCTTGATTTCCAGCATCTCAAGACAAGATCAATGGATATAAAAGTTGGTGGACTTCCCTATCAACTTAACTGGGAGCCTACTTTCTCTGTATGAGCAAGGCTCTGTAAACTTAAGTTGATAGGGAATAGTCATCCACCAATTTTTCTATCCAATGATGTTGCCTTGGGATCCAAGAAAGATATAACGCACTTTGAGATTTGTGTGCATCTTGATTCTGTAAGAATGGTATTTAGATTTCTAGAGAGCTCAAAAGCGAGGCTTCTCTGTAGGTCTTTATTTATAGAGTTCAGGTGTGTACATTTTATATATAGGTCCATATCAAATATATATTTGCATATTCTTAACACTCCCCTCAAAGCTGGAGCATATATGTCATACATGCCGGTTTGTTACATATAAATTACTGCGTGGTTTTCTAATGACTTGGTAAGAATATCGCTGGTGATCTCTTGAAGCAACATGTCGGTCTCAATATTTTACGTTTCACAACTTGGTTCGCACAATATGACAATCCACTTCAATGTGTTTATTCCTCTCATGAAAGACTGGATTGTTTGCAATATGGAGTGTTGCCTGGTTGTCACAATATAGCCGCATGGGAGAAGTCGGGTCACATCCTAGCTCCTTTAATAGCCGTTGTATCCAAATCATCTCACAAGTAATGTCATCCATAGCCGATACTCGACTCGCGCTTTGATCTAGACACAAGCAATGCGTTACTTTTCCATGAGACTAGATTCCCTCCTACAAACACACAATATCCGTGGTTGATGTTCTATCGGCGAGGGATCCATTATCGACATCGAGAATCCACCACCCTTAGATGTCCACCGTTGGAGTATAACATTCCTTTTAGGAGAACCCTTGGATATCTAAGAATTCTCATTCGCATCCAAATGTGTAGTTATTGGTTCGCCATGAGCTGGCTCACCACATTCATCGAATATGCAATGTGCGGCTTTGGTTCTGATGGGGTAATTTAACTTTCCACCAATCTCCTATATTTGCGGGATCTTGCGGCAACTCCCCACTCGACATTAGTTTGTGATTAGGGTCCATGGGAGCATCGGTGTTGAGGAAAATTAAAGGCTGTAAAACAAATGTTATCCTTCTAATTGATTTTAAAGAAAGAATGAATACAACTCTCTCGAATGCAATCTCTCTCTCAAGCGACTTAGATAAAAAGAAATTATAAATTCCTCGATCGGTTGCCGATTTTCAAAGAAGAAAGGGTCAGCGGAGATCCTTCCTTTTGTTTAAAAGCTGGGTTCTTCGGTGGCGATATAGGAGCTTGAACCTTGTATCCGTGGACGATCCGACCGTCTTGCTCGT
This sequence comes from Asparagus setaceus, assembly GCA_012295165.1. NCBI lineage: Eukaryota > Viridiplantae > Streptophyta > Magnoliopsida > Asparagales > Asparagaceae > Asparagus > Asparagus setaceus. The sequence continues at coordinate 24,621 of WHSE01000131.1, forward strand.
GGAATCCGTTGAAAAGGACTTGCAAGGCAAATTTAAGAACAAAGCAAGTTTCTAACTCTAACGAGTTTGATAACCGAAGAGCGAGTTTTGTAACTGCACGAGTTTGGAAACCAAGCCAAATTGAAGAAGAGCCGATGTTGAAACAGCTCAAGCTCTCTCTCAAGTCGATTTACTCCTCAAGTTCTCCACTCTCCAATCTTTTTCCCACACTTAGATCTCCAATCCAATTCCCTTCCCCCCTATTTAATCTTTCCTCTGCCTTTTATAGGTATTTTAGGGGTGTAACTGACCCCTTAGAATCAGGATTCGTGGCCCTCAAATCGTGGAAAACGGTTTTGGAGCCGTTTAGTCGTGTTTAAAGAGCAAAAGCGAATGACTGCGTTCTTGGATGACTCTCGGCTTTTTGGCTTAGGACTAGAAGCGGTGAGATCCGTTTTCGACCTCAAACATGGCCATGGCGCTCGGCGTTTTGAACTTAATCGCGTGAGAGCTCCATGTTTTGAGCTTGGGCGGTGAGGGAGCTCCGTGTTTTGAGCTTTGGCGGTTGAGGGCTCCGTGTTTTGAACGGGCCGCGGTAAGCTCCGCATTTTGAGCTTGGGCGGTAGAGCTCCGCGTTTGAGCTTGGCGGCTAAGGGTTCAGCGTTTGAGCTTTGAAGCGGTAGGGAGCTCCGCGTTTTGAACTTGGGCCGGTGAAGCTCGCGTTTGAGCTTGGACCGGTGCTAAACCTTTTGGTTGGTTGAACCTTATAAGGATTTGTCAAGTTGTAATCCTTGTGTTTGTAATTCTATTCGTTTCCTTAGAAGCCTTCAAATTGTAACTCCGTTCGCGGTATTTAGTGGGTCATAGCTTATCGGTAGTAGAATTTTTGGCTGACTACAAAACCCCTCAAAGTTTTGGCTTCGCCGTTAGCGGGACGAGCTTTGAATACTGGATATTTCTTTGTCGATTGAGAAGGGTACGCTCCTCGTCAAAGGAATGCTTGTGCCGTCCTTTACTTTTGCATGTGCAAGCGGATGGTGGCGTTTACTTTTGAACGCGAGGGTGACTTGAGCATTTTGCTTTTGAAGCGGGGCTATGCTTTCGCTTGAAGCTTAAAACTTGAGGCAAACCCTCTTGAAGCGTGGGGGTGATCTCCGGCGTTAAGACGATAAGGTCGGCGTTTTGTGGTTTGGGCGTGATGTTGAAGTCAAACTAGCTTGAACTTGAGCGGGGCTTAGTCGTCTTGAGCGCGGCCAGTGGCGAATCGACTTGGTTAAGCGGGGATCTCGTTGGCGGGATTCTTTGCCTACAATCTCGTGGAGATTTTATGGGTGGCTGACCTTATAAATAGACCCACAGGTCAAATTAAAAATCTTCTGAACTTCTTGTCAAGGAAATTGTCTTCCTTAATTCTCCGTGGCGCCTCCGATCTCGATCTTCGACGAGCTTTTCAGTTCTTTCTGGCGAGAATGTCTCCCAAGAAATCAGATCAAGCCCAAGAAGACGCTCCGATTTCCTCGAACCACGCGGCAAGCCGGATGGCCGGCGGCTTCGGTCAAACCCCTGACCCTCGCCCTCCCTTGATCGAGTGGTAGGTTTCGACCTCGATTATAACTTGTTTCGACAAGTTTCATTCTTCGATGAAACAACGAAATGGCGAGCAAAGCTTGCATTTAGAACATGGGGCTGGCGCCTCTAATTTTTAGTGCAGCGAGGTTCATTCCTCGTGTTTAGAAAGCAACAGATCGACATCCGCATTTTAGCAATAAAGCGGGGTTGTGCCAGCGTTTGGCGTTGAAACGTGAAGTTGGCATCCGTTTTATACTTAAGGCGGGGATAACCCTCGCGTCACGGGGTTGACTTTATTAAACTTCGGCGTTTACTTTTCTCCGTAATAGCCGACTTTTATCCTCTTGTGCGGTCGCTACTCAAGTGATCCTCTCACTTTTAATAGCCATTTTGGCCATGAAGGAGGTGAAGATCGGAGGTTAACCGGTCTCGCCAAAAGCTTCCCATCGTTCAAGATAGGGATGAAGATCGACTAAAGTTAGTCACTAAGGCTAGTTTACCAGGAGTTAGGGCCATCGTCACGGATCTCAAAATCGAGACGCTGGACCGAAAGCCTCTCAAGAAGCCCGCATTTCTCTTTGGAGATCCCGTGGCACTTGATGCCAAAATATTTTATGACGGGGATTACAAGATGCTGCTAAAAGTTGGTGACCGACTTCTCTTCCTTCCCAACATGGAGCGCATGTATCCACTCTCTTATCTGCAGTGTGCCTCTATCCCGAGGCATATGGATTGGGATCTTGTCAAGAATCAAAGTGGGGTATCGCTTGGGATGTTGACCCATCAAGGTGTACGTCCTGTGGGCCATCGACAAGTGACGGCTTTAAGGCCAGGGTTGGTCACTCGAGAATATCCAGCTGCTGAGGTGCTTACTCCTGCCAGCATTTTTGCTCGTCGATTCATCGCTGTAAAGGGGGAGTTTCCTGCTCAAGACTTCAGGGCACTGGGATGGGTACATTCAACCGACGGAATGTGGTGGACCCGTCATGTGAATTCGTCATGGATGAGCTACAAGATTTATTGGTTCTTTAGGTTTGGGTAATCGGTCTTGGCTATCGCGATACGGTGCCGCACGAATCCTTATAATTTTTTGCTATCTTTGGAAGTATAACCGGAGACTTATGCGTTCTTTACACCGTCGAGGAGAGCTAGGTTTTGCTCTCCATGAGATATGAAGTCTCGGACTTGCCTTTTGGGGTGCCATATGAGGAGTTTATTCCCGGCGAAGAGTTAGCCATCTTGAGAAGCGGCCATCCCGACATCTACAAGACTTTTGGGAGTTGATGTGTCACTTCCAAATTTGTGCTCAGTAGCGAGTTACGTGGAGGAGGAGTCAAGCAGTCTTGGTGACTATTTATTCAAGAATTTGCGTAGCAAGGACAGGCGTTGTTAGTCTTCTTTGCGAGCTCTCTTGGCGAAGTTAAAGATCGTATTAGAGCGCCTCCGCTCATTATACTAATGAGGCTCAAGAGGACATTTTCCGCCGTTCACAGAGTTCGAGTTTTCATTAGCAAACTTTGACCCTATTTCGGCGTGGCTCACGTTTCTTTGGCTTCCTAATGTTATGGTGAAGCGATGTGGTGCCCTCCGGCCCCGACTCTATCTTCGAGGTCGTTTACCAGCCAGTTCTTTTGGCTCATGGGAGACCAATCAACCTTCTTTCACGATGGCGTCGTTTACAAAGTGACTTGAGGAATTATGTCATGATTTTACCCAAAGCAAGGCGGTTAGCGGTGAAAGACTCTGAAATTTCCAACCAGCGTGCCTTTACCGTATACCTATTTGGTGGCATGGTTTGTTTTGCATTGCCCATCTTTGATGTCTGGCTGGCGCTTCTTGTGGCGACTCTTTCGTTCCGTGGGTTCAGCGGTTAGGGCGTCTCGATGGGAGCTGGTACATGATCGTGGTTCAGGCAATTTTGTCAAAGGATCTCAACTACCATATCTTAGGATGCTTTCCGATTTTGAGGCGGATATGGGGATATGTATCGAGGACTAAGGGCTCCAACTCTTTTACCCAATTGAATGGGGGTGTTTTAGTTGGTCGATCAACATCGGGCACGGCTACCTAATTTTCCGGGTGGGAAATGTTACATTGAGCCTTACCGACTTTCCGCTTCGCTCGATAATTTGGAAATGTTACATTGAGCCTTACCAAGACCTCTAGTGGAAGAAGAAGAACCCCAGGAATCATCGGTTGCAGGGATTTCCCTGCAAGGTCTCAGTTCAATCCAGACGGCTACGAGGTTCTCTCTCGCCAATCATCATCGGAGGAAGAAGGTGGAGATGAATCACTCCGCGAGGATGCGGAGTCCATTCCAACTGTAGAGCCTATCGATATGATAATTCCAGGCCAAACTTTTGATGCTGCTCCCAAAGCAACTGAAGAGGAGGCTCAAGCGGAAAGAAGCTTACATGCAGAGCAAGATTTTCATCTCAGGCTAGCTTGGTGCTCATGCACCAGCGGGGGCGAAGGCCTAGCTAACTGGATTATTTCCTAAGTCGATTGAGCTCGAGTTCCCCACATCCTTCGAGAGGCGGCCGGGGAAGAGAAGTGTATGGGTACTCCAGTCACGATGGACTTTCGGCGATCTCGTTGTCACTTTTGAGAAAGCGGGCTCTGTAGCTATTTCTTCTTCGGGTAAACATTGTTTGTTTTGAATCTTGATAGCTGTTTCATACGTGTCTTTTTGACAACAATTATTTCTATAGGCTCGCCGGTAAGGGCAACTCCAGAGGTTGTGGCAGCAGTGACCTAGGAAGCTGTACCAACATCAACTTCTATTCCTGAGTCAATTCCAGAAGTTTCAATAACAGCAGTTTCTCCTTCGACAAAATGACTCCTCTTAGGATTTCTCTTAGGACTGGGAAGAATGCTAGTACCTTCCTTTCCGCTCAAGTACCATCGCTGTGACTCCTTCTCAGGGCCTCGTGACTCAACATGAGCTGGTATTGTCTCCTGCAGTTTCCATGGAGTCGGCCGTTGTGCCTAATTTGCTTTAGAAATACATCGGTCATTTAGAATCGAGATGCGGGATGCGAGGATCATTGTCATTGGAAGGAGCACCTGCGACTTTCGGGCCTATTTTAATGAATTATTTGAATAACATCGGTATCTACGCCAGAATGCATCAGCCTACTACCGTGAGATATCTACGCCTAGAGGAGAGCTTGAAGAGCTTTGAGGAATTGAATCATGTTGATCGGAGGCTCAGTTGAGTCAACCCTTAGCGATATTTATGCCCAGCGATGCATCAATATGAAGGCGTCCAGAAGAATTTGAGCGAGAAGAAATACAAGTTCGTCTCCGAAAACTTCAGTGGGATCATTGGCAACATGAGTTGACTTCCACACCCTCTATTATGCAGAGCCACTCGCTGAATCGATTCTTTATTCTTGAGGAAACCATCGCTCAACTCCAAGCAGAGTTGGTTCAACAAAAGGCCAAGCTGGCTCAGGAGGAAGCTGATGTGAAAGATCTCACCCGTAAAAGTATAGAAACATACAATGATTATCGTGAGGAATTGCAGGTTCTTGAGGAGATTAAAAGAGGTGTTATCGTAGCTGCGCTAGATAAAGAGGGACTAAGGAATGAAGCCACAGCAATGGTGCGGGCCGCTCATGAGAAAGAAGTTGCTAAGGCCAAATCCCAGCTCGCGTCCATCACGCTTAGGGGATCATAGGCTTACTCTTGTGTTCACCCCAAATCCTCTTTTCTTTTCTCTTTTTTTTTTTGAATGGCCGTCTTTTGTATCATCCTTTAGGGATCTGAATAAAAGTGATACAAATTTACTTTTTCATTATGATTTCTTATGTCAACCATGATACTTATAGGATTTTTGGCAAACCCTCAGCCGTCAACGGATTTGATGAGCCTTTACGATTACCGTTTGAATCGGGCTAGCGTGCGGATTGTCTAAGTCCGTTCTGCATGTAACGTTGCGCTAAAAGAATTAGACTCTTTTAGACTTAATGCTACGATGCTGAATACGTAGACTTTATCTTTTATTGCGGGAATAGACCACCCGGCTGCATGTTCTTCATGCAGACTTACCTTTATTCATACTTGGGGCTTATGGTGTGAACAAGGCCTTTTTTTTAGGCTTGTAATGTGAACAAGGTTTTTAAGGGCCTGCGATGTAAACATGGCTTCTAGGGCTTGTGTTGCGAACAATGCTTTTTTGGCTTGTAATGTGAACAAGGCTTTTTAGGCTTGTGTTGTGAACAATGCTTTTTAGGCTTGTGTTGTGAACGAGGCTTTCTAGGCTTGTGTTGTGAACGAGGCTTTTGGGGCTTATGTTGTGAACCAGGCTTTTAGGGCTTGTGTTGTGAACAAGGCTTTAAGGCTTAACATCCTATTGAGCCGGGTTGATCGATAAGCTGATTGTGGTTTAATCAAATTTGTGGGTTCATCATCCTGTTGAAGAGGATTGATAGATTGGTTACGATTTAAGCAAATTTGAGGACCTATCATCCTATTGAAGAGGACTGATAAGTTGGTCGCGATCTAAGCAAATTTGAGGACATATCATCTGTTGAAGAGGACCGATAAGTTGGGTACTTGGAGCTTGTTAGGATGAGATCGGACTTCAATAGCTTAAAAGAAAAATTCTGTCGAAGGAGTTACTAGGTCTAAGCGGCTAAGTGTTGGACTCAAAGCGTGGGGGTTGGGACCAGCTTTTGAAATTCGAACAGCGTAGGTGAGCCGGCGTTCGGCTTTAGAATCGAGAGGTGAGCCTGGTGTCCGGGGTTTAAAGCGAGAGATGTGCCTCAGCGTTTAGGGATAAAGCGAAGGTGAGTCTCTTTAGGGATAAAAGCGGAGGTGAGTCTCGCGTTTGGGAATAGAACGCGAGGTGAGTCTCAGCGTTTAGAAATAGAAGGAGGTGAGTCTCGCGTTTGGAAATAAACGCGGAGGTGACTCACGCATTTGAAAGGCTGAACATATATCTTAGGTAGGCGTGTTTAATAGCCTTAGGCGGGTGGTTGGAGATCTTAAATGAAGATCTTCTTCTTAATCTTCATATAAACAAACTCCTTGGATAAAATTGGAACTTTTACAGGGGTGAAAATCCACGAAAATTTTTTTTTTTCGTGGTTTCAAGAGGTTTCGTCTTCTTGAAACTCTTCTGAGTTCTTCCCCATCTTCGATCGGCCATTTCTTCAATGGCTCCAAAGAAGGTCATTCACCACGGTCAAGGGTGTCGTTAGCGACTCAAACACAAGCGGCCGAGACCTCGAGTGACCCATCGGTTTCGATGGCGGCGCATACCGCAAACCTCCTCACATCGAGGTATACTAGGGTTTCGAACTCGTTTTAATGGGTTCCAACCCAAAATTGAACTCTGCGTTTGAGCGGAGTTGATGTTAACGATGGAGGCGGGGTGACTCGCGTTTTAAATTTAGAACGGGGTTATCTCGCGTTCAGTAGTTGAACAGCGTAGTTGTCCTTCGCGTTTTATGCTTGGACGCGGGGCTGAACCTCGCGTCTTCTAGCTAGAATGCGGGGCCGACCCTCGCGTCTTATAACTAGAACGCGGGGCTGACCCTTGCATTTTCATCTTGGGCCATCTTAGGCTCTCTTGTAATTTTCCTTCGATGTTTTATCTTCTCTTATCTGCGGTTATCTATCTTTGATAGGCGCTTTCCGTAGATATCGCCGGTTATTGGGTTGGATGGACCCGATGTGGCCTTAGGTCTTAGCGGGAGCTTCCACTGACCCGGGACAATTGTGTGGAAAGAACGATGATGATCCATCGAGTTGAACCTTCCACCTTTAGGGCCATTATAACAGATATGAACTTTGTGGCGTCAGAAGGCAATGACCTAATCGAGAAGCCAGCGTTCTTTTTCGGAGATCGTATCGAGGCGGATGATAACATGGACTGCGGCGAGGAGTCCAAGATGCTACATCAAACTAACGACCGCTTCTTTTTCCTTCCTAGCATGAAGCGGATGTATCCACTTTCTTATTTTCAAAGCGTCTCCTGCTGTAGGCGTTTGTATTGGGATCTAGTCGAGGAAAGGGATATGGTGCCGGTTGGGGTTTTGACTCACCAGGCGGTTCGTCCTTTGGGGAGTGACTATAAGGTGAAAGGTTTGAGGCCAGGAGAGTTTCACAGAGTAGGTCCTAATAAAGAGAGGCCACTCGGCGGTACTTTATTCGCCGATTTATTGCTGCCCAAGATGAATTTATTGCTCAAGAATTTAGGACCCCTGGATGGGTGTATTCTCCTGATGACGGATGGTGGGTCCGTATGGTGGACTTTGTTATTAATGAATTGCGAGCGCCACTCACCTTATCCGGGTTAGAGATTCCAGTGAGAGCCACGCGTATCGGTGTCATCCAGAACTCCTACAGTTTCTTTGCCATCCTGGAGAAGTATAACCCCGATACTTGTACTTTTTTCACTCCCGTTGGGGAGTTAGGCTTTGCTCTCCAGGAGATGTATGCGGTATCGGGTTTACCATTTGGTGAACTGCCATATGAGGAACTTGTTCCTAGCACCGCTGAACTTTCTATTTTGCGGAGGGAACACCCGGATGTCTATGCCACTTTCTGGGAGGTGATGTGTTACTTCCATATCTGTGTGCAAGAGACTGGACTACGATCGGGCGGCGTTAAACAAGCGTCTTGGGCTGAATACTTGTTTCAAAATCTGCATAACAAGAATGCACTGGTGATTCGTCTACCAGTGAGCTCCTCCAAAGTTTTCCCGCTCAATCGTCCAGCGTATTGGAAGATATCTTTCCTCCTGGTATGAAGTTTGAGAGTTTTCGTTACCAAGCGGAGACTCCTATCTCTGATATGGCATTACTAGCCGGATTTCTAATGATCTGGCTGAAACGTTGTGTGGTTCCCTCCAAACCCATCGAGTCCATCGATCCGGTGGTATACCCGCTTCTTTTGGCTCATGGAAGGCCGATAAGTCTTCTTTCAACTATGGTAAGTTGCATACAATATGGCTTCACGAGGCCGACTTGAATTCTTGGATGTAAAAAAAGTTGGGTCGAGGAAGGTAGCGATTGAAAACTCCCGACACGCGTGCCGTCGTATTCCTATTTGGTGGCTTGGTTTGTCATGCAGTGCCCTTCATTAATGACGGGAGTTAGCGATGCCAACTCTTTTTTCGTTCCCTTTATACAATGGCTTGGGTCAGCCAAATGGGCACATTGGTACATAGTCCCAACTCGACAGATTTTACTAAGGGAGGATAATTATCGAGTCTTTTGCTGTTGTTCTGATTTTGGTGGAGTAGAAGAGCGATGCCGGATTTTCATGGATGTGGCATCCGGTAACTTCACCTTATCGCCGGAGGGCATCTTCTGGTGGCTCATCACCATCAGGCCTGGGTATTTGGTTTTCCGCTTGGGTGACCGGTGTATCATCGAGCCTTACTTACCCAGCCGGTTTGCTCGACAATTTGGGTATGATCAACTATATGTTGGAAACCCTAACCCCAAGTTGGCTATCGTTGGGAATTTTTATGAAGGAGCTCGAGCCTGGTATAATTGGATGGCCGGAGGCTCCAATGCAATGTTTGCGCTACCTTCTTCTATGCCCAGATGTCATACCGTTCTTGAGTTTTGCAACTGGTACCGTGAAGCTTCGAAGTTCCCTGAATATGACATATATACTTCCTGCTTGAAGGATATTAGGGAGATGTACGAATCTAAAAGAAATTGAGTAGGGCCGCCACGAGAGGGATCGGCAGTATTTGATTTGTGGCGAGAAGCACTCAAAGTTGACCAAGTTCAGCGGGATTCCCGGAGGTTAAAGCTCCCGGAGAGAACGACAGGAAAAGGGTTCTCAGCTGCGGAGAAGCGGCTCAATATGAGAGGAGGGCCGTCAACGAATAACGACGAGGTCACACTCTCGCTCAGAGCTGAAACTTATGCAGGGAGCTATTAGATTCGCTTCCGCGTTGCATGAGAAGAAGGAGGAAATCACTCGTCACACGGTTCCTTCACATATTACTTCCCAATTATCCCGGACATGGTGGTTGTGAAACTACCGCATTCCACGTGGTATCTATATAGAGTCTAATGTAAACCAGGGATACTAACGTCTTGCTGGTGACTTTGTTATGGCGGTCGTGGCTCCTTTGAAGTTCTGAGGCCTCATATAATGAAACATACAGGTTACCTTAAGCGGTCGGTGAAGCCGAATGTTTCAACATTGTGTTGCAAGAGTTTCTCATTTGGAAGGCGGACTTGCGAGGCCTTCGAGAGCTTTCCGCAGTTGGCGTGAAGCGGAGATAACCATGTCTCTCATTAGAGCTCAAACCGAGAAGACGTCTCAATAGAAAACCCTTCAAGCGAGTTTATGTGAAAAGAAGGCGTGGGTCGCAAACTTGCAGGAGCAGCATGATCAATCCCAACTTGAGTTGATTAACTCTACTACTTCCGTGACCGCTATTCAGGAGTCTATTGCCCAATTAGAGGCTGAGTTAACTCGGAAAAGGGCTCAACTGACTCAGGAACAAGAAGCCACAGAGGGACTTCGTCGCCGAGGTGCTGAGATTCTTGATAACCTTAAGAGGTGAATGCCTTGGAGGTTATGAAAAAGGAGGTTCGGCGACTAAAACTCAACTTAAGGGAGAAGTTGTAGAGAGAGTGCGCACTGAGCATGAACGAAAGCTTGCGAAGCTTAAGTCACGGCTTACAGTTATTCACTTGACGGGCCCAGAATCTTTCTAACATCAATCTTGTATCACCTTTTATTTTGTTATTAAAAATGAAGTGATACTTTTGTTCCTCCTTTTGCGCACAATATTTTGACTTATAATAATGAAAACAATTACAAATGCCAGAGGTATAATGTTAACATAGCATAAATGATCGTTCAAGATTCGAAACGAATGAAGTCCGTTCCAATAAATTAACCCCCAACCTAAGCGCGTTCAGTTCTTTCTCCTAAGCTTGGTTAGGAACAAGAAAGGGGATCTTACAGCCTATGGGTAATATTTCTTGAGAAACTTCCCGTTGATTGGCATCATGAGAATGCCACCTTTCAAGTCGATAAGTCGATAAGCTCGTTAGAATAGACCGTCTCGACTTCGAAAGGTCCTTCCCATTGGGGTTGAATTTTCCTTTAGTCTTATGTGTCATGACCATGGTGTGGTTATTAAGACAAGATGGCCTCTCTTGAAGATCCTCCCCTTGACCTTCACATTGTAGGCTTTAGAAATCCGAGCTTGGTATGCTCGACTTGTTGTTGAGCTTCGAAGTCGCACGTCGTCTAACATTTCTAACTCCTGCGGTAGTTGATGTTGCTCTTCATCCGTCATTCGGTTCTTGAGTGACTCTTAGGGAAGGAATTTGAATTTCCAATGGTAGAGCGGCTTGATTCGTACACCAAAGAAAGGGAGTAGCTTTTGTTGGAGTTCTCACCGTCGTCGCGATAAGCCCATAAACAATTGCCCAACTTCTCATCCCAATCCGTCGACTTTTAGAGAGCGAACTTTTAGAAGCTTCACATGGTCTTGTTGAAAGCTACGTAAGACCATTAGTGGGGATAATATGCCATCGGCTTAACACTTTGGATCTGAACTTATTGCAAAATCTCAGAAATCCATAGCTAATGAAGCTGCACCGTTATCGTGGACTATCCGCATGATGCATAAGCGATAGAAGGCGTGATGCTTAATGAACTTGATCACATTTGAAGTTTTGACTTCTTTCAAAGGAACAACTTCCGCATTTAGAAAATGTCGATTCTGGCTAAGATGAATCGATGTCCTTTGGATGTTGGCGGAGAGATAGGCCTGACAATATCCATCCCCTAATTTCGAATGGCCATGAAGAAGATGTTGGGTGTAGATTTCCTGGTGCTTGATGGATGAAATCACCATGAATTTGGCACGCATGACATCGTTTAGCGTAATCAGCGACATCTTCAAACATCTTTGGCCAATAATAGCCTATTCTCCGTAAGCGATCTCCTAATTTATTTCCAGGTTGGTGGGCTCCACACATTCCATCGTGGGCCTCTTTTAGGGCTTCTCTTGCCTCCTTTCGGGAAAGGTAACGGAGCAAAATTTCGTCATGCGACTTACGATACAAAGTCTGGGAGGCTGCATCATAATAAAAACGAAGGGCCTTCCGTTTAATGGCGGCCGCTTCTTTGGGATCCTCCGGCAGGATCCCATATAAGACATAGTCTATATAAGGGAAAAGCCAATCCAGTTCGAACCCATGGAAGTCTCCATAGCGGTCTCTGTTGGTCATACGGACTTCCTTTTGTGATAAGTTCGGGAAAGTACAATTCACGTCCTGCGACAAATATTATTGTCTGGACCTTTAGAGGTAATGCTAGTGATGTGGCTAATGAAGCCAGGGCGTCTGCATAGGCATTCCGGGCTCGTGGAATATACTCTATGAAAAAACCTTGAACTTCGTGCTAATTCTAGAACGGTAGTGATATGGGATTAAATCTTCATTGCGCTTCATACTCTCCTCGAACCCGATTCACGATGGTGAGAATCACCATAAGCCTCGGTATTGGATGTTGATTTCTTCGACCGGTGCATCCCTAGCAATAAAGCGTTATACTACGCTACATTATTAGTGCATGGCTCTAAGGAAAACCCCTTGGGACCACGAGGCTGGGGAAACAAGTACAACCCCTTTTGCAATTCCTCCATCGGGTTTGCTCTAGAGGCTCCATCAAAGAATAGCTTCCATACGAGTATCTTCTTGAGTCATGGCTTCAGTGATTTCATCACGGTAGATCTTCATATAGTTTGGAAGAGTGGGGACGGATGATGCGCTAAGAAATGCGGCCCGCACGTCCCTTGATAATATACGGGGCATAAACTTCATATCGTATTGTGAGAGTATTGCCCATTTGGCTATAGGAATTGATGAAGAGGTTTAGTCATGAGCACTCTCGGGATTTACTCTAGAAATGACATGTATTGTTTGCCCAACCCGGATAATGTCGAGTTTTGGATGGCAAACATCAAGGCTAAGCATTCCTTTTCCAGAACATCGTGTTCGGCTCCCATCATGGTTCGTGAGGTAATAAATTGCTTGTTCATGTCCTTGATTATCGTTGGGCTAGCAAGGCTCCAAGTGAATGGTCCATGCTCTCACATATAGGAAGGGTTTTCCCATCTTGGGGCCACGGTGGCGGTTGTGTGAGATAGGTTTTGATTTCTCCGAATGCCTTTTGGCAACCTTACGTCCCATCTGAGCGAAACCCCTTTCTTCATTAATTTGGAGAAGGGTTGGCACCGACCGAAAGATTTGATCTGAATCTTGGGATGTATGCTAACCTACCTTGTAGGCTTGAGCTCTTTAATGGTCTTTGGTGGTGACATTTCCTAGATGGCACCTTTTCTGCGAATCGGCGAGATTCCTTGGGGCGTAACTATGAATCGAGGGAATTTACCGCTGGACACCTAGGAAGGATTTTGTGGGGTTCATCTTGATTGATGTGTTCTCATGATGTCGAACATGGTCTTCAAGTCAAAGGTGGTCTTCCTTCTTGCGACTTTTACCACAATGTCATCACGTAGCATTGATTTTCTTACGTAGATGTTCGATTTTCTTACATAGATGTTGATGAAAAATAGTATTCATCGCTCGTTGGTAGGTTGCTCCAGCGTTCTTCAACCGAAATGGCATTACGGTATAGCAGAATACCCCCAGTGGTGTTCTAAAAGGCCGTGTGCTTTGCATCTTCAGGATACATTTTGATTTGATTATATCCTGAAAATCCGTCCATGAAAGACATTCTCTCATACCCAGGTGTTATCAATCATGACATCGTGATGGGAATGGAAATTCATCTTTGGACATCTGCGTTCAAATCACAAAATCAATGCATATCAGGATCTTTCCATTTTCTTGGGTACAACAACAATGGCTACCCAATCAAGTGTTGTTCTTCTCTGATGAAACCCGCATCAATGAGCTTGCGGATTTCTAATACAATTACCTCCATAACCTCCGGACGGAACCTGCGTTGCTGTTGCTTAACAGGTTTCGCATTCGGGTCGATATTGAGGCGATGCATGGCTACCTCCGTATCAAGACCAGGCATGTCTTCATAATTCCAGGCGAAGACGTCAACATACTCTCGGACGAGGGACACTAGGTCTTCTTTCTCATTTTGCGACAAGCTTTTACTTACGAAGATTGGTTTGGATTGGTCTGCGTCCCCATATTTATTTGGATCACCTTATCTTGATGGAAGGCTCGTTGCTTTCGAAGCACATATCCCTGAGAATATCAAAGCGTTTAATCAAGGGTCATTATCATGCGAATCCGATTCGTCATCTTCGTCATCACTTGGATGGTTGAAAGAACCATGTTTGTAGGCAATAAAATTGCCGTAATCCTACTACGACAACTTCGGGACAAGCAAAGAGAGCCTAAGGGTTCATCAGAGTGAAGTCAGGCCACGAGGTTAAGTTCACGAATACTTGACTTTCTGAGAATAGACAAAAGTCGTGATCTCTCAAACCGGAAGGAATGGGCAAAATGATGGAGCAAACCGAACCCTTGGTGGGTTTGGTTGGCTCCGTCTCGTCGAGATAGTCGATTTTCATATATAATTCGTCCAATTCCGACATCTGGTTTGAAAGTTGACGACGTTCTTAGTAGCATATGAGGAAGTTAAGCGCAAGCGCCCTTCATTGGGCGAGGTGCATACAGCGGGCTTCGACATTCAGCAGAGGTTACGCCAGGCTGGCTTCGACATTCTGTCGAGGTTATGCCGGTGGCTTCGACATTGGCGAGTTGCGCCAGCGTGGCTTCGACATTGGCGAGGTTAGCCAGCAACAGCTTCGACATTCAACGAGGTTAGCCAGCGTGGCTTCGACATTGGCGAGGTTAGCCAGCGGCAGCTTCGACATTCAACGAGGTTAAGCCAGCGTGGCTTCGACATTCAACCGAGGTTAAGCCAGCGGTAGCTCTTCACTCAACGAGGTTAAGCCAGCGCGAAGCTCTTCACTCCGAGCGAGGTTAAGCGGCGAAGCTTCGACATTCAACGAGGCTGCGCCCGCGGTGGTTTGGCGAGGCTGCGCCCTGCTGATGGTTTGGCGAGGCTTCGCCCACGATGTGGTTTGGCGAGGTTAGCCCTGCGGTGGTTTGGCGAGCTCGCCCACAGTGATGGTGCGAGGCTGCGCCCACACGTGGTTTGGCGAGGTTAGCCGCGGCGTAGCTCACCAACCTGCACATGCGAGCCGCCAAAGACCAAGCTTCGTCTGCGGATTAAGCCAACTTCGCTGCTTGGAAGAAGGCACGGCTTCGCCCTGAGACCTTGGTTGCTTGCATGCGAGCCAGCCAAAGACCAAGCTTCGCCCGATGCCTTTCGCTGCCAGTCGCCGACTCACCGCATGCTTGGCTTCGCCTTGCATAAGGCAAGCTTCGCCATGAGCTTCCCAACCGCCCACTTGCGGCATGGGAGATGTCACATCCCATAGTGGTCACATCCGCCGGGGGCATGGTTCCCCTCCGGTGGTCACATCCCACTTGGGGTATGGCTCTCCTCAGCTGGGCATGGCCATATCCCACAAATCAAGGAAGTGGCCATGCCTCTCTTTGCCTGTTTATAAGCCACCATCTCCACATGAGAGAGAGTCGGCATATATTTTTAGGGAGGTCTTAATCTGAATTCTCAGATCTGGGCTCTTGAGCTCTTTGCAAACTCTTGCATCGAGCCCTATCCGAACTCAACCCGCGCGAGCTTCTCTGCGTCTTGAAGCCCGACCGCGGCGTCGATCGGATCGTCCAGGGAAGCAAACTTCGACTCAAGCATCGAGGGAGCGTCCTACAGCACCGCGAACCCACGTTAAACAAGAAGGGCCTTCCCTTCGCTTACATTGTAAAAGCCAATTCTTGATTTGTAACAAACAGGACCAATACAAATCGAGGATATTTTTACACAAAGCGAGAAGATGGCGACCAGTGGGAGAAACCGTTTCCTCAACGAAATGGTGGTGGCGCAATGGTCGGCGACATTGCGGGAAGGGGCGGCAGTCGAGCGATCGTGTGGGAGTTCGAGGTACTTATCCTCATCCTCCTCTGGCGGCGGTGCATCTGCCAAGTGCTCTGAGTGCGCGTGTGGTCCGACCCAAGTGGCGGAGCAAGCGTGCTGAGCTCTGCCCGAGCAAGCGCGGGGGTTCTGTTCCCCGTGCGGTTGAGGCCGACCCAGAAGACCAAGCAGGTCGCGAGGTTCCCAATTACAGCTGCGTAATCGAGCGAGCCCACCTACTCGAGGGCTTAGCTCCATTAGCCGAGTTTTAAATTACGAACCGCGGAATCTGGCGAGCTTCGGCATCTGACGAAGTTCCCAATTACGAACCGAATTACGGCGAACCAGCGGTCTGGCGAACCATAAATCTGGCGAACTCGTAGTCGAGGCGGGTTTCATAAAGCAGGTGGTTGTACCAAGCTTCGCCCTAACTGACCCAACCGTCATAGTGACCTTAGCCAAAAGGCAAAGCATCAGCTTCGCCCGGAACAACGCCTTTACCAAGCTTCGTAGCGAGGCGAGCCTCACAGTGAACCTCCAACCACTCGCACTTTCGGGCGGGGTGGCTTTTCGTCTGGTTACAGCTTCGGTGCAGATCTCGGCGGCGATGGCGGCTATTGCTCGGCGGTGGCAACATCTCGAGCCTCAAGCTCTATTGAGGCGTGGAGGTGCACATGGCCGACATCTCCGGATGAAACATCCGGGAGACTCAACAAGCAACAAGCAACCATCAACTCTATGAAAGAGATGTTGGAAGCGGCTTCGGCGAGAAGAAGAAGAAAGAACGCCAGCGGACTTTGCGGAAATCCTCAAAGCGCAAAGCGGATACTCCTTCTCACATCTTCACGATTCCTCATCAGGAGTCATCACGGAGAGCGTCATCTTAGGGCCATAATCCAAGAGGCGAAAGGCTTGGCGAGCTCAAAGTCAACTCAGCGCCTTGAAGCTCGAGAGAGCATGAACAAGGCTGGGGGTGGCGGACCATATCCAATTGAATGGGATCACGGTCTCCCTGCACAAGGATTCGAGCCGCTGGACCTCCTGGATTCGATGGCAAGGGTTCTCCTACCAACACATTTACTACTTCCGGTATGGCTGGACACATAATGGGAAGCGATCCCATTATGACTTCGATTATTGGCACCCTCAAGGGGTTGCTTTTGAATGGTTTATGCGGTGGAACACAGTCCATCACTTCTGGAGGGACATGGAAAGGCTCTTCATGGCGGATTCTTGACGATGACCGCGGGGTATCTATGGCAACCACTGCAGGCGTAAAGCGAGAGGAAGAAAGAATCGTAAGCAACCGTCAAGAGATTGAGGAACCGTCATTGCGTGCCGTGATCCGATTCTCGAGCCACTCTCATCCGATGTGCGGAATAATCTCCATCAACATTTTGTCTAATATGGTATTTGTCGTGGCTTCGTTCGTGGAAAGACTTAACCGCCAAGGAGAGCGAGTGAGGCGTGCTCAAGCGTATGGAGGTTGAAGAGCTATTTGAGTTTAGAAGGTGGCGACCAAGATACCTTAGTGGTGGTGACAGCTTCCTCATCAAACCTCTTGGCGTCTGCCGGAACTTCGCCACTTCGGAACAAGCTATGGGACCCATTGCGAGACTTAGCTACCATCGGCCAAAGATGATGGTTGATGCTTATATCGTCAATGGCCAGGAGCGACATCGGCGGCAAATTCTTAAGAAGTACTACCACGTAGTCTTCTTTCAAACTCCTACTAAGTTATCATGTTAACAATCACCTCGATAGTTCCCTCCAAATTTCCTCGTAATCCTCCTCAGCGGGATGGCGGGTCCTAAAACTATCATGTTAACAATCACCTCGATAGTTCCCTCCAAATTTCCTCGCCAATCCTCCTCAGCGGGATGGCGGGTCTAAAACTATCATGTTAACAATCACCTCGATAGTTCCCCTCAAATTTCGCCAATCCTCCTCAGCGGGATGGCGGGTCCCCAAACTATCATGTTAACAATCACCTTTGATAGTTCCCCTCCAAATTTCCTCGCCAATCCTCCTCAGCGGGATGGCGGGTCTAAAACTATCATGTTAACAATCACCTTTGATAGTTCCCTCCAAATTTCCGCCAATCCTCCTCAGCGGGATGGCGGTCCTACTGTCATGTTAATATTACACCTCGGCAAAATCAACTTACCAATCCTCTTCAAAGGGATGGTAAGTCCTCAAATCGCTCCGTCGCGACAATCTTGTCCGTTAACATTACACCTCGGCGAATTCCCCACCACTCCTCTCCAATAGGATGGTGGGTCCGCTAAACTATCGGTTAATGATTACCTCGGTAGTGGGCACCGTCGTTCCATAAATGGCGTTGTCGTCGGTCGTCATACTCAAGCGTCCACGAGCGGCTGATCCTTTAGAGCATTCTAATATATTTAGAACAATCGGTAAGTAGTGGCCTACCATCGCGATGTGCCACTATTGCAGGTTAGTCTTTGCCCCAAGAAGACAAGCGGGGTTAGTCTTTGCCCCAAGAGACAAAGCGAGGGTTCGTCTTTGCCCCAAGAAGACAAAGTCTACAGCGGCGACCAATCCACTTGTAGCAGGTTGTTATTAAACAACAAGCTGGATCTATGCCTCTCGGCATAGGGGATTTTATCTGGGTCCCCATTGAGATAAGTCTCGTCTAACTGCGTGGCGGGTAGTCTATTCAGTAAGAAGGACAAAGTCTACGTATTCAATATCGTGGCTAAGAGTTAACTCTCTTAGCACAGCGTTACATGTAGAGCGGACTTAGATAATCTACATGCTAGCCGACTCAAGCGGTGGTCGGTAAAGGCCACCAAATCCGTTGATAGGTGAGGGTTTGCTAAAAATCTATGTGGCAATCATTAGATGTAAGTGAAGAGTTCATGTTTGTCGATTTCGTTGTAAGGTTCCTCGCACCGTTTGAATGGTGATCATGTTGCAAGTCTTCATATACAAAGTGTTCGGACTCCATTCAACCACATTCAGTGCGAAAACTTTGGAGGGTTTTGTAGGCAATAAAATTGCCGTAATCCACTACGCGACAACTTCGGGACAAGCAAGAGAGCCTAAGGGTTCATCAGAGTGAAGTCGAGGCCCACGAGGTTAAGTTCACTGAATACTTGACTTCTGAGAATAGACAAAAGTCTTGATATCTCTCAAACCGGAAGGAATTGGGCAAAATGGCCGAACAAACCGAACCCGCCGGTGGGTTTGGTTAGCTCCGTCTCGTCGAGATAGTCGATTTTCATATATAATTCGTCCAATTCCGACATACGGTTTGAAAGTTCCGACCGTTCTTAAGTAGCATATGAGGAAGTTAAGCCAAATGCGAAGCCCTTCATTGAGGCGAGGTCGCATGCAGCGGCTTCGACATTCAACGAGTTATGCTGTGGCTTCGACATTCAATAGAGGTTAAGCTTCGACATTGGCGAGGTTAGCCCAGCAGCTTCGACATTGGCGAGGTTAGCCCAGCAGCAGCTTCGACATTCAACGAGGTTAAGCCAGCGGCCAGCTTCGACATTGGCGAGGTTAAGCCAGCAGCTTCGACATTCAAGAGGTTCACTGCGTGGCTTCGACATTCAACGAGGTTAAGCCAGCAGCTCTTCACTCACCGAGTTAAGCCAAGCGGCGGCTCTTCACTCGAGCGAGGTTACCGAGCGTGGCTTCGACATTCAACGCTGCGCCCAGCGGATGGTTTGTGAGGCTCGCCCACAGCGGTGGTTTGGCGAGGCTTCGCCCACAGCGGTGGTTTGGCGAGGTTAAGCCCTGCGATGGTTTGGCGAGGCTTCGCCCACAGCGATTGGTCTGCAGAGCTCGCCCGCGATGGTTTGGCGAGTTAGCCGCGGCGGCTCACCAACTTCGCTGCATGCGAGCCGCCAAAGACCAAGCTCGTCTGCCGGATTAAGCCAACTTCGCTTTGCGGAAGAAGGCACGGCTTCGCTGCCGGACCTTGGTTACGCGCATGCGAGCCAGCCAAAGACCAAGCTCACCCGCGGTCGCCCGGCTGCTGAGTCGCCGACTCACCCGCATGCGAAGCTTCGCCTTGCATAAGGCAAGCTTCGCCCGCGAGCTTCCAAAGCGCCCACTTGCGGCATGGGAGATGTCACATCCCATAGTGGTCACATCCCGCGAGGGCATGGTTCCCCTCACGGTGGTCACATCCCACTTGGGGTATGGCTCTCCTCAGCGGGCATGGCCATATCCCACAAATCAAGGAAGTGGCCATGCCTCTCTTTGTTATTTAAGCCACCATCTCCACATGAGAGGGAGGTCGGCATATTTTTAGGGAGGTCTTAATCTGAATTCTCGGATCAGGAGGCTCTTGAGCTCTTTGCAAACTCTTGCATCGTAGCCTATCCGAACTCAACCAGCGGGCTTCTGCGTCTTGAAGCCCGACCCGGACGTCGATCCGGATCGTCCAAGGGAAGCAAACTTCGACTCAAGCATCGAGGGCGTCCTACCGCTGGCGAACCCGTTAAACAAGAAGGGCCTTCCCTTAAACCCCGTTGTAAAAGCCAATTCTTGATTTGTAACAAACAACTTCGACCAATACAAATCGAGAGGATATTTTTACACCAAACAATGTTCACCGACATGCTTGCGAAAATTGATCCTACACTCACGTCGGAATCCCATGGTGATGTTCCAGATGAATGGTCCTTTCCGGAGCATTGTCCTACTTCATCTTCTGAAGGGGAAGGTGTTGATAAGTATCCTAAATCTCGTCGGGTCTTGTGATAATAATCTTGGGTTTTACCTTCAGGGACAAGGTGTCGGATCGGGGTTCACCTTCCTTTCCCGAAATTTAACCCCTTTAGACTATTGAAATCGTACCCCATGTTCTTCATTATGTGACGAGCATTAAGTTCGTAATAATGAAGCGAGGAGTCGCCTGCTTTCCTCGAACTCTACGGTTTGAGAACTTGGGATACACTTTACCAAAATAAATTGGTTTCCGATCTTTCTTTTTGGACAGGACCATAAAGAATGACTTCCTCACGTCCTCCATCCTCCCGAAGGTGGAGAGGGACGTTTTAGTGGCAAGTCTAGTAATCTCTGCCATATAAGCATGCCATGGCTCCAATCCCGTCCTTACCTATTTCTTCGGATGAAACATCAGACAAGTAAATCAAATTGAAATTTTCATTAATGTACCATTCGCCTTCACTCAGTACATCTTCATCATTATTAAGCTTATCAGAGCCCATTACATGCAATTCCCATGGACATTCTTCTTTAGGTTGGGTTCGGCATCGCTTCATTACATTGTCGATGGGTTTGGTTTATGAGCTCGAGAGCCAAGGTAAAAGACGAATCGGTGTGATAACTTTCTACTTTGAAAGGATGCTTCTCATTCTCGGTCTTGACTTCCCCTCTTCATTGACATATTTCATCATCGATGAAGGGTTGATGGGACAATCCGATTAGCATGAATCGAGGGTCGTCCTAATAGCAAATTGTAGGGCGTTATGCATCTATAATGTAGCAAGTTACTGACTTGAGATCCCCAATTTGACATTTGAGCTTAATTTTTCCCAAGTGGGTGTCTTTGTTGGCATTGAAGCCAAAGATAGTTGTCCGAGTGAAATTCAGCCGGTGGTGCGGGATTCCCGAGCATGACCCTATATGGCATTATCGAGTCAGAAACCGGATCTACTTGGACCACGTGATCTCACGAAGATCCCATGTATCTGTGTAATACAAGGGCCTGTCATGCTTGTGATTGATTTTTATATCTTCTTGTGTGAATGATATGCAAGGCAGACCTTTCATTATGTGTAGGCACTTGACACAAGAAGGTTTATTCATAGCTTCTGGGACTACAGGAACTTGTGTAATGAAGCTCTCTGTATCCGTTAAAGCCTCAACTAGAGCCGCTCTTGTAGATTTGGACAACTTCAAGAGCTCGTAAAGGGTGATTCTAGCGGGAATGTTAGCTAGCTGTGCCAAAACATCGAAGTGGAATGGTTTTCCTGATGTTCCTGCTTCCTGTAGAACGTTTTTATTATACCGAACCTCCTTTGACTTCCCCTTATCAGTTGGCTTTTAGGGACAGAACCCCCCGTCTCCTCAACTTGCTCCCTGGATTCCTGAGCAATTTGATCATACTTTTTCAAATACGTCGTCCCTGACCTCGTGCCTGCTCCTAGGTCCACTTCTCGGTCGGCAGCCAAAATAGTCTCCTCTTTCTATGAGTCGGTGAGAGGGACCAAATAAGTGTCGTCTTCATTTATGGATGGACTAATCATGTTAGAAGCTTTAGCCTTATTCTTCTTTTTCTTTGACAATGTCTCCGCCCATTGCTGATCTTTAGTGAGGTCAGGATGGACCCACATTACTTCTCCACTTAAAATGGTAAGGGGTACCAGACCTTTACCTTCTTGGCCGTGTTGATCGATATTCTTCAAACGTAGTTCTCCTTTTGGAATGGGGATAACTCCATTAGGAGTTTCTACAGGTGAGAAGTCTCTGAATTGAACCGATGTCATATTAGTAGACCGGTCTTACGTTCGATTCGGCAAGTACCTCGGCATCAACTAGTGCTTGTAGAATATCTTTAAAATGTAGCACTTCTTTGTGGTGTCCCAACATCTCGTGATATCGGCGATAGTGGGATCATCCACCTTCCCCGCTTCCTCGAGCCTCTTCGGAAGCTTCAACTTGTTATTCTTCGAGCGGTTTGGAATAGAGTATTAACATGCTCTTCTCGAAGAATATTGCTTAGGCGGTCTTGGCTGACTCGACTTGCCTTGCTTCACCGGGAGATCGAACAGTATCGGCTGGCATGAATATCTTTCCTCCTTGACCAGGGGCATTATCTTGACCTGGCTGCCCGGTTGTTCTTGTCGTCTGCTTCTTCGCTTTGATTAGTCGACAATCTCTTACGCATGTTCCCCTTGGGATACCAATTGCTTCGAGAGCGACACTCTGCAACCCCATCCGAGCCAACATAGAGTGCGGGTTATCTTGACAAGTTTCCACGAGTGGTTTGTGTCATCCTGTTGGACCATAGCGCCATACTCGGAACCTTTCCACAAAAGCCTTTATCGATTCCCGGCTTTTGTTTAGTGGTGAGGAGGGTAGGAATGAAAATTCGGTGTCATCTTGAAGAACCTAGCTAGAAATAGCCTTTCCAAATCTACCCACTTCGAATAGATCCGGCGGTTTCATGAACCATTCAAAGGCGACTCCTTGAGAGTGCCAATAAATAAACGGCTCAAAATAGCATCGTTAAATCACATCTCGATTGACTTGAAGTAGTAAGCGTCTTGATTGAACTGTGCCATCGAGGCTTCGGTAGGGCTTTAAACTTTGGGTAGGGGGCGCATCTACTGCAGGATATGGCCTCACAACCCCCTCATCCTGGAGCTCACTCCTATTAGCGATGGCGTTATGATGAGCTTCGAATTCATCCATTTTGGCCGATTGAAGATTTGATTCGTTCTCCCCCTTTCTCTCCCGGATGAAGAATCTATCGGTGAGTTTCTTGATCGGAGGTTTCACCCATCTTTCCCTTCGCTTTGAAGATTGACCTTTCTTTAGTGGCGATTCGGTTGAGGTATTGGACCGACCATGTGAGCTTGAGCCTATCGCAACAAGTTGGGCTATCATGTCTCTAAGTTGGTTAATGGTCTGCTGTTGTGTGCCTAGCTTCTGTGTCATCGCCTAGTATTCTTCAAGCTTCTTCTTGAGATCTTGGTACTCGGTTGTATAAGCCAGCTCTCGTGTTCCACGAAGAGCTGGTGAGACCACGCAGCGGTGCTCATCTTGAGTTCTAACCCCTTGCCGGCCTTTGATAATTGATAAGGGGTATAACTCCTGTCGGTGTTGAGTCGTGATAAATCGCCGAACTTATCGAGATTTCCTTAACACTTTCGGAGGCGATTAGTCTCGATTCGTCGGCGGAAGGTAACGACGCTCTCTGCCGACCATATTGATGGTGACTGGGGATATTAGGTCTCGATGTTCTCCTTACGTGGAATGCCTCTGTCTCTTAGGCGGGGCTAGATTAATCAACCGATCAAAGACCGATCGATCTAGGTGCGAGGTGCACAACATTGACATTGGAGGACCGTGCAATCAATCACTTGCATGGGCACGAATGAGCAACTGGCATTGGTCTCTCTCTTGATAATAATTCTCAAAGTAGAAACTTGAGGAATGTTAATCCCCGGATCGGTAGTTTGAACTGGAACTTTGTCATCATTTAAACGGGTTGGGTCAGGGTGGACATGACAAATCCCATCGCGTTTTGAGGTGCAGACACGAGGGTCATGTTCTTTTTGTGAAACGTGGGCCTGAGGTCCGCGTTTAATGGTTGAAACGCGCCCTTGAGGGGTGCGTTTAGTCTGTGGAACGCGGACTTGGGGGTCGCGTTTTGTTTGTGAAACGCCTCCCTGAGGTTCGCGTTTGCGGACATCAGGTTCGCATTTGATAGGAGGAACGCGGATGTCAGGTCCGCGTTTTGTTTGAGGAACGCGGTCTTGGGACCAGCGTTTTATTTGGGAAACGCGGTCTTGGGACCCGCGTTTTGTTTGGACGATCGCCAGCTGGCTCGTCTTCAGCGGTGGCTCTGTAATAGGAACGTGAAGCTCAAGGTCGTGTTGCCTTGAGGATCGATTTTCTTAGAGTTGTGCTCTACGAAGGGATCTTCTCTTATGACGAGCAGCGTTCTTCTTGGCCTGTCTTAAGGCTTTTGTGGCATCCACATTTACGTCAGCTAGGTTCAATGCCACGATAGGCCTCTTATGACCTGATACCCGTCGTGTAGGCTCAGGTGTACGATTTTCCATCTGCTCGGTCAAAGCCGGTCTTTTACCCTTAAAGGAAATACTGCCAGAACCATCTGATTCAACGGCAAAATCTCCCTTCGGTGACACAGGCCGATCTGGTGTCTTGATCTCCCTAGAGACTTTGCGGACCTTGTGCATAGCCTTGGGGCTAAGGGATCCTGAAGAGAGGAATTCTTCGTATTTGGCTTGGTCAAACTCTACCGTGAGAGTTTCTACTGTAGTCGCAAAGAGGCTGACTTCGGATTGCACCACCACTTCTTCATCTGTGAAGCTTGTCCCCAGCAGAGTCACCATCTTTTGTTCGCGAGGAAAATTAAAGCTGTAAACCAAATGTTATCCCTTCTAATTGATTTTAAAGAAAGAATGAATACAACTCTCTCGAATGCAATCTCTCTCACTAACTGACTTAGATAAAAAATAAATTACAAATTCCTCGATCGGTTGCCCGATTTTCAAAAGAAGAAAGGGTCAACGGAGATCCTTCCTTTTGTTTAAAACTGGGTTCTTCACGGTGACGATAGGAGCTTGAGCCTTGTATCCCATGGACGATCCGACCGTCTTGCTCGTGGAATCACGTTGAAAAGGACTTACAAGGCAAATTTAAGAACTCGCAAAGCATGTTTCTAACTCTAACGAGTTTGATAACCCGAAGAACGAGTTTTGTAACTCTGCACGAGTTTGGAAACCAAGCCAAATTGAAGAAAAGCCGATGTTGAAATAGCTCAAGCTCTCTCTCAAGTCGATTTACTCCTCAAGTGCTCCACTCTCCAATCTTTTTCCCACACTTAGATCTCCAATCCAATTCCCTTCCCCCCTATTTAATCTTTCCTCTACCTTTTATAGGTATTTTAGGGGTGTAACTGACCCCTTAGAATCAGGATTCGTGGCCCTCAAATCGTGAAAAATTGTTTTGGAGCCATTTAAGTCGTGTTTAAAGAGCAAAAACGCGAATGACCTGCGTTCTTGGATGACTCTCGCGCCTTTGGCTTAGGACTAGGACGCGGGGGCTGAGATCCGCGTTTTCAGCCTCAAACATGGCCATGACGCTCGCGTTTTGAACTTGGTCGCGAGGAGAGCTCCGCGTTTGAGCTTGACCGCGGTGAGAGCTCCGGCGTTTTGAGCTGGCGGTGAGCTCAGCGTTTTGAAATGGGCCGGCCGAGAGCTGCGTTTTGAGCTGGGCGGTGAGAGCTCCGCATTTTGAGCTTGACGGTGAGCTCAGCGTTTTGAGCTTTGAGCGCGGTGAGGTTCAGCGTTTTGAACGGACGGTAGGAGCTCAGCGTTTTGAACTGACTGGTGAGAGCTCAGCGTTTTGAGCTTGGACACGGTGCTAACCCTTTTGGTTGGTTGAACCTTATAAGAATTTGTCAAGTTGTAATCCTTGTGTTTGTAATTCTATTCTGTTTCCTTAGAAGCCTTCAAATTGTAACTCCGTTCGACAGTATTTAGTGGGTCATAGCTTATCAGTGTTCGCGGGGAAAGTTATTTTGTTATTCATTGTGGTTGAATTCGTTTCGAACCGTTGGCCTACAACAAAATTCAAAAGAAATGCCTTTTATTTTAAGTACAATAAAAGCGAAAATTACAACTTTTTACGAACAAGCGCTCGGATCTCTATTATCGGGATCTACCGTGTGGGTTCTTCGCTGTCTTGGGACTTTTATTCGTCCGGTGGACCACCGCGAATTCGATCGGTGGAAACCGGGTTACGGAACTCTGAGGCGTGAAGGGGCTCGTTTCCGCAGAAGAAAGCGCTGAGGATCCACTCGAAGGAGAGGATGCCCGGGGATCACTCCGCGAAGGAGATCGCCGAGGGCGGGTGAGATCTACTAGGAGAAATCATAGCGGCTGTTCTATAGGCGACCGAGTTAAGCACCTCGCGATTTGTAGATCGGCGTCGGTAATTCATGCTTTGCCGGTGCTTGGGCGTAGTCGATGGCTCGTAGATCTGCAATAATTCTTGAAGATCGAGAGAGCGGACCCAAGAAAATCGAAATCCGACCTCCTCCTCCAAGACCCCCTATTTATAAGATTAGGGGTTGTGTGCTAACCCCCAAGGTGGCTCGGCCACTGGCGGAACCACCGACTACACTGGCCAGGTAAACTTCGATGGAGTGGCGAGGTTACGCCATTTTCCGTCGTTTTCCGTCGACTTTCTGGGTCTTAGGGCTTAGTTTTCCTCTGGTGATGTTGCCATTGTGTTTGAGTCGTTATCCGATCAACTTTGAGCTCAAGCGGCTCATTTGCATTGACGGACTAAGAATGCGGTTGATTCGTCTCATCGGCATTTGAGTTTAGTCAACTTCGCCTCGTCGAACCGTCGTCGGGTTTTCACGACACATCATTTGTTGGCTCGTGCATGTGCCGACTCACTTCATACGTTAAATCACTTCGCTTTATGCGTTTTCGCGTGTCATCGTCGTCGGGGAGTTACAGGTCATTGTCGGACGGATGTCGGTTGTCAACCCACCGTTACGAGTCTTGTTAGAGTGCGATAAGCAATTTTAGCGCCCTCGGATACCCCTCCAAAGCGTCTCGAGTCTCGATTCTTGATGAGTGCGGCATGTTTTGGACATGATGAGCCCTTCACTCTTTAGTTAGCGTGATAGGACTTGTGAATGACCTTGGTGTTTGACCTCTCCATTCCCTTCGGTCTTTCCGGTTTTGTAGGATTGAAGGTATTGCGATCTTGCATTTTTTGTCGGCGTCGTTTGAGATCTTGACGGATAGATGAATTTCTTTTGAGATTGGCTCTAGTATTTAATTCCTCCAATCCTCTCGGGTTCTCGGTGCTGTAGGATACCGGGGTGTTCAGTGATGCATTTATTGCTTGACCGTTGTTGGAATTTCAAGCGTAGCTAATTAAGTTCCCTTCTTGTGTCGGTGTTGGTGAATTGTCGTCCAATTGACCATCGAGATTCCTCCGTTGAGGAATCCTTGGAGCGTGGCGTTAATTGGCGCCAAACTATATGGATTTTAGCCTTCAATCGGTGGAGTGCAGCGTTGGCGGCGTGCAATCTTACGTGGATCGAACCGTTGATCGGTGAATTCCCGGCTGACGGCGTTGGTTGGCGTCGCTCTTGCATTACTCCTTGTTGAGTACAATTATCCGATGGGAGAATTTTTCACGGATTTATTCCCATTCCAAACTGTTGACGATGGGCCTTCGGCAGCGGCATCGAATGCGGCATTGAATACGGTGGGAGAGTCCTTCGGTAAAGCGTTGTCGGCGTGAAATTTCCTCTTGACGTTCAACCTTCAATGGCGATTATGGCGTTGGTGGCGTCAACCACGGTTATACTCATCGTTCACTTTGGAGTTTTGAGAATTAGTTTATCCTCATATACCCATTCGGAGGTGGTGGTTATCCTTAAGATATTTTCGGGAACTTCTGTAAAATAGGAAATAGTTTATACTATTATTCCTAGTTGGAGTAGCATTAGGCGGCAGCGTTGATTAGCGTCGATGCAATCCTTACGCGATCGAGTTATCCCTAAGAATATTTTTATGGAAATATTCTTAGGAACTCTCGATGAATTAGGAAGCTTGATTTATACTCGTGTTCTGATTGGAGTAGGATTAGGCGACATGGGAGAATATTTGGAAAATTGAGTTTGCCCAGGCCATTGCTGATGATTTCGACCATTTGGAGGTTAAGCTCCAAAGTCTACAAGATTTTGAGGCGTGGGCTCCCCTCATAGAGAGCGAGAGAGCTCGCGCTGACGGCTTAGCGGGGATGCTGCGTTATTCTTGGACTTCGAAGTTCAAATCGTGAGACGGTGCATCATTTGGAGAAGCTGGCGTCGGTGAATCTTCGTGGGACATTTTGGTTGTGTCATTGCTTGGAGAAGCGAGGATAATAGAGCTCGAGCAGGAACTTCAGCGAGGGGAAGTCGATTATCTTGAAAGCGCGAAGCCAACAGAAAGAACTCTTGCGGTCATGCAGAAATTTGAACTCGGCGAAGGCTGGTTGAGAGAAGGAGGCTGCGAAGGCCCTTAATAGCGCCGAGAGTTTGAGGAGCTTCAAGCGGAACCGACAAACTTTCAGCGATAAAGTATAACAAATTCGTTCCCATAAATTTGATGTTTAAGGATCTCATCCTTTTGTTAATCAAATATGTCCCTTTTTTAATTCTTTATTATGATTCTTTTATTTAAGTCGAAATAATTAACCATAATACTTATAGGATTTTGGCAAACCCTCGACCATCAGCGGGTTTGATTAGCCTTTACCAACTACCGTTTGAGTTGGGCTAGCGTCGGATTATCTGGATCCGTTCGTGCGTGGCGTTGTGCTAAAGAATGAAACTCTCTTAGACTTAATGCTCACGATGTTGAATCGTGAAGCCGTACTCTTTTCGGGCAAGACCACGCGACAGCGTGTTACGCGTAGACTCATCCTTCTTAGGCCGGGGATGAAATACCCGAGAATCAAACTCGGTGTCTTCTTCAATCGGGAGAAAGACTAAGCGGAAACAGCGTGTGGCGTTGGCTTTATCCCTTCTTAGGTTTGGGATAAAATACCCCGAGAATCAAATGCGGTGTCTGTCGGAAAAAGACTAGACGCGTGTGAGTGTTGGCTGAGATAATGGTATTTTTGGATTTTTTGTTTCTTTCTCTCTCTCCATGCTTAGTGGCATGCGATGATGCTAAAGGGGTGAGACAAATGGAGCATTGTTTAGAATTTTGAAACACATGGGGCAAAGTTGGAGCTAGTCACATGAAGTTTTTAATTTTGGGGCCTTGACACAATTTCCCTAGTTTTTAATAGTAGTATAGATATGTCCACATTTTTCCCGATGAAAGATACTTTGTTTAAGTTAAAATCAATTGCTCACAATGTCAACTGTTGACAATCGGCATCACGTTCATTTTCCAAAATTATATATATATATATATATATATATATATATATATATATATATATATATATATATATATATATATATATATATATATATATATATATATATATATATATATATATATATATATATAAAACCACTAATCCACTAAGTGGATAACAACATCATCCTCCTTTTTCCACACATCTTCCACTTTAGATTTATCACTATCAACCATCTCAAAGATGGAGCCTCATATCTTTCATGGATCCCAGCATATCTAATGGACAAATTAGGAGGATAGATTTCTTATCCACTTGTGGATTATTATTATATATATATATATATATATATATATATATATATATATATATATATATATATATATATATATATATATATATATATATATATATATATATATATATATATATATATATATATATATATATATATATATATATATATAGGTTTAATGTAGTTGTTTCATCTCTATTATTAGATGG
>WHSE01000132.1:0-54077 GCA_012295165.1 Asparagus setaceus
TGAATGAGTCTTCTTCATCCTTTCAAGCAATGGAAATTCAACAACTCCATCCATTACAAGTGCATCAGGTTTCTTATTACGCTATTAATTATGAAGCTTCATGAATTCTATTCAAGAAATGAGAACACGCATTTGATCTAAAAGTATGTTGAGAGAGGGAGGGGAGCTTGGCCAAAGTATTGTATGAAGATGAAGGGAACAAGAAACTCAGTTGGGCTCAAAAGGTGAAGCTGGTTGAGGCCCTTGAGGGCATCAGCCCAGTGCTTCTCATCGGATCAGGCCACGACCACATCATCTCCACCATCTTCGGCATCGACGTTATCAGAACCCTAATCTCCTCCGATCCCACAACCACCACCTCCTCCTCGGGCTCCGCTCTCACTTTGAAGAAGAGATCAAATCAAGCTTTTCGGGTTAGGGAACTTGAAGCAGAATAGAGATTTAGACGGGGAAAGAAAGTGGGACTCTCCCCTTGAAAGGCACTATGAATTGATGTGATGTCTGGGGCAAAATGGGTATTTTAGTTTTTATTTGTACCTGAATATAGTCAAAAGGGGTTCGTTGCATTCAACTTTTGGTCAAGAGGGGTTTCAGCACTTGATTTTTTCTGAGGGAGTGGAGTGCACAACTTCTTAAATCTGGAGGGCTAAAAATTAATTTTCCCTAAAATCAAATAACCTTTCATGCAGAATGTCGGTTCTAATTTTTTGACAACCTGACGGTCTAAAAGTCGAAAGAAGTAAGTTTGGAAACTAGCATCATAAGCCCAACACATCACAATAAGAAGAATAGAAAATTTGTAGACCGATATAGTGCATCAAAATGTGTTATTATAAGACAAATATACTTTATTCTCCTCCAATAGACTATCCATCATAATTAAGAACACTTTTCACAGCTAACTTGTGGTGCAAGATGACCATTATTTGACTTACATGAAGGTTTATTTAATAAGAATCTGGATATAATTATACTATAATGATTGTGGAAATAGGAATCTGAATTCCAAATAGTGAATACTACGCTTTATGGTAATAGTGATGGTGATATTGCTGTGATGGTTGTGCTGATTGTGTTGATAGTTCTTCATCTTGGTCTTTTCCTTGAGATGAACCCAAGAAAAATCCTCTCTCGATATTCTTCTTCCCTTATGATTGTAATGGTAGTAATTGATAGTTTTACTTGTGCTGCTTTTGTTGATGGTTCATCAACGGAGACCCGAACAAGAGCTTGACTAGCCGTGTTGCAAACTCTATAGTTTTGTTTAGAGATGAACTGGAAGAAAATTTCTTCCTCTAATTTTCTTACCCTTTTTGTTGGAACTCCTGCAATGTTTTCCAAAAGAGCTTGGCAGAAACTGCTCCAAGAGAGCAGACTGCATACACTGATGCCAAGGATAATCTTGCCACGGTTAATGGAACTGCCGTAAACATTCTCGCTGATGCTGTCATCATTTTCAGTGGAACTGCCAGCAACATTCTCAGGATATTTGCCATCGATTGATGTTCTGGCTCTACTGTAGAATGTATGATATGTTCGTGTAGGATTTTATAAGGACGAATTGCTCTCAAGTTTGTTTCCTTTTAGAACTGGCAACAATTTCAGGTACTTCTTGCATGACTCTTCAAGATTTCTGGGAACTTTGAAATGCTTTATGCCTGATTCTATTTTCTAGATATAAAACTCTAAGATAAGGTGATTTAAGTTGTTAATTATGCTGATGTGTCGACAGCAAAATAGAACAAATCATAGAAATTCTGGTGTAGCCAATATTTAAAGCTATTTGGACTCTAGTCAACTTCTGAATTTTTTTCTCGCACACACAGTTAACGTTGTTTATGTTGCCTGGAGTTTGTACAATAGTAGGCTAACCATAGTAGTACCAAGAATACAAAGCATACAAGTAATTACACTACACACCTGCAAGGGTTATGTAATACATCAAAGTGCTCCAGAACTACACAAGTTATCTCTCATCATCGATAGAAAGCATTCAATAATGTTAATCTTTGCAGGATTTGTCAGCAGTATTCCAAATAACCGTGAGGAGCACTTGATCCTTATAGTAACAATACATACCGCTATATCACGTAAATGACTAAGTGTTAATCCTCCCCAGGAGCCGACACATGTCCCATATTAACTAAATACCAATTGACCCGCCCTATGCGGTGACTAACTCGGGTAACGCCAACACCACTAGGGTGTCCACTGGGCTTCGACCCACCGCCCGTAAAAACTGGGCCGACCGCCTCGGACCGGGTCCTGCTAGGTTGGTGAAGTCTGACTCCGGCCCGCCCGACTCGGTTATTAAATTTATATATTTTTATACATAATTATATTATGATATGGTCATTAATATATACTTATCTATATTTCTAGGTGTGTATGGTTTTTTAGGAAAATGGTCGTAGCCTCCTAGTCCTAAGTGTATATAGTTGTATATATTTAGTACGCAAGTATATATATATATATATATATATATATTAGGTATACAAGTATATTATATTATATACTTATATATATACTCTTACCATGGTATAGACTCTAAGATATAAGTATATAAGTATATATAATTGTAGGCATAAAAATTGCTTATCGCATCTCGAACGAACTCGCGGACGGCGGTTGACAACCGACGATCCATTCGACAAACCGACGCCGCGAAAACGATCACGCCGCGAAAACTGTGAGACGCAGTCGACGCACATGAAGTGAGCCGCAAGACGCACGAAGCCAATGAAACGCGCGGCCGAAGTTGATTAAACTCAAACGCCGATGAGAAGGAATCAACCGTACTTAGTCCGCCAATGCAAACGGGCCGCTTAAGCTCGAAAGTTGTTCTGCACGGACTCAAACACGACGGCGACATTACCGAAGCAAAACTAAGCCCGAAGACCAAAAGAATCGACGAAGAATCGACGGAGAAACGACGCGAAAACGACGAAAACGCCGCGAAGACGGGCCGAGGCCAAACCTCGGCCAGTGGCCAAGGTGGCTCGGCCAGTGGCCGAGCCACCCTACCAATCCTAACGAGGTGCTCTACTAAGTGGCCGAGCCACCGTGGTCGGCACCCTTCCATGGTATAAATGGGGTGTCATCTTCGAGAGGCACTTCTGACAGGGGATTTGGAGCGGGCTCCATTGATTTTGGGATCTTTCAAAGGCTGGACTTCAAGAGTTCTTGCGAGATCTACGAGTAATCGGGCGATCTGCCTGAGCAACGGCAGCACAAGTTCACCAACGCCGATCTTCAATCAAAAGGTAACCGAATCGGTCGAACTACAGATACCCTCTAGATTAAGCTTCGCCTTAATCTCGTGGATAGCCAGGATTTCTCCTAGTAGATCTCACCCGCCCGGCGATCCTCTCCTTCGTGAGTGTGATCCCTCAGCTTCGCTCTTTTCTCGTGAAACGAGCCCCTTTACATCAGTAGTTCCGTAACCCGGTCTCTACTCGATCGGATTGCGCGGTGGTCCACGGACACAATAAGTCCCCGACAGTAAAGAACTCCACGCAAGCGAGGATCCGATATAACAGATCCTCGTTTGTTCACAAGGATAAAAGTTGTAATCTTTTTTTCATTTTAAGCCTTAAAATAAAATATATTTCTTTGAATTTGTTTCAGCGAATCGTTTGTAAACAAGTTCAAATCAATGACAATCATCCCAACTTTTACCGCCAACAAGCCGGGCGAATTATGGGGAGCCACCGCCTCGGACGGAGGTCGCCGTCGCAACAGCTGATCCTTATCCCTGGAGGAAGAGGTCGAGTTCGAAGTTCGACTAAGAGAAGTTCGAGGAGTACTTGTCCTCACCTCTCTTCCAGATCCGGGGCCTTCCAAGAAGGACTCCGCTGCAAGGAGAACCCGATGGGCCTCTCGTAGAGCCCCGGACGGCGAAGTCCAACCCCTCCGCCACTGTGTAGCGAGAAATCCCCCCTGCTCCTCAAGTCCCAACTACAACGGCGTCGAGATGAACGCCGATGACGCGCCGCGCACTCTCCAAGCGAGCCCGCCAAAGGCGACGACAGAGCATGGCGCAAACTCGCCAAGGCCATGCAATCCACGGATGGGGTCCGCGGCGAAGCGGATCGGGTCCAACTCACGCAGGCTTCACCAAGTGATCGACGGCTTATCCAAGCCGCCAACCGACGAGTGGGTCCGGTCAAACGGAACCGCCTACACTTCAGAGCGATCCGAAGCGCCAGACTCCTGGCGCAAGCACGAAGCTGTGCAAAGAAAGCTCGTGAATTAAAGAAGGAAGTGGCAAAGAAGCCACCGACGCATCAGCCAGTTTGGGCCCAAGCTTAATGGTGCCCCAACCTCAGCCGCCTACACTCGCCTCGCTTGCCGAAGGATACAAAGCAAATCCAACGCCAAGGTCAAGATCCACGACGCCAAAGACAGCGGCGCTCAGATTCAATCGCTGGTGAAGCCAACTCCCGCCACACACCACCAAACCGACTATCAAGGATCGCCTCGTCCTCTGGAGAGAATCACGTCACCTCATGCGTGAGGTCGCACTGCTCCAAAGAAAGACAAAAGATTCCCGCAGCCTCTCCTATCGGATTGAAAATCGAAGTCCGAGAGTCCGCCGAGACTTCGCTACCACATCGGTAAGTCTAGGCGAAGTCACTTCTGAAGCTTCGATGGATTGACCCGCCCTCTGAAGGAGACGCTTATCCGACGATGAGGACGCGAATACGGTGAGATCACGCCACATACGCCAGTTGCTTCGATACACACCGATGAGCAGTACTACCGCGGTAGGAGTACGAAAATCTCGGCGGATTCCCCAAATTGACGCAGTCATGCTTGTGCTCCGTGCTCATCAAGACGATGCTCTTGAGTGCAATTGCCATCAAGAAGCTCCGTAAAGGGTGTCGGCCTTCCAGACTCACCACGGAGATGCCGAGACCTAGGACAAGGCGATTCCAAGAAAGGATGATCTCCGAGGGGTGAGTTGCCGAGGTCACTAATAATATGACCAAGAAAGAATCATCGCCACGCTATTCCTACCGCGATCGCAATCCCGACTCGCCGCGGTCCGACTATCCCGACGTCCGTGATACATATAAGCTTCGGAAGGGTTACCCGCAGGATGATGATGCCGATATTATTCCGCAATCGATCCGATCATACCGTATCTAGCCAAGGGAGCCCCCAAGAAACACCTATGATCGCATGCATCAAGTGGCCAAAATGTTAGACGGCGCTGAATAAACAACGGAAAACTTCAAATTAGAAATGGAGTTGGCCATGCAGCATGAATGAGAGACCAACAGATCCAAGCTTTAACGAAGCATCGAGGGGAATCAAGTCAACACATTGACGTTGATCAAGATGACAGCGACTCGGATCAGGAGGAAGCACCAGAAGATGATAACCCTCCTGAACCACGCGACGCTGCTGTTGCTCATGAGAACGAGAAGATCAAAGACTTGGAGAGCAAAATCAATTCATTGATTTCTGCTCAAGAAGTAAAGAAGACAGGTATTCCTTGCCCATACCCGAGGGAGTGGGAATCAATCCCTTACCCGTCGAAGTTTAACTTAATAAACTTCACACCATTTGACGGGAAGGGTTCCCCGACGCAGCACTTGATTTATTTCAAGTCACACCCTGAGTTATTTCGGCAACGAACCCTTGATGGTTCGGTCATTCGCTGGCACCCTTCGGGGCCGCTTCGACGGTACCGCCGCCTCGCCGGAGCATTCATACCGACGACATGGAGTCTAGCTTCCTTACCAATTTCTTTGATGACGATACCGAGGTATCGACGACGCTGTTCGACGAGAAGCGTAGACGAGAAACCGTGGACATCTTTGTTAAACGATTCCTAACAAGGCAATGAACTCACGGATCCAATAACGAGGAGTTCATCCTCCAAACCCGCCACAATCAACTTATCAATAGATGTGCTTGAAGCAATGGGTACAAAGACCATCGATAACGTGGAAGGACTTGAAGGTTCGTGGAGAGCAAGCCGAGATTCCTCAAAAGGAAAAAGGCGAGAGAGGTCACCGACGGAAGCCGAAGCTGCTTAACTTTGTCCCACGCGCAAAGGGAAAGAGCAAGCCAAGACGGCGGTTAGTAACCAAACGCTCCAACTCCAACCCCAACAAAGAAGAAGAAGAAGAACAGATACGGCCGAAACAGACACCAACGGGCAACCTCGGGCCACAAAATGTAAGGCCTTAGAGCCGAGATTCCTCAAGTCCTATTCCTTTAGTGGGACGATTTAGATTCCCGGCCTCTTCAAATATCTTGTGGAAAATAACAAGATCAAGCTCCCTCCCATTCAATCAAGAGGAGGCGATGAACACCTAATGACCCAAGATACCGCATACCATAGCGCTTCATCACCCCACTAAACTCGCTTCACCTTTAAGGACAAAATCCGTGCTTTAATTGATGTAGGGTCATTACTATGAAGCCGCCCAAAGAGAAGAAGGCCTTGTTTAACGCGATCCATAAGTTTCGGCTCCGCCATTGACATGGTTTGAACCTCAACTAGTGGTCAAAGTTGCAAAGGAAGACGGTGAATGATCACCCACACAAGCAACGCAAAAGGACTTGTATCGTGATAGCCACGAATGGCGGGTCTTGTGGGTCCACCTGCACTTACCGGAAGATGAGCAATGGGTAGCCTCTTCTTCAAGAAAAGCCGGGCGTAAGGGAAAGGCATGCCATGCTACTTCGCACTCGAGGGAGACGATGGTAACATTCCACCGTCCGGGGGAACTCGCCCACGCCACCGTGAGGGACACGAGCAGTACAAGTACCCTAAGTCCCCGACCCTAATGCCAAGACGCCTCGATGGGGTACCAACAAATCCCCTCACCGCACAGAAAGCGAATGCCAGGTAGCCGCCAAGCTACAAAGAAAGCAGCCAGATGAAGTTCAACTCCCCGGCAATCTCTAGGCCACGCCTCGATTGAAGAGATAAACCTGAACTTCGAACTCTCCATACCGTCATGTCATGGCCCATTAGCCAATATCCCCGCAAGGATCACTCTCTATGAGTTGTCGCTTATCAAAAGAGACGAGAGAAGCTCTTCAAGAAGCCCCGCCGATTCAAGTCTTCTCACCTGATTAGGCCGAGTCCAAGAGTCGGCCAAAGAATGCAACCTTATGACTAAATATTCTCGTGATCACCTTTACAAAGGAGGATATGCAGACGAGGAATTCCAAGCACGATAGGCCGCTATACTTCACCGTATATTGCTCTAGTGAAGTTAACTGGATCCAAGTCGATCCGGTTCCGCCAGGAGCATCATGCCCCCGGCCCATGTATCATTCGGGAATTCTCATGCCAGTTAGCATCAATCGGGCATTGTCGATCTACGGATTTAACACTGGTCCCCACTTGGTAAAATCCGGATTGTGCCAAATGGGGACTTAAAGTCCAAGTCACCCTATGTGATTGACGCAGACTTCCTATAACTTATTGTCGGGTCGACCTTGGATCCACAATAACGTTATAGTCCCGCCTACTCTTCTTCATCGTCTCAAATATGTAGACACGAATAATGAGGTCAAGATTGGTCGCGACAAACAACCGCTTAAGGGATGGAGAATTATTTCAATCGATTCTCTCCTCTACTGTAATGAGTCCAAACTAAATCATCGCCCAAGGTACCATGAAGAAGCCGACACCGAAACCGGCTTGGTTATAGTGGAGGTTTTGTTTTAAATGACATTGTACCCCTTGTAATCAATCTTGACGATGAAGAATCGCCGATGAACATTGTAATTGGCAAATTGCCGATGAATCAATAAATGACGATTTAGAGTATCCTTTATCTTTGAATGATGTGATAACAGGATTACAATGATCCGTGAGTTGCACCTCGCCAACTCGATCATCTTGCTTCACACAAAAGCAGTTCCGGACTCCTTTGGGACAACACTTGTCATCCCACTAAGATCAAGTAGTGAAAGAGACTTGGTTTACTAAAAGGAGATGCGCCCAACTTAATCATTTCTTTGAAGAAGGTGAAGATGACAATGGCCTATCCTCCACACATTCGATATAGTCCGTAAACACCGGGTATCATGAAAAGATGGGGGTATGACTTGACACGAGGGAAGGTCTATGTTTCTGACGGGCCCTCGAACCCTCCTAAAGCCATATATCCCAAGAGGAAAGCCTGATAACTACTATGCATTTAGAAGGGGATCGATATTTAATCCTCCTCGAAGATGAATGCTCGTGGTCGATTGATAATAATCCACCTAGTGAGGGAGACTACATTCGTCCGACTCTTCTCATTGGGATTCCGACACCACCCTGAGAAGCCAAGGCTTTGATGTCAATATGGCCAATGATCGATCCCCTGTATTGAGGGTGATGAAGATATGCCAACATGGGAAGCCATGGATCCATCAACTCGAGAGCAGTTGGGGAATAGGTTCGAACAAAGAGAACCCCCACTAAGGATGAGGTAGTCCAGTTAATATCGGAGGGTACGATGGTCTTTTGTCTCGACTCTCAAACAAGGAGGCGTAAGAGGTCCTGAAGCACACGAGGGTGAATGTGGTGCACACCACCGGTCCCAAACTCTACGATCGAATCGGAGAATGGGTTACTTTGGCCCACAATGATTAATGACGCAATGAAAGCACGCCGAAATGCCACGCCGCGGTCATTCACGCTAATTATATGCATCACCGCAGAGCAATCAGATCCTTCGCCACATCCTCGCCATTCGAGACATGGGGAATGGACGCGGTAGGTCCCATTTTTCCTCCACGCTAAAGGAGACCGGTTTATTCTAGAGGATCACCGACTACTTCTCCAAGGCAAGCAATCCTTAAAGGAAGTAAAGGCGAAGTACCGGCTATCAAGTTTATCAAACACCATGTCATCTATCGACACGGTGTCCCAAAACGGATCGCATGACAACGGTCCCCAATTTATCAATTCCTTCATCGTTTTGTGAGAAATTCAAGATACAAGATGTCTCACAATGCCTTTATAATCCAAGAAGAAATGGATTAGCCAAGCATTCAACAAGACGATTATCAAAATTGGCCGGCTTGTGAAAAGCAATGCTTAGACGATGATAAACTCTGAGAAGCACTCGCGATCGCGACAACGCACGCCAACCGAGCCACCCGCACACTTCCTGGCCCACGGTGTGAAGCGCTTCCATTGGAAATTCAGATCCTGGCTACCGCCTCTCAACGAGATGACGACCAAGAACAACATCAAAAACGCCTCAAGAGCTTGAGATGTTAGATGAGAAGCTCGAGGCTCAACAATGCATTGAGTTCTACCAAGCTAGGATGTCGGGCTTTCAACAAGAAAGTTCGACAGAGAACCTTTAGAGAAGGAGATTTGGTCCGCCGTTCGACGATCGATAATCCTCACTTCCAAAAAAAGGTAAATTGAACCTAAATGGGAGGCCCGCTTGTAATAGAAACGGTTTACTCCAATGGTGCGACGCCTAATTACCCAAAATGGCGACCGCAATTAATGCCATAAATGGGAAGTTCTCAAGAAATACTACCATAGTATCTTCGATAACCCGCTTTCATCGAAGCTCCTCGATGTTTCACCCACTTTTCGCATGAGGATAACCTTAGATTTATCCTCCATCACACTTCCCCACCATCAAATTCCTCGACTTGGTCTACAATTTTCTAAGACATTACCAAAATCCCCTCGATCGGCTTGCAGAACGAGGCCCAATCGTGTCCCTTTTACGGGAGATAGAATATAAAATTCTTCCTCACCAAGCCGCAAGATCCTTTTCGCGGATAAACCAAGGGTTCCTTCCATCTTTCATCTTTAGAAGCGCCGACCGGTTGTATGCGCCGGGATTTTTCGTATCAGTTGTCCGAATCGAAGGTCACTGAGTTCTTCTGGTTTCTGAGTGGAGATCCCACTCTTAGTTCCTCCACTCTACCCAGTAGCTACCGACCGGCGTATGGCGCCGATTTTCGTGACTGTGTTGTCCGAATCGGTCGCCAGTCTCTTCGGTTTCTGGAGTGGAGATCCCACTCTTAGTTCCATCTTTCATATCTTGTAGCGCCGACCGGCGTACGCTACCGGATTTTCGCATCAGTTGTCCGACCGGTTGGTCGCCCGAGTCTTCTGCCTTCTGAGTGGAGATCCTACCAGTTCCATCTTCATCTCGTAGCCATCAAGGTATGTACGAGATTTTCAGACCAGGTTGTCCACTGAAGGTCGCCTGAAGTCTCTTTCGGGTTCCCTCGGAGCGGGAGATCCCACTTCTTAGTTCCATCTTCATCTTAGGTAGCTAATCGGCTAGTATGCGCTCGGATTTTCGTATCTGGAAGTTGTCCGGATCAAGGTCACTCTTGAGTCTCTTTCGCCTCGAGATCCCACTCTTAGTTCCATCTTCATCCCAGGTAGCGCCGACCGGCTGTATGCGCCGGATTTTCGTATTCAGGTTGTCCGACCGGGTCGCTCGAAGTCTCTTTTCTGCTCGGAGTGGAGATCCCACTCTTAGTTCCATCTTCATCTCGTGCCGAATCGAAGGTGTATGCGCCGAGATTTTCGTGCAGACAAAGTTGTCCGACCGGGTCGGTCACGCCAGTTCGGTTCTCGGAGTGGAGATCCCATTCTTAGTTCCATCTTCATCTTAGGTAGCTCATCAAAGGTATGCCGATTTTCGTGACTGTGTTGTCCAATCGGGTCACTCCGAGTCTTTCGCTCTCGAGGGAGATCCCACTTAGTTCCATCTTCATCCTAGGCTCGATCAAGGTATGCGCCGGGATTTTCGTGACCAAGTTGTCCGATCAAGGTCGCCGAAGTCTCTTTCGCTCCCTCGGAGGAGATCCCACTTTAGTTCCATCTTCATCTTAGGTAGCGCCAATCAAGGTAGCGCCGATTTTCGCATCAGTTGTCCGACTCAAGGTCACTCGAAGTCTCTTCGTTCTCGGAGTGGAGATCCCACTCTTAGTTCCATCTTCATCCTAGGTAGCGCCGACTGAAGGTATGCGCCGATTTTCGCATCTGTGTTGTCCGGATCAAGGTCACCTCGAAGTCTTTTCGGGTTCTCGGAGTAGATCCCACTCTTAGGTCCACCTTTCATCTTAGGTAGCTACCGAATCGGCGTGCCGAGATTTTCGCACTGTAGTCCGAATCAAGGTCACCCGAAGTCTTTTCAATTCCTACGCTTAAGGAATCTACCTAAGCTTCATCCCGAAATAGAACACATTCTTCCTTCCCCACCTCAATCAATCTTAATCCGGTTCGGCCATTCTCCGCCAAAGAGGACACCAAGGTCATCTTGGGGCATTTTATCCCCGGCCTAAGAAGGATAAAGCCAACGCCACGCCTGCGTCGTTTAGTCTTTCTCCATTGAAGAAGACACCGAGTTCACTCGGGGCATTTTATCCCAAGCCTAAGAAGGGATAAAGCCAACGCTTTATAATGCTGCTGCCTGCTTAGTCTTTCTCCGAGAAGAAGACACTGTGAGTTCGACTCGGGCATTTTATCCCAAGCCTAAGAAGGATAAAGCCAACGCCAACACGCTCACGTTAGTCTTCCGCGGAAAAGACGGCCTCACGTATTCAACATCGTAGCATTAAGTCTAAGAGAGTCTCATTCTTTAGCACAACGCCATGTGCGAACGGATCCGTGATAATCCAAGACGCCAGCCCAACTCAAACCAGAAGTCAAAGGCTCATCAAACCCGCTGAGGGTCGGGTTGGCTAATAACTCCTAAAGTCAACGCTTCACACGCTGGGTTTGCTAGTCTTTTTTCCGATGAAGAAACACCGTAGTTCGATTCTCGGTATTTGGCCCCGGCCTAAGAAGGGATAAAGCCAACGCCTCACACGCTGCTCGGGTTTAGTCTTTCTCCATTGAAGAAGACATGAGTTCGACTCGGGCATTTTATCCCAAGCCTAAGAAGGGATAAAGCCAACGCCACACGCTGCGTCGGCTTAGTCTTTCCCCATTGAAGAAGACACCAGAGTTCGATCGGGCATTTTATCCCAAGCCTAAGAAGGATAAAGCCAACGCCACACGCTGCTCGGGCTTAGTCTTTTCTCCGATTGAAGAAGACACCGTAGTTCGATCGGCATTTTATCCAAGCCTAAGAGGGATAAAGCCAACGCCACACGCGTTTGCTTAGTCTTTCTCCATTGAAGAAGACACCGAAGTTCGACTGCATTTTATCCCGAAGCCTAAGAAGGGATAAAGCCAACGCCTAACAGCTGCCGCCGTTAGTCTTCCTGAAAAGACGGTTCACGATTCAACATCGTGAGCATTAAGTCTAAGAGAGTCTCATTCTTTTAGCACAACGCCATGTGCGGAACGGATCCATAATCCGCACGCTAGCCCAACTCAAACGGTAGTTGGTAAAGGCTCATCAAACCCGCTGAGGATCGGGTTGGCTAATAACCCTAAAGTCAACGCCACACGCCGCTGTCCGCTTAGTCTTTTTCCGATTGAAGAAGACACCGAGTTCGATTCGGGGTATTTTATCCTAAGCCTAAGAAGGATAAAGCCAACGCTTCACACGCTGTCGGTTTAGTCTTTTTCCGATTGAAGAAGACACCGAGTTCGACTCGGGTATTTCGTCCCCGGCCTAAGAAGGGACGGAGTCTACGCGGCAACACGCTGTCGTGGTCTTTGCCCAAAAGAGTATAAAGCCTATGTATTCAATATCATAGCAACAAGTCTAGAAGAGTTTCATTCTTTTAGCACAACGCCACGCGGAACGGATCCGTGATAATCCGCGACGCCAGCCCAACTCAAACGGTGGTTGGTAAAGGCTAATCAAACCCGCTGAGGGCTGAGGGTTTGCCAAAATCCTATAAGTATTATGGTTAATTATTTCGACGGCAAAAGAATCATAATAAATAGTGAAAGGGATGGATCTTATTCATTTGAAGCAAATATAGAAGGAGCTACAATTATCGGTGACAATTGATTCAAGCAAAGTTATGATAATACATCTAAATAAAAATCGTGAACCACTGGCCAACAAAGAGAACGAAAGTCTCGCAAAGACATCGACTTCATTGGTAATCCAAGAATGTGAAGGAAGCAAGGTCACCGACGCGCTAATTTTTCCTCCCGATCGCCGAACCCGAAAGCCTTTCCTTCTCAAGTTCCTCTTCGACTTCGCAAGAATAGTACCGTGATGTTCCCGACGATCGCCGAGGACTTGCTTCTCACGCTCAGCGACATCCGACTCGTGCACTCACGCTGAAATCCTTCAACGCCTTCTCCCTTGAATGCCCCGATTCCTCGTGACGCTCGACATGGGTGTTGTACAAGTTTATCTATACGCAGCGTTTAACCGCCGCCATATGAGTTCGGAAAATATGATCTCTTGCTCGATATTTTCCTCGCGAAAAACGCTCACGAAGCCTTGATCCGAAGCCGCCGACGAAGTCGACACCTCATCGCATGATTCAAAAGGCTAAATCCTCCACACGGTGCGCAAGAGTTAGCTGCCTAGTGAGCTTCGCCACAACGATTAGCTAGCCGAGGGCCACCAACACACCAATTTCCTCCAAGATACTCAATATGAATGGGCGTAAGACCATAGAGTCGCCCATCTAACCTCGATAATAGAGACGTCTGCTTCAAACTATTCTCCAACAAATGAAGGAGACCCATCACGTAACCGAGTCGAACCAGCATTTTGGCCCGGCAATCTCTACGATGGGTTGAATTCGTGGAAGTGGTCCGCCAAGATTAACCTGGCCTCCACCCACGCCTCTATACTCAAGGGTCGGGAAATCCTCGCTTTCAAGGCCGCAAGGAAGGTGGAGCGGATGATGGAAGCGATCCTCAAACTCGCCATCCCAAATTATGATAGTAGGCTCAGCTTCGGTTTCTTCCTCGGTGCGGCCCGCTCGGGCTTCCTGGAAAAGGCCTCTCCCTGATGACCTTGAGAATCGAGACTTGACGGAGCCTTCGGCGATCTAATAATCATCGGAGCATCCGCCACCACAAGAGAACAAAGGGTCAATGATC
Organism: Asparagus setaceus; assembly: GCA_012295165.1. Lineage (NCBI taxonomy): Eukaryota > Viridiplantae > Streptophyta > Magnoliopsida > Asparagales > Asparagaceae > Asparagus > Asparagus setaceus. Next base: position 13,970 of record WHSE01000132.1, read on the forward strand.
ATTTAGGAGGAATATCTTGAAAAAGGAAAAGATAAGGCAGAACTCTTCTCGTAAACCCATGAGATCGAAGTCACGACCTTATAATCGGTATGATGATTTCATCCAGATAATACTCTGAGAACGAAAATATAGCCGCTAATCCAAGCGGCAATATATTCCGCTCTACGTATGCAGAGTACGGTGAAATCGCCCCGCTAAAACATCGAGGCGGTGATCTTTGAAGCCCCAATCCTCACGGGGAGAATTCGCTCTTCCCAATCGCCTCACAAAGGAGAACGAAGCGATATAACGATATATAATGGAGAAGGTTATAAGTCACACAACCATCGAAGAAGGAGGCGGCATTCACGCGGCGGCGCGAAGTCGACCGACTCGAACGCTGATCTTCCGACGACATCGGGCTACAAAAATACAACAAAAGTCGATCCATGGCTAAAAATCGCAAGGCATCAAAGAAGACCTGGCCGCGCCAATAACCACGACGGCGGTAATCGGCCGACTGATTTGATCGACTCCGGCGCTCTACCGACGAAATAAGCGCTACCAGCGCCACGGGCCGAAAGCCAGCGTCTACGCTGAAGGCCACTGGCTGGCTGCCAGCGCCTACTATCGAAGGCCAGTTTACTCGCCGCGCCAGCGATCGAGCGCCACCAAGGCCAAAAGTGCTCAATGCCGAGCTGGGGGCGCCTAATACCGGGCTGCCAAGCTACGCTACGCCGCTAAGACTACAAGAAGCGCCGCCGCCGCCGCCATTGCCGCCAGCCAAGCCAAGGTCAAGGACACCTCGCATGCACAAGAAAAAGAAGAAAAGAAAAGAATTTACAAAACCTCAGACACGCACTGCTGATCTGAGGAGAAAGACGGCCAGAGAGATGAAAACAAGAGAAGAGAGAGCAGTGGGCGGCCTAGGTCAAGAAAAAAGAGGGTTTGTGGGTATTTATAACAATCCCACATGCAATCCTCTTGAATAAGGAGTCCTATTTGGCAAGAAGTAGGAATTCTAATTGGAGCCCAATCAATTCTAATTAGGACTCTAATCAGCCCCTAATTAGGAGTCCTAATTGAACCTTATCCTGATATCAAAATAGTGCCAAATCAGTCCGCTGATTGCCCTACTCCTCCGCCAAGCTCTAAAGATTCTCAAGATTTATTCTTTAATAACACTCGCTAAAGGGTTCGCGACGACACATCAACGCCGCCAATCCTACTCCAACTAGGATTACGAGTATAAATCAAGCTTCCTAATTTATCGAGAAGTTCCGAAGAATATTTTCAAAAGGAAACAAGATAAGGCATAGAACTCTTCGTAAACCCATGAGATCGAAGTCACGACCTTATAACGGTATGACGATTTCATCCAGATAATACTCTGAGAACGAAAAATATAGCGCAATCCAAGCGCAATATATTCCGCTCTACGTATGCAGAGTATGGGTGAAATCTCCCCGCTAAAACATCGAAGGGTGATTTGAAGCCCCAACTCAATGGAAGGAGAATTCGCTCTTCCCAATCGCCACAAAGGAGAACGAAGCGGGGATAACGATATATACGAGAAGGTTATAAGTCGGCGACCATCGAAGAAGGAGGCGCAGACTACGCGTAAGGCGAAGCCTAATCGACTCGAACGCTGGATCTTCCGGACGACATCGAAGCTACAAAAATACAACAAAAGTCGATCCATGGCTAAAAAAAATCGCCAAAGGCATCAAAGAAGACCCGTCATTGCCAATCCACGACGGCACCGGGCGCACTGATTTGACGAATTCGGGCGCCCAATGACCGAGCCAGCGCCGCCCAGCGCCAGCTGCCGAAGCCAGCGTCTGGGCTGACGCCACCGCTGGCTGGGGCGCCTACCGACCGAAGGCCAGCCTGCCAGCGCCTAAAGGACGAAAGGCCAAATTGCTGGCTGTGCCTGGGGCTGCCGAGCTGGCTACCAACAATGGCGCCTGGCGCCATACGGCCAAGCGCATTCCGCAGCGCCAGCCGCTGGTTGCCAGCCGGGCCGCTTACCGCCGCCAGCCGCCATTAGCCAAGCTTCTCAACCGCGACACTGGCACAAGAAAAAGAAGAAAGAAAGAATTTACAAAACCCTCAGACATCGCATTCTCTGTTCTGGAGGAGAAAGACGGCGCGAAGACGAGATGAAAACAAGAGGAAGAGAGCAAAGGGGCGCCTAGGTCAAGAAAAAGAGGGTTTGTGGGTATTTATAACAATCCCACATAGACCCAATCCTCTTTGAATAAGGAGTCCTATTTGGAGAAGTAGGAATTCTAATTGGAGCCCAAATCAATTCTAATTAGGACTCTAATCAGCCCCTAATTAGGAGTCCTAATTGAACCTTATCCTGATATCAAAATAGTGCCAAATCAGTCCGCTGATTGGCTCCTACTCCTCCGCCAAGCTCGGAAAGATTCTCAAGATTTATTCCAGTAATAACACCTCGCAAGGCCCGCATCGACGCCGATCAACGCCGCCAATCCTACCCAACTAGGATTACGAGTATAAACCGCTTCCTAATTTATCGAGAAGTTTCGAAGAATATTTTCACAAAAATATTCTTAGGGATAACTCGATCATGCGATTATGCCGACGCCGATCAACGCCACGCCCAATCCTACTCCAACTAGGATTACTAGTATAAACTATTTCCAAAATTTCAATCGAGGAGTTCCCGGAGAATAAACCCATATTCTTAAGGATAACTCGTAACCCTTAATTCTCCCACCATAATCTCCAAGAGAGGAATAACTGAACGAGGAGTGAAGGTCATGTTGACATCGATAATCATATCCTCCCGCTTATAGTTAAACCAACAACACACGCCATGATGGAGGAATTAATGGTGAAGGTTATGAAGTTCCATGTATTCGACACACCAACGTCAGCCAACAAGGAGTTCACACATACGGAGAAGTCCAAAATCTGATGGTTAGTCAAACAACCACCAACCCACACGAAGTTACAAACAAAACTCACCCACCACCTTCGAAGTCAAGATAACAAGCGGTCGACAATAAATGCAAAGACTGCGGATCTTATCAGAATCCTACAAAGAACTCGATGATCCGAAAGAATCGAAGATTTGAAGCTATCTGGGACCTCACCATCAAGGTCGGGAATTATCATGTCCAAAGCATCCTGCATCATCAAGAATCGACCAGACGCTGAGGGGTATTCAGAGGCATAAAAATTTCTTATCAAGCATCTCGAACGAAACTCGCGGACGCTGGTTGACAACCGACGCATCCATTCGACAAACCGACGTCCGAAAAACGCATCACGCCGCGAAAACGCGTAGAGCGAAGCCGACGAGCACATGAAGTGAGTCCGCAAGACGACGAGCCAATGAAACGCGCGTCGAAGTTGATTAAACTCAAACGCCGATGAGAAGGAATCAACCGACTAGTCCACAATGCAAACGCCGCTTAAGCTCAAAGTTGATCGCACTGACTCAAACACGACGGCGACATTACCGAGCAAAACTAAGCCCTAAGACCGGAAGAATCGACAAGAATCGACGGAGAAACGACGCAAAACGACGAAAACGCCGCAAAGATCGGCCGCTGCCAAACCCCAAAGTGGTTATAGGTTTCTGCTTGACTTGGCCGAGCCACCTCGCCAACTTGGTCAGGTGCCTCTACCAAGTGGCCGAGGAGGCTCACTGACGGTCAGCCACCCCTACCAATGAGGTATGCTCGCTACCATGGTCGAGCCACTCTACCAATTGTCGGAGGTGGCTCTGGCCAGTGGCCGAGCCACCAAGGTGGCCGGCACCCCCTTCCATGGTATAAATAGGGGTGTCATCTTGAGGCACTTCTGACAGGGGATTTGGAGCGGCTTCCCATTGATTTTTGGGATCTTCAAAGGCTCTGACTAAGAGTTCTTTAGATCTACGAGTAATCTACGATCTGCTCGGAAAGCAACGGCGAGCACAAGTTCACCAACGCCGATCTTCAATCAAAGGTAACCACCGGTCGAACTACAGATACCCTCTAGATTAAGCTTCGCCTTTAATCTCGTGGATAGCGCAGTGATTTCTCCTAGTAGATCTCACCTCCGGCCATCCTCTCCTTCGTGAGTGTGATCCCCTCAGCTTCGCTTCGGAAACGAGCCCCTTTACATCTCAGAGTTCCGTAACCCACCACTCGATCGATTGCTGCGGTCCACGACACAATAAGTCCCAAGACAGTAAAGAACCCACGCATTTGGGATCCGATATAACAGATCCTCGTGGTTTGTTCACAAGGATAAAAGTTGTAATCTTTTTGATTTTCATTGTAAGCCTTAAAATAAAAGGCTTATATTTCTTGAATTTGTTTCAAAGCATCAAGTTTGTAAACAAGTTCAAATCAATGACAATCATCCCAACTTTTACCGCTAACAATAATGTAGTTATAAGTATACTTATATGTGTATATTATAGACTTATAGTTATATAAGTATATTTTATATAAGTACATAAGTATAATTATATATAAGTATATTGCATCTAGTAGATATAAAAGTATATCATATAAGTAAAGTATATAACTATACTTAAATAAGCATAATATAAGTATGTAACAAATACATATATAACTATATATTATAAATAAGTAATATATACTTGATACTCTCTCTTCTCAAGTTATAACTTATAAGTATATACAATATACTTACATGTAATATATGTATATATAATATATAGCTATATACTAATATGTAAGTATATACTAATACATACTTATATAAATATAATAAGATTAATCTAATTTTACCAATTTTTGCATAAAAAATTTTTAAAAAATAAAAATTTCTGCCCTGAGTCCTACCTGCTTGGCTGTGACCTCGCCCCACCTCGCGCACTCGAAGTTGGGGCCCGCATCTAAAATTTGGTCGGGCCACCATTTGGATAGGCCTACACTGACCTTTCCCAAGAGAGGCCGAGTCAGAGGCTCTTTACCGAAACTCCGCTGTAGGGCTCACCCACTGTGGTCGCATCGAGCCACCAACAAAACTCCACAGAGAAACCTCATTCAAGCTAACATATGGAGCTAAATCGTCGTCCCTTTAGAAGTCAAGATGCCAACCATCCGACTACAAAGACTTCAATTAAGAATAAAACTCAACCGACTACGAAGTGACTCGACCTTATTGATGAAGTTCGAGAAAACTCACTCGCATCATAAGTCATCAATCGCCAGCACATCGCTGTGCACTACAACAAAGAAGGTCCGCCCAAGATTTAGCATTGGCCATCTCGCCCTTCAAGAGCAATTTTGACAGAGACAACGCTGCAAATTGGCCGCTAACTAGAGGGGCCGATACCGTCATCGAGGAAGTACATCCCAAGACTTACCGGCCGCGGAAGTCCCGATGGAAGAATCTTACAAACTCTTTGAACATAGAGCATCTCAAGAAATATTTCCAAGAATTATAACCTAAAGGTTCTCATGTGATATAAATATTTTTGATAATCTTATCGTATATGTTTTTGTAGTACCTATAAGACATCGAGCCACCGAGGCACAACACATAAGACCGGATCCTTTCTAATAAAACCAAGGCACGCCATCGACTCATCGACTACAACTCGAAAAGACCTGGTATCCTTTAGAATAAAACCAAGGCCATCGACTTCTGGCCGACCATAACCTCAAAGACCTCGTATTCTTCTAATAAAACCAAGGCATGTCATCGACTCTGTTGACTACAACTCAAAGACCTTGGTATCCTTCTAATAAAACCAAGATACGCCATCGCACTTCTGCTGACTTCAACCCATAAGACCTTGATATCCTTTCTCAATAAAACCAAGGCACGCATTCACTCGCTTGATTTCAACCCATAAGACCTTGGTATCCTTTCGAGTAAAACTTACAAGTTTCCACTCGCTCACAGAAAGTAGACTTGTTATTCATTGCTCGCTTGAACTTGTTTACGTACCGCTGGCCTACAACAAAATTCAAACAAAAGAAAATGCCTTTTATTTCAGCGCATAAATGAAAACAAAAATTACAACTTCTTCCTTTTAGAACAAACACGAGGATCTCTATTTTACCGATCCTCGCCATGCGGGTTCTTTGCCTGCGTCGGGACTTTTGTTCGTCTGCGGACTCACAAGAATTCGATCCGTGGAAACCCGGTTCTAGAACTACAGACGGAAGGGGCTCGCTTCAAGGAAACGACGCACTCCGAGGGGATCACACTCACGGCGAGAGGATCGCCTTGGATCGTGACTCACGGCGGAGAGGATCGCCGAGCGGTGAGATCTACTAGGAGAAATCACAATACTGACCAGAGTCACCCGAAGTTCTTTACCTCGCAGCTTTGTAGATCTGACGTGCTCGCCGGTGCCTGGATCAGGCCGACGCTCGTGGATCTCGCGAGGGCTCTCTCAAGAATATCGAAAATCCAATCTCCAAAAATCTAAATCCAACCCCTTCAATGAGCACCCCCTCACTATTTATAGGAAAACAAGAGGGAGAGGGGGGCTGCCGCCGCCGACACCAAAGGGTGTCCGCCTCGGACACTAAATGGTGTCCGCCATCGTTTGACACCAAACGGTGTCGTTTCTACCGGACCGCTTTGGCTTCTGGTTTGGTTTTCGACTTTTCCGTGACGCTTATTCCGATCTTGTCGCCGCCGCTCTAAGTCCGCTTTGGTTCACTTGATTGGTTTCATCCCGCCAACGAGGTGACGATCGGTCGATGTTCAAACCGATCTCGCTGATGTTTGGACCCGATCAATCTCGCTGAAGCTTTGCTTGTTGATTCATTCCATAACACGTAGCCTCGCTGATTCGACGCTTTGTTGACCCATTTCGTGTTCGCGACCCGCTTTTACGCTGCTATGATAGTCAATCGGCGCCGTTTGTCGAATGGGTTGTTGGTTGTTAACCCACCGCCACGAAGTTTCGCTCGCACCGGATAAGCATTTTAACGCCACAGATTCTCCAAAGCCGCCTCGCCGGATTCTTGCCGAACCGATGCTTTGACATGATGAGCCCTTCACCCGGACGCGTGATGGGACTTGTGAATGACCTTGGCTTTTGATCTCCACTCTTTCAGCCTTTCCGGCCTTGTAGGATTGCCAAGGTATTACGGCATCGCATTTTTGTCCGACCGTTGTTGAGATCTTGACCGTAAGTCGGTAGATAAATTTCTTTTGAGATTGGCTCCAGATTTGATTCCTCCAATTCTCTCGTGTTCTCCGCTGCTTTGTAGGATACCGGGTGTTAAGGTGTCGATTTATTGCTTGACCGTTGTTGGAATTTCGAACAGAAGCTAATTGAGTTTATTTGTTGTTGACTCGCGGTCGGTGGATTGTAATCCAATTGACCATCGAGATTCCTCCGATCGGGAATTCTTCACTACGACGCGCATTGTCTTCAAGCCATATGGGTTTTGGCCTTCAATCGCGAAAGTAACGCTGTTGATCGGGCGCGGCGATCTTACGGATCCAACCGCTGATCGGTGAATTTTGTCGACGACGCTGGCCGGGCTTACGCCGCCAGTATTACCTCGCTGGAGTGTATTCATCCACGGGAGGTATTCTTCCCGGATTTGTTCCAGCCCTCAATTGTCGCTGGTAGGCCCCTGGCGGCGACGCATCGATCGGCCGATATGGTGGGGGTCTCGATTCTTTCAAGGTAGAGCTTGTTCGGCTACCATATAAGTCTCCAAGAAAATTAACTTTTTCCATAGCGGAGGAAATTGAAGATTATCGAAGTTATCCTTAAGAACATGGTAATATTCTCCGTGAACTCTCGCTAAATTGGGGCATAGTTTATACTCATAATCCTAGTTGGAGTAGGATTATATGATGATTTGGCCGATGCACTTCATTCGAAGTTATCCCTAAGAATATTTTTGTGAAAATATTCTTCCTGAACTTCTCGATAAATTAGGAAACAGTTTATACTGTAATCCTAGTTGAGTAGGATTAGCGACGCTGATTACGCCGATGTAATCCGATGATCGAAGTTATCCCTAAGAATATTTTTGTGAAAATATTCTTCCTGAACTTCGACAAATTAGGAAACAGCTTATACCGTAATCCTAGTTGAGTAGGATTGGGCGACGCTGATCAAGGCCGATGCAATCCACGGGTGTTATTCTCACCGAATAAATCTTCGAATCTTTCCAAATATAGCGGAGATGGTAGGAGCCAATCAACGAACTAATTTGCACTTATTTTGACATCCCGATAAGGTTCCAATTAGGACTCCTAATTAGGGGCTGATTAGAGTCCTAATTAGAATTGGTTTGGGCCCATTAGGAGTTGTTATAAATACCCACCCCCTCCTATTCTTCCTCGACTCCAGGCCGCCCCCTCGCAGGCTTCTATCTCTTGTTTCGCCTCGCCTCATCTCCTTCTCGGATCAACGAGGTATGTGTAATGAGGTCCCGCGACGCCTTTTTCTTTTTTTTTTTCTTTTTCTTTTCTTCTCTCTTTGTTTTGTTTTGTGCATGAACGTGCAACCAGGCGGAGAGCTGGCGTCAACGACGACCGATGGCGATATCGGATCGGCGGCGCCGGCTGGCGGCGTCAGGGCTGCTCGGCGCATTAGCCGCTTTCTCGGCTCGTCGGCCATGCGACAGTTGCGCTCCTCGAGCCGAGCCTCGGGCGCTGCCTGGCGTTCAGCTCGGGTCGAGCTCGCTGCTCATGCGACCAGTTGCTACTGGCCGAAATTGGCGCTGCTCGGCGCATCTGCCGCTACTGGAAGTTCTGGCGCGTTCACGCGAAGTCATACTGGCCGAAGCCTCGAAGGCCCGCGGCGGGTTTGGCTGCCGGTGCATGGTTTTGAACCGGCCGCGGGTGGTCTTCTTTTTTTTTTTTGTTGATTTTTGATCGCATATTTGACCCTATTTGTTTTCTTTTGCGCTGATGTCGCTGGAAGATCACGCCGCCCGAGGAGCCGCCTGCCTACTCCGCCTCGCGACGACGCATTCACCATCGCTTGCCTGCGGAGATCTTCGGTTAAACCGCCATTCACAACCCGCATTTATAAATTGCATGGCCTTGATTCCTCCCTCGGAACGACGTCAGATAGCCTCGATTTCTCCTTCGCGGAGAATCGACGCCGCGACGCCTTGATTCTCCTCTTTGTGGGGAACGACGCATATAGCCTCGATTCTTCGCGGAGAATCGACGCCACATGTTCTTGATTCCTCCTTCGTGAGGATCGACGCTATATTTCGACGGATGATGGGGAGCGATTTCGGCGCACTACGCCGATGGATAGAATACGCCGCCATTTTATGTGATGGGGTGCATTATCAATCCATCCGTAGTGTGTTCGGGATCGGTCCTATATAAGGTCAGGACTCTATCTCACTAATTTCGTGAGATGAATTCAACGCCTTATATATATATCTCGCTGGTTCTCACTCATTCCGATTTCATTTTTCGCTGAGTATCCTCTCGCGCTCTTCGTGATGCGCTGACGGACGCCGTGGTGACCAATTCTCCTCCTCCGATGACCCCACTATTCTTATTTCGCCCCAGTTTAGACCGGATACGCCCGCGGAGGTGACCCAGCTGGTACTTGGGGGAAGTCCTCGTGTGTTGAGGTCGCTGATGACTGACGCACCACTCGAGAAGATTACCGGTTCTTCTCAACCTTGGGCAAGACTGACTATTTATTTGGTGACTCGCCGAGGACCCGATACGACTTTCATTGAGAGTGAGCAATGGCCGCACAAGGATGATGGTGGATTCTTATATCTCCCTTGGATTCCTCAAGATTGTTTGACCGAAGCTACGCCATCGTATGCCGCGACGGAAAATGTCGGCACCCGACAGAGGAGCGGACAAAGATTCATTGTGGGTTTATCACCCATCACGGTTCCCCGGTTCACTCGGAGGTCGAAGCATCTGACCGCACCCTCGTATATTGGGACTGATTCTCCGCCTGACGCAGCATTTCGCCATTGGTCGACTTTGAAGAACCGCCCTATTGGGACGGGAGATGCCAGATCCGGTCATAGATTCTTCTACCGGGTTCATTCCGCAGATAAGCTTTGGTGGACTCGCCTCGACTAGTCACGCTCTGGCCGATGGGGTGAGGACCTTCGTGTCTGGGTTTATATGCCGCCTCGTGCCACCATGTATGGGCTCTCGATCGTACTCAACCACTTCTTCGCTTTATCGGAGCTCTATGATCCCGATTCAATACATTCTCAAACGTGCATGGCTAACTTGATTGGCTTTGCACAGATGCATCGGGTCTCGGTTTGCCTATGGGAAGAATGCTCTATCAGAATATTTCCTTCTCGCCGAGAATTGATCGACCGAAGGCTACTCGCCGACCGCTATGACACTCGGGATCTCACGCTATTATCACATTGCTCTAGCGCAGATAGAGCCGTCGGCAAAAAGGAAGTCAATTATAAGTCTGAAGCAATTTGCCAATTATTTGTTCAAGCATCTGGAGGATGATTCTGATGAGCAGATTTGTGAATTGGCTCCTTCTACCCCCTCGGAGATTAATGAGCTGATTGAAAAGTCTGGCGCTAAGTCTTATACCCCGAGTGGTATGGAGTATGGTTTTCCAGCAGGGACCAAGTTCTCGACCTTCTTATGGCATGCAAGAAAACGATCCGCCGATGACTCTTTAGCCGCCATCGCCATCCGGGTTGAAGAAATGTGTGATGCCGCGGTCGCCTTAGCGACGCTTTGCCATTAGAGGTGCTCTATCCCGCAGCTCAGCCTAGCTCATAAGAAGGAGTTGTCTCTTCTTCCGCGATGGTGGCTAACATTCATCGGGACTTCACAATAGCCACGCTTTTACTCGTGAGGAAAACAAACCGCCGATGAGATTCTCATGTCAAGGTGGAACCGCCAGACACCTATTTGATGGCCTCGGTTTGTCCTTCATCGACTGATATGATGACAAATGCCAAGCTTGCGTGATCCGTCATTCCTTTTATCCAATCTTTAGAGAAATGTAAATGGCGGCGCTGATTTTAGCGCACGGAAGTACCGCAAATCCACAAGGGTTGATCTTTTCCGTGTGTTTTCTGCTCTCTCGGGTCAAGACGGGAGTCCTTGATCGATGAGGAGAGGCATAAAATGAACCGGACTTTACTTGACGTTGGTTGTTTTAATTGGTCGACCAACATCCGACCCGCTATCTTATCTCTCGAGTAAGAAACGAGTGCTACATTGAGCCTTACTTCTCTCGCTTCGGGCCGCCGCCGTTACGACTTTTACGCTGGGAACCCGAACCGAACTCCGACTCGCAGCGTTTGATCGATGGTGTCCCGCTATGTGGAGTATAGCTGGTTGTACCGATGCAATTTAGCCTTCCGTGCACCGATCGCAAGTTGGAGTCGACATATCTATACCGCAGTTGGCTTTTGGCCGCCAAGAACTCGCTCTCGTGGAAGTCCCTTGACGAACAGGTTGAGGAGGCTTCCCGAAGCCGACACTCGCCGCCCAGAGGCCGCCGAGCCCCAAGAAGCTGCCAGACTCCAATCGACAGTGTCCGATGGGGAGGTTCATAGTTCTCATGGCCGATACTTGAGATGACCAGAAGAGATTGCAACTCATGAAGAGGACTCTCGTACTCTCTCCTTTACTCTCATTATTCCCTCCTATGATATCCTAGTCTGACTGGTCTATCTTTTCGTGCATACAGTGGAAAGAGGCGGTCCGCTTGCAAAGGGGACAAACTCCGCGAATGGAGTTCCTCTTAAGCTTAAAGAGACTTGTCCATAGATCTCACCGCCTCGACTATTAACTTGATTCGACAAGTTTAAGACTCGCGATGGGGTAATGTTTGGCTAACCCATAACCTTATGATTATCCCGCTTTTATGAATTCACGATTTCTCCTCGCGGTGAGAATTTGGGGGGATGCAACGATTTTCCTTCCTCGACTTTGCTGGCCCAGCCTGTGGAGCAAGTACTCTGAGCTATGGACGGAAGGCCCGAGAGTGCCAACATAGGACCGTGATTGGAAAACCGTTCGCCTAATATTGGTATTTTTCTACCCGCAATTACTTGCAAAGACATGAAATTTGTTTCCTCGCAGCTTTCATCTATACTTCACACTCTTATGCCTTTTTCGATGGAGGAGTTCGAGGATTTGATGCGCCGATGATTCCGAGACGCCCTCCTCGGGCGACATCGAAGCTTGAGTTAGGAATTCTAGGGATATCGGCGCATTCCTTTGAAGGTAAAACTCCTCCCCGATAATCATAGGACTATTCAATTTTAAATAGTGCCTATGATTGAAAATGTCTCCGCTTGACAACGAGACTCGCCCGTGTGACATTGAGGTCGCTATTCCTCCGAGTCGCTTCCAGAATCGCTGATATGTCGGACGCCCGTTGAGATACCGATTGAGATCCGATGCGCCACCGACCGCCGCTGCCACGGTTCATTAGGGCAAGGAGCGGTTCTACGTGTATGAACCCTTCCACGCCAATACTCATGTTGATTTTGTTTGGGGGTTTTAACCCTTTTCTTCCTTTTCGCAGTGGTCCACACGACTCTTCATGACTTAGTGAGAGCTTTGATGTCCGACGACGATCCATCTCGCTTATTATCCGGTGGAAATTGCTCGCTCTTTTTCCTATTTGGCCATAGTGGTAGACACACTTCGGTACCGTGCTTTCTTCCGCTTCCACCATTCCTCGATCCTAGGGTAACTACGATACGAGGGCGGTTATTCAGAGTCAGCCCAGCATTGCCGATGATCTCGACATCCGAGGTTAAGCTCAAAAGTCCGCAAGACTTTGAGGCACCGTTCTCCTCATATGTAGAGACAGAGACGGAGGCACCAAAGCTTGGCGGATGCTCGCCATTACCGGACTCAAGTTCGATGCGCAAGATCGGTGCGCTCTTTGAGATCGCCGCCACCGCTTCGCCTTCCGTGGAGCATTTTCAATCTTGTGTTGCCGGAGAAGCGAATAGTAGAGCTCAACAGAACTTCAGCGGCGAGGGAGAGTCCGATCATCTTGAAGCTTACGGCCAATAAGGAAGAGACTCTTACGCTATGTCCGAAGCTTGAGTTTTCAAAGCGAAGCCGGTCAAGTCGAGGAGGAAACCGCAAAGACCCTTAATAGCAACAGGAGACTTCTTTAGGCCGAAGCCAGAGGAACTTCAAAGAAGCTTTCCTCAACAAAGTATCTCAATTAAAGCAAAGAAATTTGTCGTCACAAATTTGACGCTTAGAAAATTTGTGTAACTTCAGCCTTTTATCAATAAAACATATTTCCATCCTCTTTATGCTTTATTATGATTCTTTTATTTCACGTAAATAATTAACCATAATACTTATAGGATTTTTGGCAAACCCTCACCATCAACGGATTTGATTAGCCTTTACCAACTACCGCTTGAATTGGCTAGCGTATGGATTGTCCAAACTGCTCAAGACGTGACGCTATGCTAAAAGAATGAAACTCTTCTAGTCTTATTGCTATGATATTGAATACATAGACTTGGTACTCTTTACGGCAAGAGACCACCCTACAACGCTGTAAGGCGCTGACTTTAGGGTTATTGGCCAACCCCACTTCAACGGGTTTGATGAGCCTTTACCAACTACCGCTTGAGTTGGGCTAGCATGTAGATTATCTAAACTGCTCCACAACAACGCTGTGCTAAAAGAATGAAACTCTTCTAGACTTAATGCTACGATGTTGAATACGTGAGGCTTCGGCTTTATTACGAATAGACTACCCCGCAACGCTGCAGGGTGTTGACTTTATCCCTTCTTAGGCTTTCGGATAAAATGCCCCTAATCAACTCGTGTCTTTTCAATCGGAGAAAGACTAAACCGCAACGCAGGTAGGCTGGCTTTATCCCTTCTTAGGCTTCGATAAGATGCCCCAAGATGAATCTTGGTGTCTTCTTTGACCTGAGAACGATCAACCGGTTTAAGATTGATTGAGGTGGGAAAGGAAGAAGGTATTCTATTTCCGAAGGTGGAGAGGAAGGAGGATCTTGTCTCCTATCTCCTGGGAAAGGATGAACAAGAGAGGAAGGTTTTGTATCCTATCTCTTGAAAGTGGAGAGGAAGGTTTTGTGTCCTATCTCCGTGTGCTCACTTAATAAGAGAGGAAGGTTTTGTATCCTATCTCTACCGATGGAGAGGAAAGGATCTTGTCTCCTATCTCCTGATGCCGGAAAGGAAGGATTTTTGTCCCGCTTTCAAAGGAAAGAGACTAAAATGGGATTTCCATTTTGAGAATCTTGAAGGATGAAACTAAGAGTGGTATCTCCACCGAGAATCTAAGACAAGAGAGGAAGAATGTATTCTATCTCTTGCTTCAAGAGGAAGGATGTGTCCTATCTCCGTGAATGTGGGAAAGGAAGAATGTATTCTATTTCCGATGAGAAACTAAGAGGGGTCTCCACCAGAATCTTGGAAGGGTATGGATAGCTTTATAGGATTGCTAACCAAAATTTGAGTGGACCTCTCGCTCATGGAAGGAATCGAGAGGGACTTTGCCGGTGGTTGGACCGTGGAGATTTTAGTGGGCCCACCGCCAATGAGTTTGATCTGAGAGAGTTTTGGGGAAAACACAATAATTTAGGGTTATCCTCATGAAAATGAGTGAGATATTCTCCGAGGAACTTCCCATCAAAATGGGTTATCCCAATGTATTAAGGATAATACTTTTTCGTAAACTTCCCATTTATCTAAGATTAATTGCCTGGGCCATTCTCAGGTGATATAGCGATATGCACCGCTTGAATAGACGTGGTCTATTATGAACGGTCCTTCCCATTTGGGTTCGAATTTACCTTTTTGAGGTGAGGATTATCGGTCGCCAGCAAATGGGACGAGATCTCCTCCTTAAAGGTTCTCGTCGAACTTTCTTGTTGAAAGCCTCGACATCCTAGCTTGATAGAACTCAATGCATTGTTGAGCCTCCAAGCTTCTCATCTAACATCTCAAGCTCTTCGAGACGCTTTTGATGTTGTTCTTCTGCCGCCATCTCGCTGCAAGGGCGACGCCTGACGGAATCGATTTCTAACGGAGAATTGCTTCACATCCGTAAACCGGAGTACGGGTCGCTCCTGGCGTGACGCATCGCAGCGATATGCCCGTAGTGCTTCTCCGAAGTTTATCGCCCCAGCCTCGCTTGTTATTCTTCACAAGCTTCGACAAAATCTTGATAATCGCCTTGTTGAACGCCTAATCCATTTGTCAGCCGGATTATAGGCCGCCGACGACATCTTGTATCTTGAACTTTTCGCAAAACCCGATGAAGGAATTGCCGATGAATTGGGGACCGCTGTCATGCACGATCTTTGGAACACCATGTCGATAGATGACATGGTGTTTGATAAATTTGACACGTACCGTTTGACTTCTTTTAGCGGGATTGCTTCACCACTGGAGAAGTAACGGTGATCGCTAGAATAAACCGACGCTTTGACCGACGGAGGAAAATGGGACCTACAACGCCCATTCCCCATGTCTCAATGGCCGTGATGTGGTCAAGGATGCAACCGCCTGAGGTCGATGCATATAATTTCGCGGAATTTGACACGCGGCATTTTCGAGCGTGACGATCAAGGCCATTAATCATTGTTGGCCGGCAGCCCATTCTCCTAATTCATCAGAGTTTGGGACCAGCCAGGCAAGACCACACTCACCTTCGTGCTTTCCCGAAGGACCTCTTCGCTTCTTTGTTTGAAAGGCATCGGAGTAAAGACCATCGCACTTCGACGATATAACATCCGGGTCTCTCGTGGTCGAAAAGAATCTTGAGCTCTTCGCCGGATTGACTCTCTCCTTCACGCCTTCTCGCGTAATACCGTAAGACGAATCGATGATAGGAAAGCCAATCTCGGCTCCAACTTGGTTTGGGTTGCATTTGCCTCTTTGGTAACTATCCTTTGTCTTCTTGTACCTCATCATATATTGGTACGAAGAGTTGATGAGTCCCGACCGTAACTAGTTGCTCGGTCTCTAAGGTTGTGCTAACGACACAGCCTAACGCCGCCGCATCCGCATAAGCGCTTTGGAGGCGCTGGATATATTCAATGAAGAACTCTTCAACGAGTCGCCATTTCAACAGCCTATCGATGATAGGGATCGATCCGATTCCCGACTTCAGAGTCACCACTAACCTCGCTTAACTATCGGGCTTAATCGCCAGACGCTGAGATACTGACCCCTCTTGGCAAAGTTAAGTCCGATAAGTAGCGTTGTATTCGCTACGCTATTGGAACAGGTTCGTGAGTGAATAAGCACGGGCATGACATGATTCCTGAAATCAAGACAACTCGACCGCGAGATTTTAGAACGTCCGGGTACATTAGTGGCCCGAAGCTCCATCAAAATACAATCGCCATATTTGTTGGTGCGACGAGTGTTGACTTCGACTTCATCCTAAGATCATCATATACCTCAACCGGCCCGTCGGTCGGGTACCAAGAGATCGCAAATCGCTTGCCCTTTGACCGACTTCGTTTGAAGTGCAGTCGGATGGGACAAGAGCAAGGCCCATTTTGCCAAACGCCAACTCATTGAAGCCGGCCGGGTCATAAAGATTCGACCGGATTTACGCTAGAGATAACATAAATCGCCCGTCCCTAAATAGTGTCGATTTTCAATCGCTAACACTAATGCAAGGCAATCGCCGCACCATTGGGTATCGAGACTCGCCACACCAATGTTCGCCTGTAATACATCGCTCGTATCACCGCCGCCGCCCCGCGAAAAGGCGCTTAACGAGTGATCCGCTGCCTTGACGATCGAACGGTTTTCCGACGGGTGCAACAAGAACAGAGGTTTAGCGAGATACGATTTGATCTCTTCAAACGCCGAAGCGCCGCCCCAAATAAATACACGCTCTTCTTGTTCACTTAGAGAATGGTTGGCACTTCCCTGATAGGTTCGATATGAACCGCCGGATGTATGCCAATCGCCTCTTGTAACCCCTCGAAGTTCTCTCGATTTCTGAGGTTGCAACTCTTGAATTGCCTTCACTTTGTCGATCGACGGGATTCCTTTGTCGGTGACGACAAAGCCGAGGAACTTGCCACCGACATCCCAAGGAAGGATTTAAGTGGTTCATCTTTAGTTGATGAGTCCGCATGAGTTCAATACCGCTCTAAGATCTTTAATGTGATCTCCTTTGTCACGCTTTTACCACCAAGTCGCCGACGAGCATTCGACCGCTTTCCGAGATGATCC
Source organism: Asparagus setaceus (assembly GCA_012295165.1). Classification (NCBI taxonomy): domain Eukaryota; kingdom Viridiplantae; phylum Streptophyta; class Magnoliopsida; order Asparagales; family Asparagaceae; genus Asparagus; species Asparagus setaceus. The sequence continues at coordinate 31,115 of WHSE01000132.1, forward strand.
CGAAAATTTTAGTCTTGCTCACGATATGTGGCCGCATTTTTGAGGCCGAACGCATGACCGTAGCAATATATACCCGATATGCTCAACGCCGCGGTGTTGCATCATCGGTGCATCTTGATTGGTTGTACCAAAACCATCCATAAAGGACATCCTCTCAATCCACATGTATTGTCAACTATGACGCTGATTAAGAGGGAAATCATCCTTTGGGCAAGCAAATGCTTAGGTCTCAGAGCTCCATACGCATCCTAATCGAACCATTCTTCTTCATGACCGACTATATTCGCCACCCAACCGGATGTTGAATTTCCTCGATGAATCCCATTCTATGAGTTTCTTTACTTCATCAACGACGTCAGAAGATTTGTGGTCTAAACCGCCTTTGCATTGCTTGACAGTTTGACATCCACGTTGATGTTGAGGCGATGTGTCGCCACATTAGGGTCGAACCCGCATGTCCTCGTAGCTCCAAGCAAATACATCGATGTATTCCCCGATCAGGGCAATCAACTCTTCCTTCTCCGAGGGAAGAGTATTGCTGATGTTTATGAGCTTAGGATGCTCTTCATCACCCATATTAACCTCGACTACCTCGCCCTTAGTGGGGGTTCTTTGTTCAATCTATCCCCAAACCGCTCTGAGTTGATGGATCCATGGGTCTTCCCATGTTGGCATATCTTCATCATTCTCCATAGTAGCAGGATCATCGTAGCCATATTTGACATCAAAGCTTTGAAAGCTCCGAGGCTAGTGTCAATCCCAAACCAAGAATCGACGTAATGTCCGCTTCTTCATCAAATGGTTATCAATCATCCATGAGCATTCATCTTCGAGGAGGATTTATATCCCAATCCTCTTCTAAATGCATAGTAGTTATCCGCTTCCTTTGGGACATATGCCGCTTAGGAGGGACTCGAGGACCTCGTCCAAACATAGACCTTCCTTGTGTCAAGTTGTACCCCACTTCTTCATGATACCCTGTCTTCGACTATATCTCAATGTGTGGAGGATAGGCCCATTGCCATCTTCATCTTCTTTCTAAATGATTCGCTGGAACCGATCTCCTTTACCGTAAAACCAAGTCTTTTTCACTACTTGATCTTCGTGGGATGACGAAAAGTTGTCCCAAAGGAGTCCTCGAATTTTGTAAAGCAAGATGACCGAAGTCGTAAGTGCAACTCGATCTTGTATAAACCTCGCCATTACATCATTCAAAGACAAAGGTACTCTAAATCGCCATTTATTGATTCATCGGCAATTTGCCAATTACAATGTTCATCCGACATTCTTCATCGCCAAGATTGATTACAAGGGTACAATGTCTTTAAAACAAAACCACCACTATAATCAAGCCCGCTTCGGACGCCTTCTTCACTGTCCGTGCCTTGGGCCGATGATTCGCTGACTCATTACCGAGGAGAGAATCAAGAAATAATTCTCCATCCCCTTAAACGGTTGTTTGTCCGCGACCACCGCCTTGACTCATTATTTGTGTCTACATATTTGACACCGATGAAGAGTAGATGGACTATAATATTATTGTGGATCCAAGGTCAATAAGTTATAGGAAGTCTCGCCAATTACATAGCAGTGACTTCGACTTTAAGTCCCCCATTTGCATTTAATCCGATTTTACCAAGTGGGCGGACCCACCGTGTTAACTGAAATCATTGTGCTGCTTGACGCCATCGGGTGGGATTCCAAGGTGATACATGAGGCGCAGGGCATGATGCTCACGCCGAACCCGGTCGACTTTGATCCGCTGACTTCGCTAGAACCAATATACCCTGAAGTATAGCGCCTATCGTGTTTGAATTCTTCGTCCGATATCCTCCTTTGTAAAGGTGATATGTGGTAAGTGTTTAGTCGCAAGGTTGCATTGTGGCCATTCTTCCGACTTGGCTTGATCTGTGAGAAACACCTCGAGTCGCCTGCAGCTTGTAGAGCTTCCCTGTTTCTTTGATAATCGGAGCAACTCAGAGAGTTATCCCGGCCGATGTTTGCCAACCGGGCCATGACATCAAAGCTATGGAGAGTTCGATGTTCGCCTATCCCTCACACCCGCATTGAATCGACCGCCGAATTGAGCTTCCCGACCGAGGTTGTTTCTCCTTTGCTTCGCCGCCAGCCGCCTGTTGCCCTTTCTCTCGCGACGAGTGAGGATTCGGGCCACCCCCGCCCGGATAACGCCTTCGCTTTGACTGGGTCTCCTGATATTTGTAGTTGTATTCGCGTCACTCCTTTGTGGCAAAGACTTCATGCTCTTCCCGAAATTGAAGGTGGCTACTTTTTCATCATCCTTCTCTCGAATTGCCGGGCTGATGGCATAATTTGCCTTTTCCCTTGACTTCTTTTTGGCCGAAGATGTAGTCCACGATCGCCTTCCAATAAGTCGTGGTGGACCCAAAGGATTTCTCCGCTTGTCGCCGTGGTGGCACGAGTCCCTTCTACGCTGCGTTCGTGAGGATCCTCATTCACCATCTTCATTCCTATCTTCACAATTCGTTGTTGAAACCAATCCAAAGGAACTGATCCGAAATAGAGATCGTGATTCGCCCCCACCTTCTTCTCTTTAGAAGGTTTTGGAGTGATGACTCCAACATCGATCAAGGCTTGAATCTTGTCCCCGATGGTAGCGTAATTTCGTAGGATGATGTACCGCCTGCGGATAAGCGCAATACTTAGATTCAGATTTTGTTTGCCTCCTCTTGGTTCAATTCGAGGCAACCGATTTTATTGTTCTCCGTAGGTACTTGAAGATGCCTAACTTCCTCATCTTTGAATGAGTAAGTCTTGGGAAATCTCAACCGAAGGTTTTGATTCGAAGTTTGCCGGGCCATTGAGGCCGCGATTGCCGTGGGCGACGGCAAGGCGACCGCCGCTGTGGTTGCAGTCAAGGTTTGATTAGCGCCTACGACTTTGCCGGGCCACTGGCACAAATTCCGCTTGTTCGTGGTTTGTCGCCGGCCTCTTTCTCGCTTCTTCCTTTTAAGGAACCTTTCAGCTTGCTCTCCACGAACTTTCAAGTCCTTCCATGTTACGATGGTGCCGTCCCCATTGCTTCAAGCACATCTATCGACAAATTACTATAGTGTCCGAGGATGAACTCCTCCTCTATTGATCTCGACAGCTCATCGCTTTGTTACGGAATCGCTTGACAAAGGTATCCACCGCTTTCTCCATTCTTCGCTTCGCCGAGTAATGTTCCAATAGATACCTCGTATCGCCATCAAAGAAGTTGAGAGAAACAAGGACTCCATATCATCCCATGATGCTTCGCTTAAGACGGCGGTACCAATCGGCAGCTCCAACGAAGGTGCCAACGAATGACCGAACCATCGTGGGCTCATTGCCGTAAATAACCCCGAGGTGTGACTTGAAGTAAATCAAGTTGCGCCGGGGAACCCTTACCGCCAAACGGTGTAAAGTTTATTAAGTTAAACTTTGAAGGGTATGGATTGATTCCCACCTCTGTATGGGCAAGGGATACCCGTTTCTTCACCTTCTTGGGCGGAAATCAACGAGTTGATTTTGCTCGAGGTCTTTAATCTTCTCGCTTCATGAGCAACAGCCAGCCACGGTTCGTGAGGGTTGTCATCTTCTCGTGCTTCCTCCCCGATCCGAAGTCGCCATCTTGATCAACATCGATGTGTTGACTTGATTCCCTCGATGCTTTGTTAGAGCTTGGATCCGTTGGTCATGCATTTCTCTCATTGTCCCGCATGGCCAACTCCATCTCTAGTTTGAAGTTTTCCCGCTGTTTATTTAACGCTTCATCCAAAGATCTTGGCCAACCGACCGCATCGATCATAAGCGCCGCCCATCACTAGAAGTCAGATTGTCGGATGCCATTGCCGATCCAAATGCCCGATACTTCATCCTCCTCAAGGTAGCCTCTCAAGAGTTTGTCGTAATTGGACCGCCGAATAGTCCCGACGCGCAAACGAAGTTAATCGCTATGGCGCGCTAGAATAGCTCTTGACGATGGTTCTTTGCCGCCATATTATTAGTGACCTCCTAACTCATCCTCTGATGCCATCCTTCGGAATCGCTTGACCTAGGTCTCAAGGTGGTTGCTAAGTCTCGAAAGACCAGACTCTTTCCGAGTTCCTCGACAACAATTACACTGAGAGCACCGCCTTGATGAGCTTAGAGCACAAACATGACTCGGACGATTTAGGGAATCCTTTCGAGATTTTCACTCCCTGCACGGTAGCGTACCGCTTGGGGTGAACCGGAGCACCGCCGTGTGGGCGATTTCTGCATAACGCCGCTGCCGCCGACGAGAGCCGCCTCCTTCCGAATGACCAAAACTACCGAAAGTAACTCTCCTTGACTTCCGCTTATGTGAGCGCTGAAGTTTCAGGGACTCTCGACTTCGACTTTCAATCCCGATGCAAAGCCGCAGAATCTTCTTGTCTTTGTGGGTGCGACTCAGATCGAGTGACCCGCGATTCTTTAGCGACCCAGCGATCCTGACAAGAAGCCCGCTGGTCGTGGCGGTGAGTTGGCTTCACGGAAGTTTAGTGCGCACGGAGGTAACTTCCGCCACACTTTGTTGAAGTGCTCACAATTTTGATTTGAGCACGGAGCGTGAATTGCCGCCGGGCTTGATGCCGCCTTCCGGAGTTGAAGCGCCGACGACTGGGCTTCCAAACTAGCCCCATTGCTGATCTACTTCTTGGTCCGCCTCTTTCAACTCGGGCTTGTTGCACCAAAGCCCTTGCTTGTAGCGGAGCGACGCTTGATACGCCTCGGCGTAGAACGGTTCCGCACTTCGACCCATTCGCTTGTCGTACCAGGAGTCGGCTACAATCTCGACTTCAATCTCGAAGTTACCTCGATCTTAGATCCGCCATAGCTTAACCCCATCCATTGATTCTTTTGCCGGCGCTTTGTTTTGCCAGCGCTGACGCCGCCTCGACGCTCTCTTAGAGAGAGTCACGACGCCATTGGCGGAACCACCTCCCGAGGAGATAGAGGTTCGAAATTTGGCCGCTTTGTCGCCGAGGAACCACCGCTGTCTCAGCCTCGGACCGGTGGTGGTGGATTTTCTTGCCTCCCCATCCGAGGCCGATTGGGTCTTCCTTGCAAAGAGACCATCTTGGACTTCGGGGAGTCGGATCTCGACGAGGAAGAGAGGTACTCGCATTTATTTTGGTCGAACTCAACTCGACCTCTTCTATCACCGGATCCGATCCGCTGGTTATACACGACGGCTTTTTGTTGAAGCCGCTGGTCCCAATGGTCGCCGCCTTGTTCGCGCAGAAAGTAGACTTGTTATTCATTGCTCGCTTGAACTTGTTTACGCCTTCTGGCCTACAACAAAATTCAAACAAAAGAAAATGCCTTTTATTTCAGCGCATAATGAAAACAAAAATTACAACTTCTTCCTTTTGTGAACAAACACGGGATCTCTATTTTACGGATCCTCGCTATGCGGGTTCTTTGCCCGTCGGGACTTTTGTTCGTCCGCGGACTACCGGGCAATTCGATCCGTGGAAACCCGTTCCGAACTACAGACGGAAGGGCTCGCTTCACGAAGGAAACGACGCACTGGGGGATCACACTCACGGCGAGAGGATCGCTTCGGGATCGTGACTCACGGCGAGAGGATCACGGAGCGTGAGATCTACTAGGAGAAATCACAGCCACTGACCAGAGTCAATTCGAAGTTCGCTACCTCGCTTTGTAGATCGGACGCGCTCGCCGGTGCTCTGGATCGAAGGCCGACGGCTCGTGGATCTCGCGAGGGCTCTTCAAGAATATCGTAAAATCCAATCTCCAAAAATCCAGCCTAAATCCAACCCTTTCAATGAGCACCCCCTCACTATTTATAGGAAAACAAGAGGGAGAGGGCGTTTTACGGCCGACACCATTGGTGTCCGCCTGGCCGACATCAATGGTGTCTCGCTTCGCCGGACACCAAAGGGTGTCCGCCTTGGCCTATTTCCGGACATATTTCGTGTCCGACGTCGGACATTATTCGGTGTCCCCAATTGGTTGACACCAAACGGTGTCCGGTTTCGCCGGACGCCGCTTCTGGTTTGGTTTTTTCGACTTTTCCGCGGACGCTTATTCCGATCTTGCCGCCGCTCTAAGTCCGCGCTTGGTTCACTTGATTGGTTTCATCCCGCCAACAATTTAGGTGATGACGGCCGATGTTCAAACCGATCTCGCTGATGTTTGGACCCGATCAATCTCGCGAAGCTTTGCTTGTTGATTCATTCCATAACACGTAGCCTCGCTGATTCGTGACGCCTTTGTTGACCCATTTCGTGTTCAGGACCCGCTGCTATGCGATAGTCAATCTGGCCGGTTTGTCGAATGGGTTGGTTGTTAACCCACCGCCACGAAGTTTCGCTCTCGCACCGATGAGCAATTTTAACGCCACCATCTGCCTCCCTCGCTTGCAAACTCGAGCGCATGCCTATATGAAACGCCTCTAAGATTTGAAGCCAAATTCATACGGAGATAAACTATAGATAAACACATAAGCACAATAAAAATGGTACACGATCGAATAGACAAAAGTGCATCTTTTTATTCATATGTCAAAATATTTACAATACAAGGAATATTTACATCACAAAGATGTTACCCAAAAATAACAAAAGGATAAAAGATACATGAGCTCTCAAGGGGATGAACTCTCGAGGTGCATGGACTTGGAAGTCGAGCGACGCTGGGACTGTGAGCAGGTCAAGCATGGAGGGGCAGCAGTAGTAGTAGAGTTACGAGGAGGCGCACCGAGGCTTAGACCTGACCTCTTCATCCCTCCTCAGATCGGGCTAGCTCTACTATTCGGGGCCGAGCCCACACTCATTCCTTAGCCCATTCTCTCCCTCCTCATCTCCATTATTGACATCCGTGATTCATCTCTTTATCGCAGGCAATTGGCCACTCGAAGGATAATGGAATCGTTTAGGATTGATCTTGAACTCGCCGTAGCCGTGATCCCGAGGCGCCAAACCGCCTTACGCCGTCACCTCCACCTTCCCCGAGTGCTATTACAGTTTTCAACAACCTCAACCCGGTGGTCTAGGACTCTAAATGGTTGAAGTGACTCCAGAAGACTGGACTCTACGGCGACGCACTCGGCTCTTGGCCTCCAGCAGCACTCGGCTGCCTCCTTCCTCAACCTCTCAAGTGCAACCACCTCCTCCTTCGCTGTCTTGAAGGGCCTCCCTTGATGAGCCACACCGAACCTCAAGCCTGCTGCCACGCTCCCCGCCTCGACCTTGGCCTCCTTCCTTCAGTACCTTAGGTGTCATCCCGCCACAGAGGTCGGAGATGACCGATGTCCTCCAGAGCTTTAAGCAATCGACGCCGCTATTCGACCTATTCAGTTCTTAATCATGTCGCCCCGCGATCTCCAGCCCATACGCCATTTCACTTCTCGCCACTCATCCTCTCGCGCCTGCCAGTGTCAGCTGCGAGCTACATTCTCGACTTCTAGTTTCTCCTAGATCTTGAAGTATACCTCCTGACGTTGCTGGCACCGAACAACCCTTGCTCCACCAAGGCTCCTCGATGCGCATAACTCGTGGTCCGGGTGGAGATCATAGTCTGCATGGTCGAAAGGATTTCATCATCCTTAGGCAAAGATGAATTGATCCATGGCCCTAGCTTGGGTCATCCCGATTCTAAGACCGAAGCCCACTTATCGAGATTCACCGGGATGAATCATTCTCCATCGATGGCTCCTCATATCTCAGCCAACTTCTGCCGCCCTATCAACAACTTTCTTAGCTCCTCACACCTCACGAAGCTCATTTATACGGTGAGGAAACACCTAACACGGTCCTCCCGGTAGAAGCGCTCTCCACATCGCTCTTCAAGAGCGTTCTTGCCCTATCAATGGGCCACTCAACAAGTGCTCCAGGCCGCCTTCCTGCCTCGGAGTCCGAGCCTCACAGTTTCGCCGCCGCCACTTCATCCCTTCACCATACGGGACTCTCGCTAACTATAATGACTACCTCGTCAACTCAACCCGAGGGCCTCGGGAGGAAGTGACAGATTTCACCTTCCTCGCCTTCGACGGGAGCAGGTGGTCGCCTCACCGCACTCCCTCCTATTCTTCGGCCGTCCAAAGACTTCCTTATGGGCCTCAGCCTACCCACTTTCCTCACCACCTCCTCTTTTTCTCAAACCTTCGCCTTAGCGATAGAGGAAATTGCCAACCTAACCAAGCCGCAATCTCAAGAGATTACCGTGAACCTCCTCGACCTCTTCTCGCTGTTAGACCGCAAGCACTTTGGCGCATAATCAGCCCCCACTGAAGCCGATCAGCCAAGGACAACGCCATATCACATCGGACTCTTATCTCATTCGGTCGATGGGGTTCCGGATGCCGACCTCAAGATGATCAAGGATCGAACAGATTCTCGATCCTATGCGACTCGGCGTAGTCCGAATCCTCTCGAGCCCGTAGCTCTCACCGAGAGCAAGCCCGTCTCAACATCCTTCATGATCTCAGCCAAGCCGAGCAAGCTAGAATTAGGTCTCACTAAAACCCGATGAACCTCTATTCCAGCCTTGTTCGACGGAGGGTTCGAGATGACTTTGAAGCCAAGTTTTGGAAATAGTAGCGCACCCTCGCTCTTCCTTACCTTGACACTAAGAAGGTGGTCGAATTTAGAGAGTCAATTCACTCCCACTCTGGCAGATCACTACTAACCCCACCAAAGATGGCGATGGAATTCGGCTTGAATCGAGAGGGCAGACCCCTGTGGCCTCAAATGTATGGCGAGAAATAGATGAAGCCGAGGCTAAGGCCATATTCCAAGTGTCTAATATACACCGGAGAACCAATGCCGCCGCGGATCATACATCACCGATTTCATTACCGGCAACGAAGCGCTGGGGAATATCGGGCGGCCGTAATAGGTGTCGAAGCTCCATCGAGTGTATTTTGGAGTGGAATTTCTACAAGAAGCTAACCCTAGCCTCACTACGAGTTTACATGGTGGTAGCGAAGAAGCCATTGTTGGGAAAATCATCAAAAATGGAGAAGATGATCAATCACAACACGTAAAGTTCTAGGGTTATGAAAATAGGTAAAGGAAACCCTTGGACGAGCAAGGATATATAGACGTGGAGGCGCATACATGGCGCGAGATCATAACGGCTTAATTTCTGGTATTAATGAATGGATGGGATCGGGCTCGAATTCGGCTATTGCTCAAGAACCAAAGCACCACCTTCCAACCGGCCAATTTGCGCCAGAAATGAGGCGACATCGATGCACGATCTCCCTTGACTTCAAAATGTCACTCAACAAGACCTATCATTAACCCCTCATAAATACTAATACCTAACAGTAATCGTTAATTTCACTCTGACTCGCCACCCAAGTTCGGAAAGGGTCAATGTTATATCACAAAATGGCTAAGTGTTAATCCTCCCCAAGAGCCGCACACGCGTCTCATATTAACTAAACACAAATCGAACTCAGCTTCTATGCAGATCTACTGATTAACATCAACACTCTGACCCTTCCCAAGAGAGGCCGAGTCGAGAGGTGTCCTTACCAAACCCCTGTTTAGGGCACCCCAAGCCTCTTCATTCTACAAGACCGGTTGAGAACTTTTGAATCCAAGATGGCCAAATCAAAAGGAATCATCTATCGGCCCTAAAGGCCGAGATGAGAGGCGCTTTGTCCTGGATCCCCCCACGACACGATCACCATCACATTGAATGCATGGTCGAATCATCATTACTCCAACCCCAAAGTCTTTATGACTCATTGGACCTCGCCAACACCATAAGCCTTGTCACCATCACATTGAATGCATAGGTGACTCATCCCATTTGCACCGACTGTAAAGTATCTCACACTAAGTCCGCTTGACTCTACCAAAGTTACACAAGTGCCCCTGTGATCTCTATAAATAGAGGTATCATTTACTATAGGTAAGCAATTTTGCCAATAAACACACTATAATCATACCTTTTATCCACCACTGCTCACTACCGACTTGATCGCCGAGGAACCATCGAGATCCCAACTTCAATCCTCTCACGTGTTGTTTGTGTGTGCGTGACTAAATCCTCGCTCCATAACCAACCATCAAAGAAGATTGAGGAACCCTAACATGCTAAAGAAAATCCACACTAAATTCCCTATTTGATATCTGACATCAACACATACAATAGCCTGTCCATTATGGGTAAATGACACTCTCCTTACTTGGAGTAAGCTCATTCTTGTATCTAAACTAAAGTAGCAAAAACCTTGAATGTATAAGCGAGAAATAACCGGAACTAATTCAATTAAAGATACAACATATAAATTTGACTCTAATTAAAGATGATTCAAATACTTGCCAAACCTGGATAAAATGAGAGAGAATCAGCTGAGGTGGTTTGGTCATGTACAATGGACACTTTAGTACATGTGTTAAGAAAATTGAAAGTATTGTAGTTAAATGGTAAAGAGATCTAGAGGTAGACTTAAGAAAACTTGGTTGAAAACTTGGTTGAAAATAATTAAAAAGAATATGATAATAGTTATTTAACATAGGAGATTACCCAAAATAGAACTAAGTGGAAGAATAGGATTCATGTAGCCGCATCAAAAATTGGGATGAAGGCTTTGTTGTTGTTGTTGCTATAAATACTTACCATTTACCAAATACATTAAGTCAAATAAAACCTCATATTAAATTAAAATCCCAAACCTTTTAATGTATCCCACGCCAACTTGTCTGCTTTTAAAGAACTCGATCTCAACTTCATTTTAACTGGTCCTTCATGTAGCGGAAGCTTAATCAAAGAGATAACTACTCATTCTCATACGAGAAAAATGGCACAAACCCTAGAAAACGCTAGGAATAGAAAACTTTCAGAAATAACAATAATCAATCTAAAGAGTTTCACAAATTCATCCCCCTGATATAGGGTATAAAATAATATAAAGTACTAAAATAACCTTTTCTAAAGCACATAGACTTTCTACAAATAAAAAAATGTTTTATAAGAACTAGAAACTAGATTAGACCAAAGCTCTTCGGCATGCAGTTTGAGCCTGAAGATGATTTCCTTTGACCCTGAAACTTGATTGAAATAGCCAAGCTGTTCAACTTGTAGAGAACTTTGTGAGCTTTCCGAAAATATAATAATAGCAGTTCTATTGAGAGAATCAAAAGTTATGGTCCGTTGAAGTTGCATCGTCGAATCGACGAAAATCATCCTCTATTCTTTGATTGCCCGAAGCCGCACAACCGATTTCTCCCAAAAGGCATCAACAATTGCTTCCGCATCACTCTCCTCCCTAAAAACTACCTCGAAGTTTAATGAAGATAAAGTGGCACATCAGATGGAACTCGTCAAGTTAGCAACATTGAAGGTGGGAGAAACATTGGCTAAATCATGAGGTAACTCCACAACATAAGCATTATCATTGAGCCGCTACAGTATGCGACATGGACCAACCTTTTTCATCTTGAGCTTTTTGTATGTGCCTATATGAAATCGTTCTTTGCCCAGGTGTACCAAGACTTGATCACCGATATCGAACAGCTTTTGATGATGATGTTGATCAGCATCAGACTTGTACTTAGCATTCGATGCTTTAGGCTTCTGCTGTACTTCAGATTGAATGGCTTGGATATGCTCGGCCATATGCTCGGCCGCAACACTATAACCCTAACCCTTAAGCAATTTTAGCAAGTCAACTGTGTTGTCCGCCTTGAGCTAATCTCAAATGGAATCTTCCCTGTAGAACGATTGGCAATGCTGTTGAAAGCAAACTCCACTAGTGCAAGGAATAAATCCCACTGCTTTGGCCGGTCTCCATAAAAACAACAAAGCAAGTTACCCAACGTCCATTTGACCACCTCTGTATGCCTATCAGTCTGTGGTTGGCACGAGCTGCTGAACTGCAACTCCGTCCAGAATAACCCCCACAATGTCCTCCAAAAGTGACTTAGAAACTTAGAATCACAATCCAAAGTGATAGACTTAGGCACGCCATGTAAACGGACAATCTTGCAAAAAAAGAGACGAGCAATGTTAGACGCATCGCTAGTCTTCTTACATGCAATAAAGTGAGCCATCTTCAAGAACCTATCCATCACTATAAAGATGGAATCTGTACCCCCTGTGTATGAGGAAGGCCGAGCACAAAGGCCATCGAGGTGTCTTCCCACGAACTATTCGGGACAGGAAGAGGGGTGTAAAGGCTCATGTTTTGTGACTGCCCCTTCACGGTTTGGCAAAAGCAAACACTTTGAGACAACTTTGCCGACATCTCTATGCAAATGTGGCCAAAAATACCGCTCCTCCACCAATACGATGGTTTTATCACGAAAATGTCCAACTAAGACGCCTCCATGGAGCTCCAGAATGAGTTGCTCGATCAAAGACCACTGTAGAATGCAAAGCCTATTCTGAAAGAAAAGGAATCCATCCTGACTAATCATGGCGCCCAATTGTTTATTCACGATGCAAGCCGTCCAGTCATCATGAAAATCCTCATCATCTACATATAGATCTTTCAAGCAATCAAATCCAATAATAAAATTACGCATAGTTACTAACAAGGAGGTATGGCGGCTAAGTGCGTCAGCAACTTTGTTCAAATTTCCTGACTTGTGCTTCAAAACAAATATAAATTTCCGCAAAAAAGCAACCCAACGCCCGTGCATGTGATTCATGGTACTCTGGTTGTTCAAATATTTGAGTGCCTCATGATCTATAGAACGCATGAACTCACTGTGGAAAAGGTACTACTGCCAACTACAAATAGATAGGACGATAGCATAAAACTCAACCTCGTAAGCGGTCCACTTCCTCCCGACTCACTCACCTCTCATCGAGAAAGCTACCGAACCACACCTTCGGATAGGACAGACCAATGCCTACCGTTGACGATCACACTCCACTTTGAAGACTTTATCAAAATCGTAAGATGAGGACTAGAGCATTGACGCCTTCTTTGATAATGGCAAAAGCTTGATCGGCCTCCTCGACCAATTAAAATTTTCTTCTTGCACTTTGTGATCGGTGCTATGATGGTGCTGAAGTGATGAATGAAACATTGGTAAAATTTCGCCAACCTATGAAAGCTTCGGATCTCTTTGATTTTTCTACCACTGCAATTAACCTTCTCCTCGCCAACACGAATGCCCTCAGCACCAACTATGAAGCCCAAAATAAAAGTCAATCTTGCGAAAAGTGCACTTCGACCATTGATGAAGAACTAATTCTCAATGAGGACAACTAAAACAACTCAAGTGGTCGACATAGTCCTCCACCGTCTCGCTATACATAAGAATATCGTTAAAGTATATGACGATAAATTTGCTAATGAATGGCTATTGGACCTGCTTCATCAAACGCATGAGTGCTCGGGCGCTGGATAGCCCAAATAGCATGACAATCCACTCATAGAGCCCATCTTTCATCTTTAATCATCTTCCATTCATCTCTAGGGTGGATCCGAATCGATGGTAGCCACTCCTCAAGTCTATCTTGGAAAAGAACTATGATCGAAGCATATCTAGCATATCATCAAGAGAGGGATTAGAAATCTATATTAACCGTGATCTTGTTGATTTCGGTTGTGCACACACATCAAACTCCCATCCCGGGGTGATTAATCTTTGGGACCTTTTACGGACTTAGGCTTTCTTGAATCACCCTTTCTTCAACTTCGGAGACCTTCTCCTACAATATTTCAATCTCCTTTGAATTCATGCGGTAGTGTGGTAGGTTTGGTAAACTAGCACTAGGAGCGAGGTCAATGCGATCTTTGAATATGCGCATAGAGGGCAAGCCATGAGTAACTCTTTAGGGAATGTCAGTGAACTCTTCAAGCAATGGTTGTACAAGAGGAGGAACTAAAGGAACTGATGTCGCGAACCTCACCAAACACCATCTTAGTTTCCTCCACCCTTGATCTAAAAGTTTGTACCCTACACAAAAGAAAAGATATACCTTCAACTTAGCCACGGCTGGATTGATTCATTGTGTAAGGGTGTGATTGCAAACTAAATATCATCTTTTGAAAGGAGTAATTGTTCTCTTTACCTCTCGTGAATGGCATCAAGATTAAACTATCAAGGTCTCCCTAGCGACAAATGAAAGCGGTATCCATATCAAATATATCGCCAAGATGATGTCTTTATAGTTGCGATGGAGAAAGAAATTTGACTTGTTGTTTGGTCCTTGAATTATAATTGACCTGATTACAACTCAAAAGAAAATATAAAAATAAGAAATTTCTTTTAAAAGCTGGGTTCTTTTTAGCGTCTTGGAATGCGTCGATCTTGTACTCATTGATGATCCAACTAAGGCGATGGGTCTTTTCTTGTTGGTCTCGATTTGGTTACTTGAAAGATAGTTCAGTCTTCTCTTAGAATAGAAATAGAAGAAAATCAGTGTATGGGCCGTTCGATTTCTCTATTGGTGTCACGAGTATGTATGCCTCGATTAATGCGATATATGTGTAGTAGTGAATGAATAATCTCCTCCTCCTTTTATAGGCAAGAGAGAGAGAGAGAGAGAGAGAGAGAGAGAGAGAGAGAGAGAGAGAGAGAGAGAGTTAATAACCTCTAATTATATGAATTAAGTAGCCATCAAGATAGGATATAGTAGGGAGTAGTTATCATAGAATAGCTCAAGCGGCTAATTGGCGAAGTTCAGCTGATTAATTGGTTGCGAACTTTGCTAAAGCCATTGAATGAAGCTCACTTGTGGGCGATGGGTGAGCCATCTTCATCGTGGATGGCGTGGTACATTAGGTAGTATAGGCAAATTCGGCGATCAATTGGTTGCGAATTTCTTTGCAATGATAATCACATTTTAATGACATTTTAATAACCTCATTATCTATTTTATATCAATAAATATGTTACTAATAATATGTTTTATCTTATTTTGAGAATAATGGAGTATTAATGAATAAAAGCTCAAATGACTCAAATTCTCGATTTCTACCAATTGTTGAAGCCCAAATCAGAAGACAAGCGAAGGCCCAAGATACCAAGGGAATCCAAGAAGAATTAGTGCAAAATATCAAGAAAAGACAAAATCCGTTGGGAACCAATCGGTTGACCAACGGTTGGCCAACCGGTTGGCTAACGGTGGCTAACCGATCGACCAACCGATTGGTGTGGCAATTCGAATTTAGGAAAGATTTCTCTTCCTTTTGGCCAAGTTTGATCAATGGTTCACATCAACTCCGTTGGGGTATAAATAGGGTAGTATCGAGGGTTTAGAGGTGTGAAATATTTTGTAAAACTCCTTTTGGAGAGAAAGGGTTGCTCTTGTTTTAGAGTACCTTTCATTGTAATAATTTTTCCTCAATAAATAAATATTTTTCCCCTTCAATCCCATCTTCTTCTTCTTGTTCAAGGACGAAAGGATGAGTTGATGATGATGAGTTGCAGGTTTTTCTTTATTTCTCTTTATTATTTCTTTTTCTTTCTTGTTATTTATTTGCTTTGTAGTTTAGATTTAATAGCTTTTGTAGTTTAGATTTATTTGCTTTGTAGTTTAGATTTAATAGCTTTTGTAGTTTAGATTTATTTGCTTTGTAGTTTAGATTTAATAGCTTTTGTAGTTTAGATTATTTGCTTTGTAGTTAGATTAGTTTAAATTTTTCTTTTCTTTTTATTTTCTTTCTTTTTCTATTTGTTTGAATTTCCCAAGATGTTGAACTAAACTCTTGTGGGGATCTAGGTTGCATGAAACTAGTCTAATCTCTTTTGTATTTATGAATCATCTCTCTTATGCTTAAAAGATCATGTTTAGGTTAATCAACTAGAGAACTAATCGATAGAAGAAGAATTTGATAGTTTATGCTTTCCTTAAGTGGTTTGATAGAGCCGATCTTGTACTCATTGATGATCCAACTAAGACGATGGGTCTTTACTGTTGGTCTCGATTTGGTTACTTGAAAGATAGTTCGTCTTCTCTTAGAATAGAAATAGAAGAAAATCATGCGTATGGGCCGTTCGATTTCTCTATTGGTGTCCGAGTATGTATGCCCCGGCAGCGTGATATGTGTAGTAGTGAATGAATAATCTCCTCCTCCTTATAGGCTAGAGAGAGAGAGAGAGAGAGAGAGAGAGAGAGAGAGAGAGAGAGAGAGAGAGAGTTAATAACCTCTAATTATGAATTAAGTAGCCATCAAGATAGGATATAGTAGGGAGTAGTTATCCCTTAAGAATAGCTCTCAAACGGCTAATTGGCGGTTCGCTGATTAATTGGTTGCCGAACTTTGCTAAAGCCATTTGGACGAAGCTCACGCGACGGGTGAGCCATTCTAAATCGTGGATGACGTCCAATGGTAGCAAAGTTCACGATCAATTGGTTGGCTAACTTTGCCGGGCGAAGTTGATAATCACATTTTAATGACATTTTAATAACCTCATTATCTATTTTATATCAATAAATATGTTACTAATGATATGTTTTATCTTATTTTGCGAATAAATGGAGTATTAATGAATAAAAGCTCAAATGACTCAAATTCTCAATTTCTACCAATTGTTGAAGCCCAAATCAAGACAAACGAAGGCCCAAGATACCAAGGGAATCCAAGAAGAATTGCAAAAATATCAAGAAAAGACAAAATCCGTTGGGAACCAATCGGTTGACCAACCGGTTGCCAACCGTGGCAACTTGCTAAACCGATCACAACCGATTGGTCTGCAGCAGATTCAATTTAGGAAAGATTTCTCTTCCTTTTGGCCAAGTTTGATCCAATGGTTCACATCAACTCGTTGGGTATAAATAGGGTAGTATCTCGAGGGTTTAGGGGTGTGAAATATTTTGTAAAACTCCTTTGGAGAGAAAGGTTGCTCTTGTTTTAGAGTACCTTTCATTGTAATAATTTTCCTCAATAAATAAATATTTTCCCCTTCAATCCCATCTTCTTCTTCTTGTTCAAGGACCAAAGGAGGATGAGTTGATGATGATGAGTTGCGTGTTTTCTTTATTTCTCTTTATTATTTCTTTTTCTTTCTTGTTATTTATTTGCTTTGTAGTTTAGATTTAATAGCTTTTGTAGTTTAGATTTATTTGCTTTGTAGTTTAGATTTAATAGCTTTTGTAGTTTAGATTTATTTGCTTTGTAGTTTAGATTTAATAGCTTTTGTAGTTTAGATTTATTTGCTTTGTAGTTAGATTAGTTTAGAATTTTTCTTTTCTTTTTATTTTCTTTCTTTTTCTATTTGTTTGAATTTCCCAAGATGTTGAACTAAACTCTTGTGGGGATCTAGGTTGCATGAAACTAGTCTAATCTCTTTTGTATTTATGAATCATCTCTCTTATGCTTAAAAGATCATGTTTAGGTTAATCAACTAGAGAACTAATCGATAGAAGAAGAATTTGATAGTTTATGCTTTCCTTAAGTGGTTTGATAGGCTATGCTTATGAATTCTAGGATTATTATCTTGTTATTACTCTCTTCATGAGTTTGAATTTCAATTAGGTGATAATTTGATAAGTTATGCTTTCCTTAAGTGGTTTGATATCTTATGCTTAATAAATCTAATATGAGATGTAAAAAGAGAATTTTTCATAGATTATAATTTGAGTTAGCTAGTGGATTCAATTCTAGATTCCTTCATCTCTTATTGAATTCTCATCTTTTAATTGTGATTCCTTTCACACAATCCAAATCCACTCTCTCATCACTTCATCATGCTTTCATACTATCTTGAATAAAACCCTAATTGTCACATAATTTGAGAACTGAACTTGAATCAAACACTTCCTATTTCCTTCCTCGTGGGATCGACAATCTTAAATACTATAACTTGACAATGGTTGTGCACTTGCGACTATAAAAGGTAAACACTCGCTTTTGCCCATCAAGTTTTGCCGCTGTCGGGAAGGTGTTAAGTAGAATTTTTTCTTAGTTCTTTAACTTGTGTGTTTGTCTATTGTGAATGACAAAAGAGCTTGAAGGCAAGGAGTTGAAGATTCGAGATTGAAGGTTGCCTCCAACGAGGCTTTGCATTGCTTTTATGCTGGTATCTCTCTCTAGTATTTTTAATTCCACTATAGGTAGTTCATCACATTAGAGACAATTAGGTTAAACAAAAAAAAACCGACTTTCTTTCTTGCTGACCATAATTAAAAAAAAAAAATTATTTTTCTTTCTCATCCTTTTTAGTTGCTTTTAATTTCTAGGGCATTGCATATAATAGTAGGAATTCACCAAAGTGATTTGAGCATTTTGAATTGACACTCACTGAAAATATCTTTAAGGGCAAAACCCATTAATCAAGATAAGGTGAGGAATTTCATCACCCTTTCCTTCTACCAAAAATCATCGATTCCTCACTACACAAACCCAAGCTCCTAAAAGAATTAGACGTTGGCCCCTAAGGATTCGAGCTCAATAAGGAACAAGAAATTCTTGAGTGAACGGTCTAAGTTTATTTGGATTAATGGTGTCTAAGGCAAGGTTTAGGGTTGCGTAAGCACCCCGCAGGAACGAGGTACTTAATTGATCTTTGATCTCCCTCTAGTACTATCCTTACTGCTAATTACCCACGTAAACCGGATTTTTCACTTAGGAGTTTTTGTTAGGAGTCGGTCTAGCCGAAGTTTAGGCTTAACCCTAGAGTTAGGTGATTGAAAAGTGATTGCCTTGATTTGTTAATTTTTCTTTTCTTCCCTCTTCTTCTCTTTTCACCATCTCACTAACTTTTTCATTTTTTTATTAAAAAAAAATCTCTTGATTTTGGTTCATGCAAACTTGGGTTAGGAATAATACCAATCGTTTAGTTCGCTCCGATTCAACTTCTCAACCAAACGAAATGGCCAATCCTCCCGTTCTTCAAGATATTCCGCTACCCAACTAGGAATGCTATCCCTTCATGCATTAAGCTTCCCAAGCAAATGGAACTAATTCGAACTCCGACCACATTTCATCAACATGCTTCCAAAATTTTAGGAACGTAAACTAAGACGATATATTTTCATCTCTGAATTTTAGAAGTCTCGCCTCATGATTAAAATGAAAGACCTAACGAGGATGCAATTAAGCCGATTTATTCCCTTCACTCTTAAGGACAAAGCAAAAATGGTCAGCAAACTTACCCACGATTCGATTTCAACCTCGGGATGATTTTGTAAAAGTTTTTCTAAAAATTCTTCCCAATTCACAAAACGGTCAAGCTTAAATAGCATTCAAAATTTTAGGATTGTCCCTGTGAGCCATTCGGAAGTATTTCGATAGGTTTAAAGATCTCCTCATCCAATGTCCTCACCATGGTCGGAAAAATGGCGATTGTGCCAAATCATTTACGGAGAGGACTACCCCGCAAAACTTCCTTAGAGTCTATGTGTCAAGGATTTTATGAAGAAAAATGCCGATGAAGCGTGGGATTTCTTAGAGAGTCTCAGAAAACCATGCAATGGGAACATGTGATGACCGTGGTGCATCGGTTCCTCAAGCCCAATCTAGTGGTCCTTCCTTAGGAATGAATATAGGCTGGCAAAGATGGCGACGATCATGCGAGGCTAGAAGCTCGAAATCAAAGAACTACTCGCCAAGTCAATCAAATCTCGCCTGTCAGTCACAATTGTCAGTCCCCATCTCATGTTGCCGATGAATGCCCTCTTTTAGGATCCGACGGCCACTAGGTCGTTAACGCCGCATTCCCCTCCTAGAAATGATCCTTTTGCCCCAACCTACAATCCGGTTGGAATCATCCCAACTTTGCGTGGAATCAAGGAAGTTACCCCGAAATCAAAACGCCAATCCCACCTCAAACCAACAAATTCCTAGGGAAACATGATTCGTTCAATCCACCAAACAATTTCCATCACTCAAATCTACCTTTTTCAATTCCCTAACCCGTGATCCGAAAAACGTCTTTGTGTCATAGAAAGGGTTTAGAAGCCATGATCAAAACCACCACCAACCTGTTGACTCAATCATCCAACACTCTAAATTCCTTCATGCAAACAACCAACCAAGCGATCAACTCAACACTCAAGCCATCGCCAGATAGAAACCCAACTAGGGCAACTAGCAAACGCCGTGAGTGAAAGAGAGAAAGGAACATTTCCGAAGTCAACCCGTGACCAATCCAAGGAACTCAGTTCAACTTTTCGATCAAGTGAATGCAATCCATTAATACGTAACCGTGTTAATAATCAAATCCTTCGAATCGAGAGAATTATGTTGAATACATGCATCCCGATACCAACATTTGAAGAACCCTTTGTTAATGAACCTAGGTTTGTAGAAAATAGAAAACAACAAGATTTCATTTTTGATGAAATTTTTGTTAATAATGAATCTAAGTTCAAAAGCATACAACCATTAATACCTACCTTCCATTGTCGCACACATCACTAAAATCTGAAATTTTTGGAATTTAAGCACATCAAGAATTAAATCATTTTGAAATTTTTAAATTTCGTAGAATTTTCAGAATAAGGTAGGAGTTAATGTAGAATGTGAGCTTCTCATGTTTCATCTTTTATTCTACATTTTGTTTGTTGTCCCACAATAATAATAAAAGAATTTATTCTTCTCTCATGTGAGAGTTTCTTGTTCTTAAAAAAATAAAAAAAAATCTTGTAAAGCACTCGCATAATACGGAAAAAAATTTATTTTGGTTTCGGCTTCCTCGCATTACCGTGAAAATGCGCAATTTTTTTTTTTCTGTTCCGTGTCATCCAACATCTAGTGCTTCCACTCTTCTATATGTTATTCTGATTTACATTGAGGACAATGCAAATTTTAGATGTGGGGGTGGGACTTAGTCAAATTTCTCTCAGATTTTAGTCATCTTTCATTTTCTCATTTTTCATTTTCTTTTTCTTATTTATTTTTCATTTTCTTTTTCTTTAAAAAAAAATTGTCACTTGCCAACTTAATAGAGTTGATTAATAGTCTTCTAATCCTGAAGTTAGTTATACACTCAAGTTTACCTTTTATGATAATTTTAAATAAATTTCCGAAGAATGATTTTCAAAGTGGTATACTTTACTAAAGTTTAACTTGATGTTTAATCGAGTGATGAAATTTTTGCGTGCTTAACTTAGAGTTGAAAATGATTCTTTAAGTTGCATTAATCCAAATATTTTTCAGAACATATATACATATACACATATATATATTACTAACTTAACAAAAGAGTCACGAAAAATGGGCACCAAATAAATTTCTCTTAAAATCATCGGTAGTTCTTTGTACTAAGCCTAAGTTGGTGAGTAATTAAGCCCGAGGGTATTTTTATGTAATGACCTAAGCCCAATTGGGTTGGGATTCATTGGCTAAAACTTCGCTAGATGGTCACTTAGAAAGCCGATTAAAAGAACAAGACTACCAAGAAAAAAAAAAAAAACTAACCATGTTTTATATATATGGAAATAATGGTATATGTTCTTGATTTTTCAAAATGGGTTAAGAGACTTGAACATTGTTTGAAACAAAGAGTTAGCATGTTTCCTTCAAAACTTTTGAATTAAATCTTTGAGAAAACTTGGTTTTGTATCACTACAATGGAAGGATTTTCTTAAGTTTACTTTGAAATCATGATAAAAGCGTTTTCTTGAGTATTAACCGACTTGTGGAATTTTTGAATTATTCAATTAGCTTCTTTAAATTGGCAAGTTGGTGAATTTTGTGGGTATATTCATGCAAACCCTCACGAGACTACAACTTCGTCCACTAGGGTAACCTAGGGGTTTAAAGGCTTGTTGTATCGCTAAATACAACCTTGATTCTGAAGTGAGTTAGGATTTTTCTTTCTTTCTTTTTCATTTTTCTTCCTTGCTAGAGGACTAGCAAAAGTTTAGGTGTGGGGGTATTTGATAATCACATTTTAATGACATTTTAATAACCTCATTATCTATTTTATATCAATAAATATGTTACTAATAATATGTTTTATCTTATTTTGCAGAATAATGGAGTATTAATGAATAAAAGCTCAAATGACTCAAATTCTCAATTTCTACCAATTGTTGAAGCCCAAATCGAAGACAAGCGAAGGCCAAGATACCAGGGAATCAAGAAGAATTAGTGCAAAATATCAGAAAAGACAAAATCCGTTGGGAACCAATCGGTTGACCAACCGTTTATTAACGGTTGGCTAACCGGTTAGCTGCTAATCGGCCAACCGATTGGTTGGCAATTATTCGAATTTAGGAAAGATTTCTCTTCCTTTTGGCCAAGTTTGATCAATGGTTCACATCAACTCCGTTGGGGTATAAATAGGGGTAGTATCGAGGGTTTAGGGTGTGAAATATTTTGTAAAACTCCTTTTGGAGAGAAAGGGTTGCTCTTGTTTTAGAGTACCTTTCATTGTAATAATTTTTCCTCAATAAATAAATATTTTCTCCCCTTCAATCCCATCTTCTTCTTCTTGTTCAAGGACCGAAAGGAGGATGAGTTGATGATGATGAGTTGCAGGTTTTTCTTTATTTCTCTTTATTATTTCTTTTCTTTCTTGTTATTTATTTGCTTTGTAGTTTAGATTTAATAGCTTTTGTAGTTTAGATTTATTTGCTTTGTAGTTTAGATTTAATAGCTTTTGTAGTTTAGATTTATTTGCTTTGTAGTTTAGATTTAATAGCTTTGTAGTTTAGATTTATTTGCTTTTAGATTAGTTTAGAATTTTCTTTTCTTTTTATTTTTTTTCTCTCCGATTAGTATGTCCATTGAAAGTTGCGATCGCACAAAAGATTTATACATACATATAATGTAAATACAATGTCAAAACTAACAAAATTATTATCTTACTTCTGCCTTTAGTATCCCAATAGATGAGAAGCTGTGAAATCATTTCAATCCACCCTAGGATCGAGAACATAAAACCGTTGCCAATCATGCTTATATTTCTTGTATACATTATGCTTCAGTTCATGTCTCCACTTGTTTGAATCACGGTGGAACCTTCCCATCGGGCCCAAAAACATAGTTCCATCCATTGGAGTGGTCCTCAAGGCAATAGCATTTCTACAAATTTACATATATGTAACT
>WHSE01000133.1:0-53605 GCA_012295165.1 Asparagus setaceus
AACTAGGTTTTAGTTCTTTATTTATAGGAAAATAAAAACTATTTCCTTTAAGTTTCCGATGTGGGACTAAAATAATAAATTTTTTCGTTTTTGTTTGGCGGGAAGGAGAGTTACGGGATGCATCCCACATGGTGCCATTACCCGCGGATGTCCCCCTCAAATTTTGGGCCGAACACGAGAAGAACACGCGCGAACATTACTAGAGATCTCCATCGGCCAAACGAGCGATCAATTTGCGCGCCTTCATCTGCTTGGTACTACGTCTTCTCCACAGGGATCAAGCTAAGTAGTTACGTAATTGTTCTCCATATAATTAAGTCTCCACCTCACCCCACCACGCAGAGAGGCCATGCCTCTTAGGCGGATCAACACGAGTTGATATGAAGCAAGTCAAGCAATGCTTAAACTTGCTACCATGACCTTGGTTAACATGTCTGCGGGATTCTCATTCGTGTGTACCTTCATGAGAGAAATATCGCCCCTATGACATCCGCACAAAATGATACGACATCGATATGCTTGTACGAGCATGATGAACTTGATTCTTCGCCAGTGAATTGCACTCATTATCACACCACAAGTTCACGTTCTCTGCTCAATCCCCAAATCATCTAGAAGACCCCACAACAATGGTTCCTTCACTCCTCGCCATGGCCATTTCGGCCTCTGTAGTAGAAAGTGCGTGGCACCGCAACATCGATCGCCAACTAACGGGCCCGTATCCCGAATACATAACCGTGTAGATGTAGATCATCTAGATGCCGCGCATAATCGAGTCCACAAACCCATCAATCGACATGTTTCACCAAAAACCGACCCGTATCAGCGCCTTTAAGTACCTCGGATCCACTTCACTTGCTTCCCGGTCGCCTTTCCCGGTCGCCGAATCTCCCGACCACTGCCCGACCTTTGTGAAATATGCGGTGTACCACATTGCGTACATTAAAATTTTGCACTAGCATAGAACCGCGCTCATATCGCCTTCTCTTCGCGTAGTGGGAGATTGTTTACCGAAAGCCTAAAGTGTGGAGCGATGGAGTCACTCTTGACTTAGCACTTTGCATCCGAACCTCGCGATCACGGCTCTATGTAGCCGCCGACTCAAGAACAATCGTCGGTTAGCGCTCTCTTCTAATCTCCATACCGGTATTTTCCTAGCGGCGTCCATGTCCTTCATCTCGAACTCTTCACCAAGTTGAGATTTTAACCTATCTATCTCCACCTGCTCTTAGAAGCAATAAGCATGTCATCCACATACAAAGGAGATAGATATAATTACCTCCACAAGCACGGATGTAAGCAATCATCATAAACCGGGAAAACCCATGCTTGGCATGAAGGAGTCAAATCGCTTGTACGGACAGCCGGAGATTGCTTCAATCCATCAGATGACTTCTTCAAACGACACACATGATCCTCCTTGTCCTCAACCTTAGCCCTCGAGGTTGATACATGTAGATCTCTTCATCCAAGTCTCTGCAGAAGGCGGTTTAACATCGAGTTGTTCGACTCAAGATCACCGTGAGCAACAATACTCAATAGCACGAATAGAAGTGTGTTTCACCGGGAGAAAATATCTCATTATAATCCACACCTCTCTTTGTGCAAAACCCTTAGCCGCTAGCCTCGCCGTATGTACCAGAGGCTCAGAATCTTCCTTTCTTTTATACACCCACTTACAACCAATAGCTTTTCTTCCTACAGAGCAATGGGACCTCCCATGTTTGGTTCTTCAGAAGAGATTCCATCTCTTCCTCCATCGCGACTAACCAACTCTCACTATCCTTGTCCGAATAGCTTCCTTGAAGGAGACCGCTCGTCCTCCTCCATAGAGTGCATATTCAACCAAATTAACACGCCCGTAGTGCTTGAGGTTGATCGGCCCCGGCTTTGTACACGCGTATGCTCGCCTTGCTAGTGGAAGCAAACTATCCTCGGCTGCTGTTGTTGTAGTGCGTATTCTCTGTTGAACCTCCTCCTCAAGCTCATCATCTACGACTTTCCACTTGAACCCGACTAGAACACGGTTGGTCTTTAGGTTCTATTTCAATAACACGAGACTTAGAAGTCTCATCGGTCCTAACACCATCATCGGCCTGCTAGCAATCATGGATTTCTCATCAAAGGTAACATCCTGGCGATCACGAACTTTGAATCTTCCGTACACCAAAGCGATAGCCTTTCAGCCGCCATATCCCAGAATATTGCCTTCTTGGCCCTCGCGTCAAGCTTTCCCTCGTTGGCGTGATAGTAGGCGGTACATCAGAAATTCGAGCCTATCATAATGCATTCTCCTGACCACCACATAGGGTGTATCACCATCCATGTCGAATGTGGTGAGCGGTTCCGCGATGTAACAAGTGTAGCCACCTACGCCCACCATTCGTTGCGATCCAGTATATGATGCATACTCATTGCTTTCTCCGCAATGTTAGGTTCGATCTCTCTGCGACCCCATTCTCTGCGTGGTGTTGACTGTTGTCGGTGTCGAACAATTCCTCGATCACGAACTCATTGAAAGCACCATCGTATACTGCAATGCATTATCGGATCTTAGTGTCTTCAATTTCTTTCCGTCCGTTTCAACCATTGCTCTCACTTCTTGAATGTCTCGAACACCTCATTCTTATGCTTGGAAAATAAATCCAAGCATACCTCGAATAGTCATCTATGAGCGAGACATAATATCTGGAACCCCCTTAGAAGTGGTGCGGTAGGACCCCAAACATCCGTGTGCACATAATCTAGTATCCTCTGCTCTTAGACTTGCTTCTCGGCCGAACCGTGTGACTTTCCATACACACAATCGCAAAAATCCATGCTAGGTTCCTTGATTCTTGACAAACCATCTTTACCGAGAACTAGACCATTCTCGACATATGCCCAAGCGCTATGTCATAAGGTGTGATGCTCATGGGTCTCCACCACTTCCTTCGGTTCAACCGGCGCATCTCCGTCGCGATGCATTGCAGAGAAATTATCCGTGAGTAGCGAATACCCTTCATCACTATAAAGGAACCCGAACAACCTTCTTCACTCCGTTCTCAGTAACAATTTTACAACCGTAGAGTCTAATGCACCGAGATAAGATTCTTCCGAAGTCGGGAGCGTGCCACATCCGTCAAGGTTTGGACCACTCCATCATGCATTTTGATCTTGATATCACCTAGCCCCACCGCTTTTACAAGCATGATTATTCCCCATCAATACGGTTTCACCATCAATGCCTCGTAGGTAGTAAACCACTTCCTATTTGGACACATGTGGTAAGAGCAACTGAATCAAGTATCCACTTCCGGAGATATCCTCGCCACCCGCGTGGCGACATGCTTGCCTCCTATCTCCCTTCCTCCGAACGTGCTTCGCTTCTTCCTTGCCCTCTCTTCTCTCGGTCTTGTTGTTATTCTTTCCACTACTCTCTTATTTGGACAGTCCGACGAAATGCCCAAACCGGCATTTGAAACACGATTTTCCCGCAAGAGGTCTCGATTTAGATCTAGACTTTCCTCCCTTGCCTTTTCCTCGCTCATTGCTCCTTCCTCTAGCAAACAATCCTGGCTTGTTCTTTGTTACCACCGTAGTCATGTCACTGGTTGCAATCTTCCGAAGGTCATCCGCTAGAAGCCGTTCTAGTCTCATCCATCTTCAAATTGTCTCCTACAAGCATCGGTGTTTGCACGGGTTCTCATAAGACTTGAGAGCAGTAGTAGGCGATCCTCATCTACAACTTTCACATCTATGTCTTTTAAGTCCGATATGATCCTATCAAACTTGTTGATGTATTCAGGATTGATGAGCCCTCCTCCATCTTGCAAGTATACAATTTGGATTTTAAATAGATCCAGGTTCGTTAGACTCTTCGTCATGAAGGTACTTTCTAACTTCAACGCCCGTGTAGTTTCCTCTCCATCTACCAAGAAAGCTACATCCCTTTCAAGGCATAGGATAATCGGCCTGCGTGCTTCAGATCCAGCTCCTCCCAATCCTCATCGGACATATCCTTGTGCTTCTTCTCTTTTCAGCCAAAACCTTGTGCAATTTTGAAATCGTGAGTTTTCATCCATCCTCCAATAGGAAAAATCATTCTTCCCATTGAACTTTTCAATCTCGAATTTTCCCACTTTGGCCGATTCTTGGTAGGCGCCATTCTCCGTTTGTATTAATAAACCCGCTTCTCTCGGATTCTGAGACACCACCTCAAATCGGCTACACCACTTCCAATCAGATACTGATCGATCGATTGTTGGGATCGCGGGGTCAGCGCGCCGCCATGAAAGCGATATCACCCGAGAGAAGCTTTGTATATTCCCGTTTCCGAAGGAAACAAGAATAGAAAGTAAAATATTCCAACAAAGTGAGATATCTACTCTTCCTCTCAACGATCTTTAGGTGAATCAAGGGACCTACAAACAATAGCAAATTCACAAACAAAGCAAGATAAAGACACGAGATTCGTGGTTAAAAGAAATTGCCTACTTCCACGGGGAGTGAGGAGATTTGACTATAAAGAACACCAAATGACTTGTACAATCCACAAGCTCGTCCCAAAGAAAAACTTTGATTTTACCCAAGAGAAATTGACCTCTCTCTTAGAATCTCTCAAACTTTCTCTTTTCTCTCTCGGCCAAAAAAAGCCACACCTTTTTCTCCCTTTTTCTTTACTTTTCTCCACCCAATAACCCTAGGTTTTAGTTCTTTATTTATAGGAAAATAAAAACTATTTCCTTTAAGTTTCCGGATGTGGGACTAAAATAATAAATTTTTTTCGCTTTTGTTTCTCACGGCCGCTTCAGAGAGAACGCGGGATTGATGCATCCCACATGGGGTTCCCCACCCACGTGGATGTCCCCCATCGCTCACAATTCTCCACTCACATCATTTGATAAACCTCAAATTTTGACCTAACACCGTAAGAACACCGCTAACATTACTAGAGAGATCTCCATCACCAAACAGCTAATCCAAATACACTATACCGCTGGTCGCTTCTACGCACTTTCACCGATCAAGCTAACCGAGTTCTAGAATTGTTCTCCATATAATTAAGTCTCCACTCACTCCCACCACCGCCAAGGGCCATGCCCTTCGCGTGATCAACACGGGTTGATATGAAGCAAGTCCAAGCAATGCTTAAACTTGCTACCGTGACCACTTGGTTAACATGTTCGGGATTCTCATTCGTGTGTACCTTCATGAGAGAAATATCGCCTCTATGACATCCCGCACAAAATGATAACGACATCGATATGCTTGGTACGTGAGCATGATTAACTTGATTCTTCGCCAAGTGAATTGCACTGACTGTCACACCACAAGTTCACGCTCCCGCCAATCCCCAAATCATCTAGAAGACCCCACAACCACAATGGTTCCTTCACTCCCTACGCCATGACTCTACCAGAGTAGAAAGTGCCATCAGAGCCTGCAACATCGACGCTAACTAACCGGAGCCCCATGTATCCCGAATACATAACCAAGAGTAGATCGCCGCCTATCTAGATCGCGATAATCGAGTCCACAAACCCATCAACTGACATGTTTCACCACCAAAACACGACTGTGACAATCTGCACTTTAAGTACTCAGATCCACTTCATCGCTTCCCGCCTTTCCAATTCGCCATGAATCTATCGACCACACCGATCGCAGGAAATATCTCGGGCGTACACACCATTCACATTAAGCCGCTAACCGCACTAGCATAGGGAACACGCCCATATGCTTCTCTTCCACAGAGTGGGAGATTGTTTACCGTAAAGCCTAAAGTGTGGAGCCAATGGAGTCACCATCGACTTAGCACTTTGCATCCCGAACCTCGCGATCACCCGCTCTATGTAGCCCTTTCCGACTCAAGAACATCGCTCGGTCGCCGGCTTCTTCTAATCTCCATACCCAGATTTTCCTAGCAGCCCATGTCCTTCATCTCGAACTCTTCACCAAGTTGAGATTTTAACCTATCTATCTCCACCATGCTCTTAGAAGCAATAAGCATGTCATCCACATACAAAGGAGATAGATATAATTACCTCCACCTAAGGATGTAAACGCAACAATCATAGTCGCCGGAAAACCCATGCTTCAAAGATGAAGGAGTCAAATCGCTTGTACCACTCAGTGGGAGATTGCTTCAATCCACAGTTGACTTCTTCAAACGACACACATGATCCTCCTTGTCCTCAACCTTGTAGCCCTCAAGTTGATACATGTAGATTCATCCAAGTCTCTGCAAGAAGAAGGCGCTTTTAACATCGAAGTTGTTCCACCAAGATCACCGTGAGCAACAATACTCATAGCACGAATAGAAGTGTGTTTCACCACCGAGAAAATATCTCATTATAATCCACACCCTCTCTTTGTGCAAAACCTTAGCCACTAGCCTCGCCTTGTACCTTGTACCACCGAGCTCAAAGATCTTCCTTTCTTTTATACACCCACTTACAACCAATAGCTTTTCTTCCTGCAATGGGACCACCTCCCATGTTTGTTCTTCCGAAGAGATTCCATCTCTCCTCCATCGCAGCCTAACCAACTCTCACTATCCTTGTCCGAATAGCTTCCTTGAAGGAGACCGCCGTCCTCCTCCCCACCGAGTGCATATTCAACCAAATTAACCTCGCCTATAGTGCTTCAGGTTGATCACCCCGCCTTTTGTACTGCCATGCTTCGCTTGGCCTAGTGGAAGCCAAACTATCCTCGAAGCCGTTGTTGTAGTGCCCGTGTTCTCCCGGCTGAACCTCCTCCCCGCCAAGCTCATCATCTACCCGACTTTCCACTTGAACACCACTAGAACCCTGGTTGGTCTTTAGGTTCTATTTCAATAACTCGAGACTTAGAAGTCTCATCACCCTAACACCATCATCCTTGCTCTAGCAATCATGGATTTCATCAAAGGTAACATCCTCGCGATCACGAACTTTGAATCTTCCATACACCAAAGCGATAGCCTTTACGCCTCTTCGTGATATCCCAAGAATATTGCCTTTCGCCCTCGCTGCTTTCCCTCGTTGACGGATAGTAGGTACATCCGTAAAATTGAGCCTATCATAATCAGATTCTCCTCGACCACACCCTATAGGTGTATCACCATCCAATGTCGAATGTGGTGAACGGTTCACGATGTAAC
Source organism: Asparagus setaceus (assembly GCA_012295165.1). Classification (NCBI taxonomy): domain Eukaryota; kingdom Viridiplantae; phylum Streptophyta; class Magnoliopsida; order Asparagales; family Asparagaceae; genus Asparagus; species Asparagus setaceus. The sequence continues at coordinate 7,124 of WHSE01000133.1, forward strand.
AAGTCAGAAGCACCGCTTCGCTTCCACCATTCGCTGCCCAATCCAACAGATGATCGCGATACTCATTGCTTTCTCCCCGCAATGTTCGTTCACTACACCCCATTCGGCCGCTGGTGTTGACTGACCGCCCAAAGGTCGAACAATTCCTCCTCGATCACGAACTCATTGAAAGCACCATCCAGATACTCAGATCATATCGATCTTAGTGTCTTCAATTTCTTTCCCCGCCCCGTTTCAACCATTGCTCTCCACTTCTGAATGTCTCAACACCTCATTCTTATGCTTCGTAAAATAAATCCAAGCATACTCGAATAGTCATCTATGAACGAGACATAATATCGGAACCACCCTTAGTGGTCTCACGGACCCCAAACATCCGTGGTGCACATAATCTAGTATCCCTTCGCTTAGACTTGCTTCTGAATCGAACCCCGTGTGACTTTCCATACACACAATCCTCGCAAAAATCCATGCTAGGTTCCTTCAGATTCTTCAAAGAAACCATCTTTACCAAGGTATCCTAGACTATTCTCGACATATATGCCAGCCGTTTATGCATAACCGTGTGTGCTCACGGGTCTCCACCACTTCCTTCCAACCACGATCTCCGCCACCGCTGCATTCGAGAGTATATAAATCGCGGACGAATACCCTTCATCACTATAAAGGAACCCCAACAACCTTCTTCACTCGCTTCTCCAGTAACAATTTTACAACCACGGAGTCTAATGCACCAACCGAGATAAGATTCTTCGCAGTCGGGAACGTGCCTCACATCCGGCCAAGGTTTGGACCACTCCATCATGCATTTTGATCTTGATATCACCTAGCCCCACCGCTTTACAAGCATGATTATTCCCCATCAATACGGTTTCACCATCAATGCCTGTAGTAGTAAACCACTTCCTATTTGGACACATGTGGTAAGAGCAACCGTAATCAAGTATCCACTTCCGGAGATATCCGCCACACCGGACGACATAGCACTCTATCGCTTTCCCCCTTCCTCAAACGTAGCTTCCGCTTCTTCCTGTCTCTCTTGTTGTTATTTTCCACCTACTCTTTATTTGATACCGACCTTGAAATGCCCAACTTCACCGATTTGAAACACGATTTTCCCGCAAGAGGTCTCGATGATCTAGACTTTCCTCCCTTGCCTTTTCCTCGCTCATTGCTCCTTCCTCTAGCAAACAATCCTCGCTTGTTCTTTGTTACCACCAGAGTCATGTCACCGTTGCAATCTTCCAGAAGGTCATCCGCTAGCGCCGTTCTAGTCTCATCCATCTTCAAATTGTCTCCTACAAGCATCTGTTTGCACGTGTTCTCATAAGACTTCTTAGACGTGGCAGTAGAAGCGCCGATCCTCATCTACAACTTTCACATCTATGTCTTTAAGTCCGATATGATCCTATCAAACTTGTTGATGTATTCCGGATTGATGAGCCCTCCTCCATCTTGCAAGTATACAATTTGGATTTTAAATAGATCCCGCTCGTTAGACTCTTCGTCATGAAGGTTTCTAACTTCAACCACACGCCGCTATTTCCTCTCCATCTACCAAGAAAGCTACATCCCTTTCAAGGCATAGGATAATCGACTGCTTCCGTGATCCAGCCCTCCCAACCTCATCGACATATCCTTGTGCTTCTTCTTTCCACCAAAACCTTGTGCAATTTTTTTATAAATCGCTGAGTTTTTCATCCAGATCCTCCAATAGGAAAAATCATTCTTCCCATTGAACTTTTCAATCTCGAATTTTCCCACTTTGACCGATTCATCGGTAGACTTATTCTCCGCTTGTATTAATAAACCCGCTCTCGGTTACCGAGCACCACCTCAAATCGGCTACACCACTCCAACTGAATAAATACCGATACTAATTGTCGATGTCAATCAGCGCGAAAGCGATATCACCCGAGAAGGCTTTGTATATCCCGCTTCACGAAGGAAACAAGAATAGAAAGTAAAATATTCCAACAAAGTGAGATATCTACTCTTCCTCTCAACACTAGGACCGAATCAAGGAACCTACAAACAATAGCAAATTCACGAGAAAACAGAAAGACACGAGATTTACGTGGTTCTAAAAATTGCCTACTTCCACCTGAGGGGTGAGGGAGATTTGACTATAAAGAACACCGACGACTTGTACAATCCACAAGCTCGTCCCAAAGAAAAACTTTGATTTTTACCCAAGAGAAATTGACCTCTCTTGTAGAATCTCTCCAAACTTTCTTTTTCTCTCTAGTCACAAAAAAGCCCTACCTTTTTCTCCCTTTTTCTTTACTTTTCTCCACACCAATAACCCTAGGTTTTAGTTCTTTATTTATAGGAAAATAAAAAACTATTTCCTTTAAGTTTCCGATGTGGGACTAAAATAATAAATTTTTTTCGCTTTTGTTTCTCACGGTCGCGCCTGTGAGAGAAAGGGAATTGGGATGCATCCCACGTGGGATGTCCCCACCTTCACACAAGGTGACTTCATCCCCATGCTTGACTAACATTCATAGAAGAAGATTGAGAAATTTGAAGATGGTAGACTTATTATCAGCAGGAGGTTGCAAGTTAAAGACATGCAACAACTAGCTTATTAGGAATATTTTCTATTATATATAGGAGGGGTAAGACGGAACTACTTTTTATTCAAGAAAAAACATTCAGACAGGAAAAATCTATGCTGCATGAACTGATTGTCTGATTCAAGTTATAAGCTTTTCTTAAGATGGAAGTCCAAATTCTCTACATGACTATTGCTGTTAACCTCAACATGTGACACTCCAGAGGATAACAGTGATGCACAACATTATCAGGTAACAAACACAAATGAAAATGTTCAGAGAAAAAGTAAAATATGGCACTGTTGTGGAAAGCGAAAGCGGGAGCTAAGCAGTAAGACAAGGCTCAAGCTGTTAACACTTCAGAGTTTTAGCGGCAAAAGTGCGAAGGCTTTTTCGAAAACAAAAGCTTAGAAGGCAATAAAAACTTTTACAAAATAGGAGATAATTTAAGTATATGCATAACAAAGAAAAAGGTAAGTAATTAATACTAATACATTAATGAAGACAATAAACATCCACAAAAAGAAGATATATGCAATATAATGTTCTTAATCTTGGGGCCTAAAGCATCCCAAAAGCCATATAGAGAAGCAGGGTTAAGCGGGCTTTTATTTTTATTTTTATTTATTTATTTATTTTATGAAGTATGGTAAACTACTGGCTCACATGTTTAAAAACCTAAAAAGTGCATAAAGTTGGAAGAAAACCTTAGTAATAGTTGGTGCAGGAGCGTCAACAATGATATCAGGTAATCGTGCCACTTCTGAGGCATTGTCAAATAAAATATAGGTTGGAAGCTGACCTGTGACTGCAAATCCAAATGGGTAAAAGGCTAAGAGACATAGACACAATAGTTTCTAAAATATGACCCAGATGCAGTAAAAATGCTCAGACTAAGCTTAACTAACATGCACAAAACAAAAATTACAGAATGATTATACGAATTGTACCACTTAAAGATATTCCAAACTTTTCTGCAGCATTAGGAAGTGCCCAAGGTCGACTATCCCAAAAGATAAATTTTATTCACAGATCTGTCAATAATTTCAGCATATTATGTATTAAGCAGCCAATAACATTAGCAAATAATGTAATAACAAATGCAAAGTTGCAAAACAGTGAATATGGAAGATTTTTTATGAAAGGGTTGGTGCACTATCATAAAACAATAAATCTCAAAGTTCTTTTTTTTATGTGGGACGAGTGTGTATAACTCATAATCTTTGTGTATCTAGAGCAATATTTTTACAGATACTTGGAGAAATACTATGATGAATATTGTGCATAAAGTTCTTTCTCAAAGCTCTAATGACTCAATGGACAGATCAGGAAAATGCGACTAGCGTATACTCGACGAACACAAAGCTCGAACTCAACCTGTCAACCAGTAAACTTGGTCCTTTCAGAATATCTCAACCTATAAGAAAACCAGTCTATTTGTGAACAATTTCGGTTGGTTTAAGGATAAGTCACATGAAAAATGTGAAGCAAAGAAAGTATTATGAGCTATAATTATGCCTCAAGGAGCATATGTATATACTAGAAAGGTCAGTGCACAGTAGGAAGTTAGTTTCTCATAATGGTAAACAAGTATAGCTTTAATGATGGATTTATAATTCTACTCGACTTTTAGATGAATTGTATTTATATAATTTGACCACTTGCTTATAATTCTATCATATGGATATTAACCGCCTGGGCTCTTATTCGCATAGTAATCAGATTCATAGTGATTCTGTGAATCATCATAAAATGCGGTTTCACCAATTTTAATGATAAAGGTGAATAGTATATATAACAAACCAGCCAAAACCTCGACGGCTTCCTTCTGTCAATAAGCTTTCCAGTTGCAATGGAGTCAGATGACTTGAATCACCTAAATATGTCAATAGAAAAAGACACAGGAAATAAATCAGTTTCTCTGCAGATCAAAGATGTATAGATTTATGAAATCTATATAATTCATATATCCATGCACGGAGAAAAGGCCATACCAAGACCATCGATGGTGGTTGTTGAGTTAAAATGAAAATAACTGGAAAAAAAAGGAGTCAGGAGAATATATATAAAATTTACTCTTGACAAACTCAATATTCTAAAGTTGACAAAAATCATAATATTCATCTCAAGCTAAAGGAAGGTCCCATAGTAGAAGTTCTAGAAGCATTTACCTAAACAGAAAATTATAATAACAACCTAAATGAAAGAACAACTTTAGGAGGCAAAACAGAATAACTTTGTAAGTTTAAGATGCTCTATCCTACAAATAAGAGTGAGACCTCTCATAGCTGAGCACCAACAAACTTGGAAAGAACTTGAACTTGTCTATGTAACTAATCAAAATCATATTATTAGCTATGACTTTTCATTCTTGTTATGTGATATATAAGCAAAAGCACACATGCAAACACATATTTGTCTTCCCATTCCTGCTTTTGCAAGTTTTCCATGTCCGAAATACATGTTCCGTGTCATTGCTTCATGGAACAGCAATTGTATACAGATTTGAAAGCCAAAACTGTTACATATGTTATAAAAAATAATGGTGCTTACCCTCCATTATTTCCTGCACTAAGTGTTCCTTTATTTTCTAGTTATTTCAGTTTAAAACCCATTTCTTTCCTTGGTATTACCTTCAATTCCCATTTATTTGATTTGAAAATGCTGGAAATACTTCCTCATCATCTCTCAGGTTCAGAAAAGTAATTTTCTTTCTTTCTCTCCCTTTTTTTCCTTTCTTTTTATTTACATAAACTGGAAAAGGATTCACCTCTGGGATAAACTCCACATTTAATTTAAGAATAAACAACCTACCAAACACCAAGTAAAACAATTGTTCACGCACAGGCTGTCAAATTACATACAAGGTCAAACAGAAAGGTTAAAGCAAGAATCAACAAATTCAATCATATATAACTAATTCTAAAGTAATGCATTAAGCAATTCAGAATCCATTTAAATGAATGCAGGAACAATAGATTAGAGGATGTGGAACCTTGAATAGATTAAACATCCAAGCTGAATGTGCAATGAACTTGCTTACAAATTATAGGACTTGTTACCTTCTCCCTAGTGTCTACTTGGCATTCCATGTCACAATCTGCTAATAAGTTCAGAAAGATAAATAAAGTGAAATATATATACCTACAAACGCCAAGTAACATAGAGCTAGATGATAGTCAATAATTGAAGCAACTCCAAAAGGAAGAACTGCAACCACACAATCAAAAAGAGCAACACATCAGGCATTTCAGTTTGATTTACAGAGCTGCTTAACAGAAAGCTAACTTCAAAATACAAATTGGAATTTAGAAATAAAACTATATGGCATATCATGAGTTGCTTTCAAGTTTTCTCTGAAGCAGGCCAAATTAGAGAGAGAATAGAAATGATGCATGGAGCGTAGTAATAGATAGTAAGTAACCTTTAAGTGCAAGAACAATGAGTTAGTTGACATCACCTTCAGTAAAACAGAGTATCACCAATAAAGCCATCCCAAGTTTCCTCCTTCACTATCTGTTCAATATTAACAGATAGAAAGACAGATGTCACTCACTGAAGACTAATTTAAGATATGTAATCACTAAGGAAATTCTCTTTACCTAACAAGCTAGCAAAACCAGACACCCAGAAAACATAAGCTTCTTACTCAGAATGATATTTTCTAATGAGATTAATGATTTAAAATAAGAAAATTATGCAATGGATATTTGGTTTAAAATATCCATGCTCAAGTCTCCTCCCTAGACACAATGTTTATGAATATCTGAGTCGGGCATTGCGGCAACACCCATACACCATGTTTCAGGTTGGCTATATGGCTTATATTCTTCCTAAGAGATGAATGCAATTCCCAATAGGACAATTTTGGAGGTACAATCCTACCTATCTTTGCCTTCAACTCATCATATAAGTCTATATATAAGGCAAAGAACGTTGCAGCAAACGAACTACAAAAACTACCTTTAATTACAGAAAAGTTGCACCAATAAGGTTAGAAACAGTCATTTTAATATAAAGCTGAAGTTATTACGAGCAAGTTTCCTTCTAAACATAATGATCAATGCTAACTGCATAGGACATTGGCCAACCACTTGTTGTCGGTTACTACTTGGAGAGAATTAGAAATTTTGGCTCTAGAGATGGACCATTTGATTATCCTCAAGTAGCATAAATCTCCAGTTAAAACGCAAGCATCTTCTTCATAGTGTATCATCACATAACCTAGTCATGGAACTAGTCTCAAAACTAACTGCAAACTGTCGCACTTGTCAATGCACTACAAAATGATGAACCAAATGGAGATTCCTTTCAAGAATTTGTATGCAGAGAACCAGCACAGCAAGAGAATACAAATAGGCCCTTCTTCCCTGAACAACTCATTTAATGCCATTGACTTTGATGGTCGTTAGCAATATCATGAATTGCACATAATGCATTTGTTGAAAGTATAAAGCTATCCTTATTGTCAAAAGTATTCATCAACGACGAGTTTTAGGTTATTGTGAAACAAATAGTTTTGCTTCAAACAACCAACTTTCTAGCTTCTACTTCTGTTCTTCTCTACTATCCCCATTCATTAATATGTATGATTGACCGTATGTGATATGCATTTTGACATATAAGTTTCTTTCTTCTTTCTTCAATTTTTTTTTTTTTTTTGTGCAGGTGTGCATCAAAACTGCAGACAGCTTCCAATGCATTCAGACATTGACCTGATTATTGGTTCTAAGCAACATTAACAAAATACTTCATACCCCCATGGCTCCAATTGTAAAAATTTTGGTTGACATTTTGGGCAACATATGCACATGCATCAAGACTATATCGATCATTTCTGATATACAAATATTCATCTATCTCAGGAACACTCAATAGACATAGTTAATTCATATGCTTACAAGCATATAATTGCATTATGCTTCACCTTCGGCATAGAAGCAACATGTGCCAACAAAGGAACAGCCTTTCACCAACTAAATACATGATTGACCTATATAAAACGGTTCTAATTCAATAAATTCTCAAAGTTTAAGCATTAGCACAAGCTAGACTGTCTCGCCCTAAGAAAGAGCAAAGCTCCTAACAATGTACTACAACAGCAAGATCTGACGTTGCATTTTAGTTCTTTGAGCTCATAAACCATTAAAGAAAGGGCACAGAATTCGCATTTAGCAGGTGTAGGATCTTCTTCTTTATCTTAAAACAACACATTTTTAAGTAAATTAGCAACAAAACTTGTTCAATTATTAGGGTTCTAAGATCAAATGGCGTACCTTTATCGCCACCAGCACCAAAAACGTAAGAACCGCTTGGATCTCCTGCACTCCAAGAAATCAAATCTCAAATCAGAAACAGCAACAAAACCTAAAATCACACAATAAAAAATAAAAATAAAAAATAAAGGGATCATACGCGACGAAAGAGGAGATGAGAGAGCTCAAGCGAGAGATCAGGGGACGCGGCGGATCGAGCGGCGAAGTAAGAGAAGAAGGTGAGGAAATGGAGGAGGTAGAAGGGCTCCGTCGCCATTAGGTTTAGCCATGGAAGTGGGTGATTATTACGGTTTCTGCCACTCGCCGACATTGCTGCCTCCATTTTTACCCCTCTTCTTGCTGCTTCTCAGATTACTCCCTGTTTTCTCGTCGCCTGTCTTTCTTTCTTCGTCCGCTGATGGCTTAATTGCGGAATAAACCTCCCCTTTCTTGTTACGTTTACTGAAACACCCTAGTTTAACTTGGAATTGCACTTTTCATACTCTCGCATGTTTGGCTAATATTTATTTCTTGAAACCTTATAAGTTACTTATTATTTACTTTTACTTATTTTATTAGAGGGAAAAATAGTATTTTAATAACAAGGCTTTTTCATAGAAATAACCTTTAAAATAGGGTAATTATATGAAAATCACCTTTCAATTTAAATTTATACATAAACCACCTTTAAAGTGGATTTGTCAGGTACCAACCACCTCTTAGACAAATTTTTACTAAAAATCCAAAATTACATTTACAAAGTATTTGGATGGAGGATAGGCAGGGCAGGAGAAGAGAATTTGGGAGTTCACTTTATTTGGGAGTTTTTTAGAGGCGAATGAAAGAAAGGGAAGGGAAATTCACGAAGAATTTAGTCATCCCCACCAAACCCCAAATCGGTGTAGAGGATGGAAAAGAGAGAAAATAGTTACAAAAGATGCTTGACCCTTTATTACTATGGAGCAACTACGAGATTTGATTATGATACATTTTTTTCCTTTCATTCCTTAACTGCTTTTGGATAAATAATAATGGAAGAAGGAAAAGTAAGGGAACACATTCCCCGTTTGGAAAGCTTTTAAGAGTGAAAAGCATCCCCCATTTCCCTTGGTTACCCTACAATTTATAGAAATTTGTCCCCCAACACACACACAACAAATTGGGTGGAGCCTAGAGGAATGGAATTACCTTACATTCCATTCTATTCTCTCCTGCTTTCCTTAACTTCCTCTACTCCCTGAAATCCGTGACACCTATATGCATCAAAATTGTGAAGAACCCTAAACATGATTTAATCACAAGAAGATCAAAGAACGACGTCGTCAAGGTCTCAAGAAATCAACCACAGGATAAAACAACGCCTGAGACACCTTTAGTGTCTCGCCAGCGCGAGTCACTTCGATGTGTCTCGCCAGTGCCGAGACACCTACTTGTGTCTCGCTAGTAGCAAGACACCTTGTGGTGTCGCGCCAATAGCGAGACACCTCTTGATGCCGCGCCAACGGCGAGGCACCAAATACACCCAATGGCAGTTTGAATGCATGTAATTAATGCTCGTGGGGCCCATTTTGACTTCTTCAACATGAGGAAACGTTTAACCACATTCGTGGGCAGTTACATGCATAAAAGATGCCCACCAAACATGATTTAAGGGCATTTAATCGTGCCTAATAAAGGGTATGACGTTACAAAGAAGCCGCCAGAAGCGGGCGCGCAGCCTTGGTGCGCTACCACGGCGGACGCGCGCCTACTACGCCGACACATAGGTGGACGCGCCTATGCTGGCAGCTTTGCGCGCTACCGTATGAAGGTGACGCCGCCTACGCGCGCACATGGAGGTGACGCGCCCAATGAACGTGGTCGACACGCTCTTTCGCCAGCTATTTCCAGTTATAAATACCCCCTACACCTATCTCGGCGGGGCAATCGAGATCGGGGCAATCGAGATCGGATCGCAATCGAGATCGATAAGCGAGCTATTGTAAAGAGAGAGGAGAATCCAAACTTCCGGAGTTCAAGAACACGATCCACACGGAGATTCCTCGAAGTTTAAGCTTTGACTTATTCTTGAGAAGAGTAGATATCTTACTTTGCTAAGATATTTGCTTAAGTTCTTGTTTCCTATGAAGCATCAACTAAACCCCCGCCGATTCGACGATCGCTGTTCGTGGTCCACGGATTACGCCAGCCCCGCAGGCAAAGTCCCACCGAAAATAGGAGATCTACACTTGTAGTGTCTTTGTTCGAGTTTGTGAGAGAGTTATTTAAATTTCTCTTTTCTCTCTCTAGCAGCCAAAAAGCCCTACCTTTTTCTCCCTTTTTCTTTACTTTTCTCCACACCAATAACCCTAGGTTTTAGTTCTTTATTTATAGGAAAATAAAAAACTATTTCCTTTAAGTTTCCCGATGTGGGACTAAAATAATAAATTTTTTTTTCGTTTTTGTTTCTCACGGTCGCCGTGAGAGAACGCTGGGAATGGGATGCATCCCACGTGGGATGTCCCCACCTTCACACAAGGTGACTTCATCCCCATGCTTGACTAACATTCATAGAAGAAGATTGAGAAATTTGAAGATGGTAGACTTATTATCGTTGCAGGAGGTTGCAAGTTAAAGACATGCAACAACTAGCTTATTAGGAATATTTTCTATTATATATAGGGAGGGGGTAAGACGGAACTACTTTTTATTCAAGAAAAAACATTCAGACAGGAAAAATCTATGCTGCATGAACTGATTGTCTGATTCAAGTTATAAGCTTTTCTTAAGATGGAAGTCCAAATTCTCTACATGACTATTGCTGTTAACCTCAACATGTGACACTCCAGAGGATAACAGTGATGCACAACATTATCAGGTAACAAACACAAATGAAAATGTTCAGAGAAAAAGTAAAATATGGCACTGTTGTGGAAAGCGAAAGCGGGAGCTAAGCAGTAAGACAAGGCTCAAGCTGTTAACACTTCGGCGAGTTTTAGCGGCAAAAAGTGCGAAGGCTTTTTCGAAAACAAAAGCTTAGAAGGCAATAAAAAACTTTTACAAAATAGGAGATAATTTAAGTATATGCATAACAAAGAAAAAGGTAAGTAATTAATACTAATACATTAATGAAGACAATAAACATCCACAAAAAGAAGATATATGCAATATAATGTTCTTAATCTTGGGGCCTAAAGCATCCCAAAAGCCATATAGAGAAGCAGGGGTTAAGCGGGGCTTTTTATTTTTATTTTTTATTTATTTATTTATTTTTATGAAGTATGGTAAACTACTGGCTCACATGTTTAAAAACCTCGCAAAAAGTGCATAAAGTTGGAAGAAAAACCTTAGTAATAGTTGGTGCAGGAGCGTCAACAATGATATCAGGTAATCGTGCCACTTCTGAGGCATTGTCAAATAAAATATAGGTTGGAAGCTGACCTGTGACTGCAAATCCAAATGGGTAAAAGGCTAAGAGACATAGACACAATAGTTTCTAAAATATGACCCAGATGCAGTAAAAATGCTCAGACTAAGCTTAACTAACATGCACAAAACAAAAATTACAGAATGATTATAATGAATTGTACCACTTAAAGATATTCCAAACTTTTCTGCAGCATTAGGGAAGTGCCCAAGGTCGACTATCCCAAAAGATAAATTCTTATTCGCGTATCTGTCAATAATTTCAGCATATTATGTATTAAGCAGCCAATAACATTAGCAAATAATGTAATAACAAATGCAAAGTTGCAAAACAGTGAATACGGAAGATTTTTTTTTTATGAAAGGGTTGGTGCACTATCATAAAACAATAAATCTCCGAAAGTTCTTTCCTGCTTTTTTACATGTGGGACGAGTGTGTATAACTCATAATCTTTGTGTATCTAGAGCAATATTTTTACAGATACTTGGAGAAATACTATGATGAATATTGTGCATAAAGTTCTTTCTCAAAGCTCTAATGACTCACGTGATGGACAGATCAGGGAAAATGCGACTTGTGCGTATACATGTCGACGAACACAAAGCTCGAAACTCAACCTGTCAACCAGTAAACTTGGTCCTTTCAGAATATCTCAACCTATAAGAAAACCAGTCTATTTGTGAACAATTTCGGTTGGTTTAAGGATAAGTCACATGAAAAATGTGAAGCAAAGAAAGTATTATGAGCTATAATTATGCCTCAAGGAGCATATGTATATACTAGAAAGGTCAGTGCACAGTAGGAAGTTAGTTTCTCATAATGGTAAACAAGTATAGCTTTAATGATGGATTTATAATTCTACTCGACTTTTAGATGAATTGTATTTATATAATTTGACCACTTGCTTATAATTCTATCATATGGATATTAACCGCCTGGGCTCTTATTCGCATAGTAATCAGATTCATAGTGATTCTGTGAATCATCATAAAATGCGGTTTCACCAATTTTAATGATAAAGGTGAATAGTATATATAACAAACCAGCCAAAACCTCGACGTGCTTCCTTCTGTCAATAAGCTTTCCAGTTGCAATGGAGTCAGATGACTTGAATCACCTAAATATGTCAATAGAAAAAAGACACAGGAAATAAATCAGTTTCTCTGCAGATCAAAGATGTATAGATTTATGAAATCTATATAATTCATATATCCATGCACGGAGAAAAGGCCATACCAAGACCATCGTATGGTGGTTGTTGAGTTAAAATGAAAATAACTGGAAAAAAAAAAGGAGTCAGGAGAATATATATAAAATTTACTCTTGACAAACTCAATATTCTAAAGTTGACAAAAATCATAATATTCATCTCAAGCTAAAGGAAGGTCCCATAGTAGAAGTTCTAGAAGCATTTACCTAAACAGAAAATTATAATAACAACCTAAATGAAAGAACAACTTTAGGAGGCAAAACAGAATAACTTTGTAAGTTTAAGATGCTCTATCCTACAAATAAGAGTGAGACCTCTCATAGCTGAGCACCAACAAACTTGGAAAGAACTTGAACTTGTCTATGTAACTAATCAAAATCATATTATTAGCTATGACTTTTCATTCTTGTTATGTGATACATATAAGCAAAAGCACACATGCAAACACATATTTGTCTTCCCATTCCTGCTTTTGCAAGTTTTCCATGTCCGAAATACATGTTCCGTGTCATTGCTTCATGGAACAGCAATTCGTATACAGATTTGAAAGCCAAAACTGTTACATATGTTACATAAAAAATAATGGTGCTTACCCTCCATTATTTCCTGCACTAAGTGTTCCTTTATTTTCTAGTTATTTCAGTTTAAAACCCATTTCTTTCCTTGGTATTACCTTCAATTCCCATTTATTTGATTTGAAAATGCTGGAAATACTTCCGTCATCATCTCTCAGGTTCAGAAAAGTAATTTTCTTTCTTTCTTTCTCTCCCCTTTTTTTTTCCTTTCTTTTTATTTACATAAACTGGAAAAGGATTCACCTCTGGGATAAACTCCACATTTAATTTAAGAATAAACAACCTACCAAACACCAAGTAAAACAATTGTTCACGCACAGGCTGTCAAATTACATACAAGGTCAAACAGAAAGGTTAAAGCAAGAATCAACAAATTCAATCATATATAACGACCCTAAAGTACGCATTAAGCAATTCAGAATCCATTTAAATGAATGCAGGAACAATAGATTAGAGGATGTGGAACCTTGAATAGATTAAACATCCAAGCTGAATGTGCAATGAACTTGCTTACAAATTATAGGACTTGTTACCTTCTCCCTAGTGTCTACTTGGCATTCCATGTCACAATCTGCTAATAAGTTCAGAAAGATAAATAAAGTGAAATATATATACCTACAAACGCCGCCAAGTAACATAGAGCTAGATGATAGTCAATAATTGAAGCAACTCCAAAAAGGAAGAACTGCAACCACACAATCAAAAAGAGCAACACATCAGGCATTTCAGTTTGATTTACAGAGCTGAACAGAAAGCTAACTTCAAAATACAAATTGGAATTTAGAAATAAAACTATATGGCATATCATGAGTTGCTTTCAAGTTTTCTCTGAAGCAGGCCAAATTAGAGAACATAGTAAGAATGATGCATGGAGTAGTAATAGATAGTAAGTAACCTTTAAGTGCAAGAACAATGAGTTAGTTGACATCACCTTCACAGAAACAGAGTATCACCAATAAAGCCATCCCAAGTTTCCTCCTTCACTATCTGTTCAATATTAACAGATAGAAAGACAGATGTCACTCACTGAAGACTAATTTAAGATATGTAATCACTAAGGAAATTCTCTTTACCTAACAAGCTAGCAAAACCAGACACCCAGAAAACATAAGCTTCTTACTCAGAATGATATTTTCTAATGAGATTAATGATTTAAAATAAGAAAATTATGCAATGGATATTTGGTTTAAAATATCCATGCTCAAGTCTCCTCCCTAGACACAATGTTTATGAATATCTGAGTCGGGCAATTCGGCAACACCCATACACCATGTTTCAGGTTGGCTATATGGCTTATATTCTTCCTAAGAGATGAATGCAATTCCCAATAGGACAATTTTGGAGGTACAATCCTACCTATCTTTGCCTTCAACTCATCATATAAGTCTATATATAAGGCAAAGAACGTTGCAGCAAACGAACTACAAAAACTACCTTTAATTACAGAAAAGTTGCACCAATAAGGTTAGAAACAGTCATTTTAATATAAAGCTGAAGTTATTACGAGCAAGTTTCCTTCTAAACATAATGATCAATGCTAACTGCATAGGACATTGGCCAACCACTTGTTGTCGGTTACTACTTGGAGAGAATTAGAAATTTTTGGCTCTAGAGATGGACCATTTGATTATCCTCAAGTAGCATAAATCTCCAGTTAAAACGCAAGCATCTTCTTCATAGTGTATCATCACATAACCTAGTCATGGAACTAGTCTCAAAACTAACTGCAAACTGTCGTGCACTTGTCAATGCACTACAAAATGATGAACCAAATGGAGATTCCTTTCAAGAATTTGTATGCAGAGAACCAGCACAGCAAGAGAATACAAATAGGCCCTTCTTCCCTGAACAACTCATTTAATGCCATTGACTTTGATGGTCGTTAGCAATATCATGAATTGCACATAATGCATTTGTTGAAAGTATAAAGCTATCCTTATTGTCAAAAGTATTCATCAACGACGAGTTTTAGGTTATTGTGAAACAAATAGTTTTGCTTCAAACAACCAACTTTCTAGCTTCTACTTCTGTTCTTCTCTACTATCCCCATTCATTAATATGTATGATTGACCGTATGTGATATGCATTTTGACATATAAGTTTCTTTCTTCTTTCTTCAATTTTTTTTTTTTTTTTGTGCAGATGTGCATCAAAACTGCAGACAGCTTCCAATGCATTCAGACATTGACCTGATTATTGGTTCTAAGCAACATTAACAAAATACTTCATACCCCATGGCTCCAATTGTAAAAATTTTGGTTGACATTTTGGGCAACATATGCACATGCATCAAGACTATATCGATCATTTCTGATATACAAATATTCATCTATCTCAGGAACACTCAATAGACATAGTTAATTCATATGCTTACAAGCATATAATTGCATTATGCTTCACCTTCGGCATAGAAGCAACATGTGCCAACAAAGGAACAGCCTTTCACCAACTAAATACATGATTGACCTATATAAAACGGTTCTAATTCAATAAATTCTCAAAGTTTAAGCATTAGCACAAGCTAGACTCCGTCTCCGCCCTAAGAAAGAGCAAAGCTCCTAACAATGTACTACAACAGCAAGATCTGACGTTGCATTTTAGTTCTTTGAGCTCATAAACCATTAAAGAAAGGGCACAGAATTCGCATTTAGCAGGTGTAGGATCTTCTTCTTTATCTTAAAACAACACATTTTTAAGTAAATTAGCAACAAAACTTGTTCAATTATTAGGGTTCTAAGATCAAATGGCGTACCTTTATCGCCACCAGCACCAAAAACGTAAGAACCGCTTGGATCTCCTGCACTCCAAGAAATCAAATCTCAAATCAGAAACAGCAACAAAACCTAAAATCACACAATAAAAAAATAAAAAAATAAAAAATAAAAAAAATAAAGGGATCATACGCGACGAAAGAGGAGATGAGAGAGCTCAAGCGAGAGATCAGGGGACGCGGCGGATCGAGCGGCGAAGTAAGAGAAGAAGGTGAGGAAATGGAGGAGGTAGAAGGGCTCCGTCGCCATTAGGTTTAGCCATGGAAGTGGGTGATTATTACGGTTTCTGCCACTCGCCGACATTGCTGCCTCCATTTTTACCCCTCTTCTTGCTGCTTCTCAGATTACTCCCTGTTTTCTCGTCGCCTGTCTTTCTTTCTTCGTCCGCTGATGGCTTAATTGCGGAATAAACCTCCCCTTTCTTGTTACGTTTACTGAAACACCCTAGTTTAACTTGGAATTGCACTTTTCATACTCTCGGGGCATGTTTGGCTAATATTTATTTCTTGAAACCTTATAAGTTACTTATTATTTACTTTTACTTATTTTATTAGAGGGAAAAATAGTATTTTAATAACAAGGCTTTTTCATAGAAATAACCTTTAAAATAGGGTAATTATATGAAAATCACCTTTCAATTTAAATTTATACATAAACCACCTTTAAAGTGGATTTGTGTTGCAGTCAACCACCTCTTAGACAAATTTTTTACTAAAAATCCAAAATTACATTTACAGTGTATTTGGATGGAGGATAGGCGAGGGCAGGAGAAGAGAATTTGGGAGTTCACTTTATTTGGGAGTTTTTTTTAGAGGCGTAATGAAAGAAAGGGAAGGGAAATTCACAGAAGAATTTAGTCATCCCCCCACCAAACCCCAAATCGGGGTGTAGAGGATGGAAAAAGAGAGAAAATAGTTACAAAAGATGCTTGACCCTTTATTACTATGGAGCAACGGCTGAGATTTGATTATGATACATTTTCTTTTCCTTTCATTCCCTTAAGGCCTGTTTGGATAAATAATAATAGGGAAGAAGGAAAAGTAAGGGAACACATTCACCCCGTTTGGAAAGCTTTTAAGAGTGAAAAAGCATCCCCTCATTTCCCTTGGTTACCCTACAATTTATAGAAATTTGTCCCCCCCCCCAACACACACACAACAAATTGGGGTGGAGCCTAGAGGAATGGAATTACCTTACATTCCATTCTATTCTCTCCCCTGTTTTCCCTTAACTTCCTCTACTCCCAGTGAAATCCAGACACACCCTATAGGCATCAAAAATTGCTGAAGAACCCTAAACATGATTTAATCACAAGAAGATCAAAGAACGACGTCGTCAAGGTCTCAAGAAATCAACCACAGGATAAAACAACGCCTGAGACACCTTTAGTGTCTCGCCAGGCGCTGAAGTCATTTCGATGTGTCTCGCCGGTCTTGGAGACCCTACTTGTGTCGCTAGTAGCAAGACACCTTGTGGTGTCGCGCCAATAGCGAGACACCTCTTGATCTTGCGGCCAACGTGAGGCTACACCCAATGGCGGTTTGAATGCATGTAATTAATGCTCGTGGGGCCCATTTTGACTTCTTCAACATGAGGAAGCGTTTAACCACATTCGTGGGCAGTTACATGCATAAAAGATGCCCACCAAACATGATTTAAGGGCATTTAATCGTGCCTAATAAAGGGTATGACCGTTCTGGCCGGTCAGCCGGCCCGGCCTTGGCGGCTTAGTGCAGGCATACGTAAAGGTGTATGCGTGACACATAAGGTGGCAGCGCTATATGCCTTGCCGCGGTTTGGTCTTGTAGCCGTATGAAGGTGGCCCATCGCTATGGAGGTGGCCCAATGAGCGTGGTCGGAACGTTCTTTCGCGATTATTTCCCTCTTAAAGCTATAAATACCCCCCTACACCTATCTGGGCGGGGGGGGCAATCAGAGATCGGGGGGGCAATCAGAGATCGGATCGGCAATCAGAGATCAGATAAGCAGAGCTATTGTAAAGAGAGAGGGAGAATCCAAACTTCCGGAGTTCAAGAACACGATCCACACGGAGATTCCTCGAGTTTAAGCTTTGACTTATTCTTGAGAAGAGTAGATATCTTACTTTGCTAAGATATTTGCTTAAGTTCTTGTTTCCTTTGCGAAGCATCAACTAAACCCCGTCGATTCGACGATCGTTGCTCGGTGGTCCACGGATTACGCGTCCCCGGCACAGGCAAAGTCCCACGAAAATAGGAGATCTACACTTGTAGTGTCTTTTGTTCGAGTTTGTGAGAGAGTTATTTAAATTTCTTTGTAACTGAAAATTAAAGTGTAATTTTCTTAAGTTTTGCAATGGAAACGACAAAGAAATCAACTTTCGACTCAAACACGATGGCGACCACAGTGGGAGATGGCGTATGATTCTTCTTCAGCAATGAGAATTTAGAGAAGAAGCATCGTCCGGCATAAGTTGTTTGTTATCGGACTTCCGGGAAAGCTTTCAAATGTAATTTGACTTGAATATCTTGTCTCGAATCTCCGTAGAAGATAAAGTTAAGTCCCAAAGTTGCCGAGGCGGTTTGGTGTCTTTCTTCGTCTTGTGGCGATTATAGCTGTCGGCTTCGATCTAACTTCTTGTGGCGGTGTGGACTGTCTCGCTCGAAGAAGGCATCGGCGAGTGTGGGCTATGGCTCGGCGACTAGGCGGAGTTCGGTGTCTTAGACACTTAGGGTTTTGTCACCATTTGGTATCCCGCCTTTTGGACTTCAAACTCTTCCAAAAACTTCTCTTTTCCCCCATCAACCTTAGCAAGCCCTTTTAATCTCTCAAGCTTCCAAGTTTGCTCGAAAACCCCTCTTTAGATCTAGGGTTTCTTCGGATTTCTTAGGATCCCATCGATTTAGATCGATTTTCCTCCATCAAACCGAGCCTTCTCCTGATCCTCTATCAGATCCAAAGCCTCTTCATCAAACCCTAGGCCTCTTCGAGCTTTTCTTACTCTAAGTTTCATCAAAAAAAAAAACCCGACCTTTTCTTGTTCTCAAGCTCAAAATCAAGTTTTCACTATGTCTCCCGAGATCTCGTGTCCCCAAGGGTAAATCGCCCCAGCCTCGAATCCTAAAGAACCGACTGCCTCATCATTCGGGGGTGAGTTTTTGGGTGTATGCATGTATATTTGAATTGAAAACTTGCATTTTTGTGCAGGATCCTCGTTTGTTCTCCTTTGCGAGGCATTCGGGAAGAGTCGAGGTCCTCCTTCGCGAGGATCTGAGCTTAAACGAGTGTTTTGCTTTGCCAAAACACTCATAAAATCAAAACATGAGATCTTGTTGCGTTTTGCGCTCGGTAGCTTTCGCCCGCTTCGCGAGCTGATTCGGCTTCAATATCGGTTGCGAGCGGTTTGTGGCTGTACTGTTGGCGAAGCGTTTGGGCATCTCATTTGCAAACTGATCTTGACACATCTCATTGCCGTAGCGGCAGTCTTGACCGTCTCGTTACTGCGAGGAACGATCTGTTGTCTCCGACATTGCGGGATAGTTCTCTCATTTTTTTGATTTTGACCAAGTGTTCTTTACCCTTAGTATTGTTCCTTGAGCTTATTCTGATATATTCCTGTGTCTTGCGGTTGAATTCCTTCTTCGGCATTTGCCGCCACGAAGTCGAGTGGGCTACGACCCGTGTTCTCCTCGTCTCGTGGTATTGGCCCGACATTCCTGCTTTCGGCCCAGTGACTCTCGGAGTTATTGGAGTTCTTGGAGCATGGGGATCGCCGTGATTTGCGGAGGATGATAACCGACGCTCACCGATGAAAATTACTGGCTCTACTGAGGTCATAAGGAAATCCAGCTACTTGTTCGGGGACTCCGTTGTCGATCCGGAGATTTTATCTTCCCGTACCGAGGCTTGGCTGTATGAAGGTGACGGCTCCCATCTTCATTTGCCCTCTTTTGCTCTCCATCATTCATTGGTGCACCTCATGTCATTGGTCAAGAGGAGCATGCCTTGGAGATTGGTGAGGACCAAGAACGCATCCACTGTGGGTATGTTGGCCAAGGCGCTACCCCAGGCTCAAGTGATAAGGATTATGTTCGTGCACTATTCCCGGGGATTATAGGTCAAGACAGTCCGCCTCACAACGAATTGTTGGTCAAGGCTGATATTGTGAAGAATCGTCTGGCCAAAATAGGAAGGGCATTACCTCCTAAGAAGTCTCACCATTTGCCGGCTAGGTCCATTCTCTTGGCGACCGATGGTGGGCGGATGACCAATCGTCCTCGTAGGTGGAATCGTGAGTTACAAGAAATTGGCTTGTATGTTCCTATTCGTGCAAGCATGTATGGGATTCCCATTAGCACGCATCACTTCCTCACACTTTTAGAGGTTTACAACCCGGACACCAATACCTTCCTAACGAAGAATGGGGAGTTAGGCCTTCCATTCCATGAGATGATGAAAGTGTCCGTCTTAGATGGGTGGCCGTATCGGTATTTTCCTACTAATCGTCGGTGAAGGAGATGAAGGAAAAGTCGAGTGTTTATGAGGTCCTTTGGGAGTTGACTGCCACTACCATCCGGCTATAAGCGTCAACGATGTGAAGGCGAGGGAAAAGTCCGCAGTCGACTTGAAGCAGTTCCTCAAAGCCGAATTTTGTGCCCGTGGCAAAGGAAAGGTGCAAGCTAATACTTGTTGAAGCAAATCGGGCATTCCAACGGCAACAACAAAGCGTCAATGACGGCAACCGCAATTGAGGTTTCAACAAAACCTCAAAAATTGCGAAGGCTCGGATACTAGGTTCCAAAAGAGCTATACTTTCAAAGAGGAAGAAGTACCAGTTATCTTCAAATACCTCTTAGATAACAATAAGATCAAATTGCCTCCGATTACAAATCGGAGGAAGGCGACAAGACCTCGGACCCCAAATATTGTGCGTACCACGAAGGGTCCATCATCAGACCAAGAGTTGTTTTGTTCTTAAAGACAAAATTCAAGCTCTAATCGATCGGGAATCATAACGTGAAGAAGGAGAAGAAAGTTGGTTCAAATATGGTGGCTATCAACTTTGGATCTCTACCGCCATGCCATATTCTGGAAGATTGTCCACGAGGTTGAAGTTAAAGCTGTTGATGATCCACATACATGGGCGTCGAGAAAGGGTTGTGTAGGCAATAAAATTGTCTTAATCCCTACCACGGCCTTCGGAATGAGCAAAAGCTTAAGGGTCCATCTGAGGTGAAGTCGGGCCGCTAAAGGTTAAGTTCACACAATGCTTGACTTTACAAAATAGACAAAAGTGTCGATATCTCCCAAACCGGAAGGAATTTGGCAAAATGACCGGAGCAAACCGAACCCTTGGTGGGTTTGGTTGGCTCGTCTCGTCGAGATGGTCGATTTTCATATATAATTCGTCCAATTCCGACATACGGTTTGAAAGTTACGACCCGTTCTTAGTAGCATATGAGGAAGGTCGCAAAGGCTGCGAGGCTCTCCATTCGAGCGAGGTTCGCCAAGTAGCGAAGCTCTTCATTGAGCGAGGTTCACCTGGCGGTGAACCTCGACATTCAACGAGGTTAAGCCAAGCGGCGAACCTCTCCATTCGAGCGAGGTTCGCCAAGTAGCGAAGCCCTTCCTTGAGGCGAGGTTCGCCAAGTAGCGAAGCTCTTCACTCAACGAGGTTAAGCCTACGGTAGTGAGCCTCGACATTCAAGCGAGGTTCGCCAAGTAGCGAAGCTCTTCATTCGAAGGAGGTTAAGCCAAGCGGCGAAGCTCTTCATTGAGCGAGGTTAGCCAAGTAGCGAAGCTCTTCATTGAGCGAGGTTCACCTACGGCGGTGAACCTCGACATTCAACCGAGGTTCGCCTACAGTAGTGAGCCTCGACATTCAAACGAGGTTCGCCAAGCAGCGAAGCTCTTCACTCAACCGAGGTTCGCCTACAGTAGTGAGCCTCGACATTCAACCGAGGTTCGCCTACAGTAGTGAGCCTCGACATTCAACCGAGGTTCGCCTACAGTAGTGAGCCTCGACATTCAACCGAGGTTCGCCTACAGTAGTGAGCCTCGACATTCAACCGAGGTTCGCCTCTGATAGTGAGCCTCGACATTCAGCGAGGTTCGCCACCTAGCGGCTTCGCTATCAACAAAATGCATAAATGCATTCGGTGATTACCCAAACAAGAAGCTAGTCATATAACCGAAGTTCACCCAAGTAGCGAACCTCGTCATTCAATCAAGGTTCGGCCAGTCAATGAAGAAGCGGCTTCGTCATCTAACGGCTTCGGCTCGCCATAGCAAACAAAGCCAGCGGCACGAAACCCACGACAGCCCACGTGGAAGTCGTGGCATCGGTTATGCCCGTCTGAATCGGTTAACCCGTTTCCACATTTCTTGCATGCGGTTACATGCTAAAAGCCCAATAAATAGCCGAGTGGCGAGCTAGGAGGATGGGGCTTTTGGAACTTTGGAAAATCCGACTGCTTGCGCCAAAGAGAGATCGAGTTCTTCATCAATCATCAACATCTTTGTTACGATCGTCAGCGAAGCGGATCTCGTGAGCATTGAGTGAAGCCTTCTTTCATACCAAGAACCCATACAAAGAGGAGTCAAATCAATCTCCTCTTCCTCATGTCGAGAGAGTGTGATTGTAATTTCTTTTTTGAAAGTCAATCAAACAAAACTTTTCGACTCTGAAGATGGCGACCACGATGGGAGCAACCATTCATTAGATGAACTGGTGGTGGCGCAATCGGACAAAGTTGCGGTTGGAACCGAGGTTCAAACCTTGGTCCTTGAGTGCGATCGAGTAAGTATGAGGAGTTCCTCTCCTGCAGGGCATCTAGCCCGGTGAAGACCGCGCAAGTGTCGGCGAGTCTCGTATGAGACTTCAGCCCCGTGGCTCATGTTGAATCTCCTCGAGTGAACCTCGACAATCGGCCTCTGTCTCTCAGCGACAAGGCTCCAAAAGCCGAACAGGCTAAGAAGTGGGTGGTTAAGCGGCCCAACCAACCTCGGAAGCCATTAGTCAAACCTTGGCCTGCGAGGCGAACCTCGCTGGCTTTGTGGAAAAGCGGGATCGCCAGGGTCCAATTCGCGGCGACGTGCAAGCGTCAGCAGCGAGAACCAAGCTCGCCCGTGGGGCTCGAGCTTTGGTCTCGTTGGACGGGCTTCACTATTGTCCAAAGATGGCCAAACGAGCGAGGGTCGAAGGCTGATGAGGAGCGTCACGAACCTCGTCATTGCACCCCAAGTCGTGAACCTCGTCTTCATCTAAGGGTTCATTCAAAACAAGACGAACGTCGCCCCAGCTGCGAACCTCGTCCACATGGTGAACCTCGCCGTCAATGTGAGGTCCCATCCACAAGGGATGAGCCTCGTCAAAGTGGCGAACCTCGACAACGACAAGTCCGCTTGAAACATAGCGAACCTCGTCCAGTGGCGAACCTGCGCCCGACAATGTGAGGTCTCCTTGAAAGAGATGAGCCTGGCACGGTGGCGAATCTGCGCCAACAACATGAGGTTCCATCAAAACCATACAAACATCGCTCTGTTGACGAACTTCGTCATAGCAAGCGTCAAAGTGATGAACCTCGACATGGGGTGTCATCAAATCAAGGCGGCTTCGCTCGATGGGCCGAATCTCATCGTAGGGCGTCGAGAATGAACCTCGTCATTATGAACCTACCCAACAACATGAGGTCCATTCTAAACAAGATGAACCTCGTTCAAACAACGAACCTCGTCATCATCGGGGGTTCATTTAAAACAAGACAAATGTAAGCCCGGTGCGAACCCGTCCACAAGGCGAGCGTCGCCCAGTGCGAACCTCGCTAGCTGCGAACCTCGTCCAAGCGAACCGTAACATGAGGTCTCCTCTAAGCAGGACAAACCTCGGCGAGCTGAACCTCGTCGCTAATATGAACCTCGCCGCCCGAGAACCAAAGGCGGCAACCTCGCCGGGTTCGCCAACTTCGACTCGAGAGCCTCTCTCATATGAGGCTCGTTTTCGAGATCAACTAGGGGTACACCCACCGATCTCCGTGATTATCTCACGCAAGCGTGATGCGGTCAAATGCAATACCATTGCTCTTTGTAGAAATCATCTCGCCATGCGGCCCAATGTTCATCGACACATCAACCTTACGTATTTGGCGATTATCGACCCGTCAACTAAGCGAAGCGGTTTCGCCATAAGAAACAAGCGTGCGGTGGTCATTCCCACAGGTGACTATTAACATGATTGGGAGAAGCGGGAGCAAGACCCCAACGGCGATCTGAATCGTCGACCACGGTATTCTCGGGGTTCGGCGCATTAATCAATGGTCAAAGCCTATCGAAGCACCCGTCTTCGTCTGCGGGCGGCAATCCGTTTGACTATAGCCAATTGGTACGGGGTACCCTTGAAGAATCCGAGAACTTCGGCATGACCACATCTCAACCTTCAAACGATATAAGTGATCAAGCCGGCGTCCTCATAGGCGATAAAGAGGAAGAGATGGCAAAGAAGATCGAAGAGCAACAAGCTCTCATTGTTGCTCAACAAGAGTCCATCAGACGCTTAGAAGTAATGATGGAGAAGCTCGTCGGAGGTTCCAAATCGAAGCGAGAAGGCTATGAGGGGGATCATGATGTCCACTCAGTGTCATCACGAGGCGAATCGAATCAGCGTATGGCGAGATCATAAGTTACATGATTTCCAAAAGCGGTTGGATGCCCTTAAGCTCAAGAGATCTAAAAAATTTGGGGTGGCTTGAGCCATATCCTATAGAATGGGATAATGTCTCATATCCTCGAAATTCAAGCCATTGGACCTCCTGGGTTCGATGGCAAGGTTCCCCTACCCAACACATTTACTACTTCCAGTAAAGCTGGACACATAATGGGAAATGATCCGTTGTGACTCGGTTGTTCATTGGCACCCTCAAGGGGTTGCTTTTGAATGGTTTCAGATTAGAACACGGGTCCATCACTGCGGAAGGACATGGAAAGGCTCTTCATGGCGATTCTTCGACGATGACACGAGGAGTATCTATGGCAACCTGCTAGCTCTAAAGCAGAGAGGAAGAAAGAGTCGTAAGCAACTTTGTCAAGAGATTCAGGAACCAATCTTGTGTGCCCGCAAGCGATTTAGAGGCCACTTTCATCGGATGTGTCGGGACAATCTCTCCATCAACATTACGTCTAATATGGTATTTGTCATTGCTTCGCTCGTGGAAAGACTTAACAGCCAAGGAGAACAAGTCGAGGCGTGCTCAAGCGTATGGAGGTTGAAGAGTTATTTGAATTTCGAGAAGGTGACGACCAAGATAACTTGGTGGTGGCGACCGCTTCCTCATCAAAACTCTTTTCAAGTAAGCCCACGATGGCATGCAAGCTTCGCCAACGGAACCGGGCTATGGGACCGGCTGCGAAGACTTGGCTGTCGGCCAAAGATGATCGTTGATGCTTATATGCATCAATTGCCAGAGGACCAGCATCCGATGGTAAATTTTTAAAGAAGTACTGCTCGTAGTCTTCTTTCACTAAGTTATCATGTTAACAGTCACATCTGATAACCAATTTCCTCCAAATTCCCTCGCCAATCCTCCTCAACAGGATGGCGGGTCCTAAACTATCATGTTAACAATCACCTCGATAGTTCCCAGATTTCTCGTCGATCCTCTCTAATAGGATGGCGGGACCCTCCACTGTCATGTTAATATTACACCTCGACAAATCAACTTACCAATCCTCTTCAATGGGATGGTAAGTCCTCAAAGAAATCGCTCGTGCGACAATCTTGTCATGTTAACATTTTACCTCTGGCAAATCAACTTATTAATCCTCTTCAATGGGATGGTGAGTCCTCAAAGTTGCCACAATCGCAACAAATTCTTGTCGGGTTAACAATCACCTTTGACAAACCCCCCTTTCAATCCTTGTCAGCGGGATGGCGGGCCCACATAAGCTGTCATGTTAACAATCACCTCGATAGTCCGCGAGTCATTCCGCAAATGGCGTTGTCCAATCAAGTCGTCATACCCTAATCAACTATCTTGTCGTTTCTAAATGTTGACCTACCAAGTCAATATTTTAGCTTTACGATGTCCACCATTGGCCTACCAAGTGATGCCAATATTCTATTCGTTTGTTACCGATCGCGATTCGTCATACCTCTATGTCGAGCGACTGATCATTTCCATATCGTCACTTGTCAGAGTGACTTTGGGTTAGATAGTGGTTAACCAAGCAATATACCCTATCAACTCCCTCACCGAATAGTGGCCTACCATGCGATGTGCCTCTATTTCAACCATAGTCGTTATACTCCCATGTCAGCTGAGCGACTTGGCTACTCCCATGATCATTCCTCTAAATGATTTTGTTCGTAATCCTTGTTGTTATACTCTCCGTCAGCGAACAACTTGATTGCTCTTTGATCGCGATCGTTATACTTTTATGTCCTTGAGCGATTCGATCATTTCCACATGATGGCCTACCGGGCTATTTGCCCTTATCTTTTAATCCAGCGCCTTGAGCGGCTAAGGATAGAGGGAGATTTTAGCACTAAGCCTAAAAGAAACTCCTCGCAAACTCACCATCTTGAGGGGAAAAGTATGGCGACCCGATTCAAGCGGTGTCGGTAAAGGCACATCAAATCCGTTGATAGGCGGGGTTTGCTAAAAATCCTAGAGAGGCGATCATTAGGCTGCAGTGAAGAATTCAAATTTAAGTTAGTTGAAGGTTCCTGGCTCGTCACGCGGCGACCATTTTACAAGTCTTCATATCCAAAGTGTTCCGGACTCCATTCAATCACATTCAAGTCGAAAACTTTGGAGGGTTTGTAGGCAATAAAATTGCCTTAATCCCTACAACGGCTTCTCGAATGAGCAAAAGAGCTTAAGGGTCCATCGAGTGAAGTCGAGGCCGCCTAAAGGTTAAGTTCACGAATGCTTGACTTTACAAAATAGACAAAGTGTCGATATCTCCCAAGCCGGAAGGAATTTGGCAAAATGACCGAAACAAACCGAACCCTTCGGTGGGTTTGGTTGGCTCCGTCTCGTCGAGATGGTCGATTTTCATATATAATTCGTCCAATTCCGACATACGGTTTGAAAGTTACGACCGTTCTTAAGTAGCATATGAGGAAGGTCGCAAAGGCTGCGAGGCTCTCCATTGAGGCGAGGTTAAGCCACGGCTGCGAGGCTCTCCATTCATCGAGGTTAGCCGGCGAGGCTCGACATTCAACCGGACCGTAAGCGAACCTCTCCATTCGAGGCGAGGTTAGCCAAGTAGCGAAGCTCTTCATTGAGCGAGGTTAGCCCGGCGGCTTCGACATTCAACAGGGTTAGCCTACGGTAGTGAGCCTTGACATTCAAGCGAGGTTAAGCCAAGTAGCGAAGCTCTTCATTGAAGGAGGTTAGCCAGCGTGAAGCCCTTCCTTCGAGCGAGGTTAAGCCAAGTAGCGAAGCTCTTCATTGAGCGAGGTTCACTGGCCGGTGAACCTCGACATTCAACAGGTTAGCCTACGGTAGTGAGCCTCGACATTCAACGAGGTTAAGCCAAGTAGCGAAGCTCTTCACTCAACAGGGTTAGCCTACGATAGTGAGCCTCGACATTCAACGAGGTTAGCCTACGGTAGTGAGCCTCGACATTCAACAGGTTAGCTACGGTAGTGAGCCTCGACATTCAACCGAGGTTAGCCTACGGCGGTGAACCTCGACATTCAACCGAGGTTAGCCTACGGTAGTGAGCCTCGACATTCCAGCGAGGTTAGCCACCTAGCGGCTTCGCTATCAACAAAATGCATAAATGCATTCGGTGAGTTAAGCCAAGCAGCAAAGCTAGTCATATAACCGAAGTTCACCCAAGTAGCGAACCTCGTCATTCAATCAAGGTTCAGCGCCAGTCAATGAAGCGGCTTCGTCATCTATGGCTTCGGCTTCGCCATAACGGCAAAACCAGCGGCCCGCGAAGGCCACGGCGGCGTGGCGAGTGTCGTGGGCATCGATTATGCCCGTCTGAATCGGTTAACCACGTTTCCACATTTCTTGCATGCGGTTACATGCTAAAAGCGATAAATAGCGTGGCAGCTAGGAGGATGGGGCTTTTGGAACTTTGGAAAATCGGCACTTGCGCCAAGAGAATCGAGTTCTTCATCAATCATCAACATCTTTGTTACGTCGTCAGCGAGCGGATCTCACGTGAGCATTGAGTGAAGCCTTCTTTAGCCACGAGAACCCATACAAAAGAGAGTCAAATCAATCTCCTCTTCCTCTATAATCGAGAGAGTGTGATTGTAATTTCTTTTTTTTTTGAAAGTCAATCAAACAAAACTTTTTCGACTCTAGAGGTTGGTATCATATACAGCTCCTAATGGCGAAGTACTTTGGATTCATCCAGATCTTCTTCAAGATGAGCAATGGACGGGGTCTTCTTCAACACGGAAGTCCAAGCGTAAAGGCAAGCTCTGTGCTCATATTTCGGCAATTAGGAAGAGGTGGCGAAAATGCTCCACCACTTCGTCATCGAAAATGAACATGAAGTTCTCGTGACGAAGGTAACCCGGCTTATGCTACAGTGGGCATAAATTCAGTTATCAATACCGAAATTCGATTCGAATGCCAAAACTCTAGCGGGCGGGGATGGCAATGACTCCACCTACACACCGAAAAGTAGCGGGGAAGTAGCCAAGGAGGATACAACCAAGCGGAAAGATAAACAACCTCAAGAGGTGCAAGTCGAGGCGTCGATTTCATCATCCAATTAGGAGGGACAAACCGGGAAGTTCAGGCTCATCATATCGTTTCGACGTTATGACCCAGTTGGCCAACATTCCAGCGAGGATAACTCTTTACGAGTTACTACGTCTTTCTAAAGAGACAAGGGAAGCCTTACAGGAAGCTTTAGATGATTCAGAAGCTTTTATCACTCAAGTCAAGCAAGTTCCGGAGAAGATCGAACACTGCAACTTGGCAGCAACACAATTTCCTTGCATAACCTTTACAGAGGATATGCAGGTGAAAAATTCGAAGCACGACAGGCCATTATACTTCACTGGGTACATTGGCTCGATTGCCGCCAACAGATTCAAGTTGATCACGGATCTGCGATCGACATTATGCCACTCCGGTTGATGTATCATCTTGGAATTAGGCTAGCAAGTTGGCTTCTACAGCACGTTGATTTATGGATTTAATACCAACCGCACCTTTGGGTAAAATCGGATAAAGTGCCGCTTGGAGATCTCAAATCGAGGTTACATGTTATGTAATCGATGCGAGACTTCATTATAACCTACTATTGGGTGACCTTGGATCCACGGTAGCCTTATAGTCCCATCCACATTACATCGATGCTTGAAGTATGTCGACACGATAATGTGGTCAAGACTGGTCGCGATAAACAACCATTCAAGGGGTTAGAAAATTATTTCTTGACTCTCTTTGTATGGTGTCAATCCGACATCAACCATCGGCCGTGGTACGCATGCAAATTTAATGAAGCCGATATCGGAGTCGGCTCGACACGATGGAAGCTTTGTATTTAATAACATCGAACCTCTTGTAATCGATCTTGGCGGATCTGAATCGTCGGGGAGAAAGTTCTAGCTGGCGACTTCCGATGAACATATAATAAATGGCGATTTAGAGTATGTACATAGTGTTGATCTTGTAATGCGGTATTGTACAGGATCATGATGTACATGTACCGCTCGTCGTTGAACCGGTGAAGAAATGCCTTCAAAGTTCGGCGGGATCAACATTCCTCCTTCCTTTGAAAATGCAAAGCAAACAATCTTTGGAAAAGGAAGAAAATCTTCACCACAAGATTATTGTGAGGAATCACGAAGATAGCAACGACGATCCGTGCAAACATTTTTCCAAATATAGCTCACAAGCACCATTACATGAAGAAATGGGGATATAACCGTTACGGACCGGTCTTGGCCGGACGCGGTGTTGGATTCGCCTCGACCCTCACATGTTAGAAGGAAAGCCCGTCGTTATTATGAATATAAAAGGGTCGGGCTATGTTTCTTCATCCTCGGCGAATCTTTGTTGGCAAATTGATGATCATGATGTCCGATTCTTCACCGATTCGATTTTAGTCTTGGCGAAGTGTTCAAGGGCTAATGTCCAATATGACCACAATAAGTCCCGCATACCGAAGAAGATGATTATTTACGAATGGGAAGACCCTTGGACTTTCCATCGAATGTTGATTCGATAGGTTTGAACAAAGAGAGCCGCCACCAAGATACGCTTCAAGTTAATATGGGTGATGAAGATAATCGAAACCCATATTAGGTGAGTGGTAGTCTTCCTCGGAAAAAAAGAGAATTGATTTCTCGTTGAGAATATATTGATGTATTCGCACGGAATTATGAAGACATGCACGGCTTGATCAGTAGCGATACACCGACTTAATATCAAACCAGAATCTAAACCTGTGAAACAACAACAGCGAAGATTTCATCCACAGATCATGGAAGCAATCGTAGCTGAGGTTAAGAAACTCATAAAATCGGGTTTCGTCAGCGAATAAGCCCAATAAGTAACGCAATCGTAGCTGAGGTCAAGATCGTGTTTGGGTTGAAAGTTGATTTCTTTGTCGTTTCCATTGCAAAACTTAAGAAAATTACACTTTAATTTTCAGTTACAAAGAAATTTAAATAACTCTCTCACAAACTCGAACAAAAGACACTACAAGTGTAGATCTCTGTTTTAGTGGGACTTTGCCTCGCGTCGGACGCCAGAATCCGCGGGACCACCGGCAACGATCGTCGAATCGGCGAGTTTAGTTGATGCTTCGCAAAGGAAATAAGAACTTAAGCAAATATCTTAGCAAAGTAAGATATCTACTCTTCTCAAGAATAAGTCAAAGCTTAAACTCGAGGAATCTCCGTGTGGATCGTATTCTTGAACTCCGGAAGTTTGGATTCTCTCTCTCTCTCTTTGCAATAGCTCTGCTTATCTGATCTCTGATTGCCCCCCCGATCTCTGATTGCCCCCCCCGCCCAGATAGGTGTAGGGGGGTATTTATAGCTTTAAGAGGGAAATAACTGCTGAAAGAACGTGTCTGACCACGTTCATTGGGCACGTCACCTCCATGTGCCACGCATGGGCGCGTCACCTTCATGTGGCACGCACCAAACTGCCGCGCCATAGGCGCGTCACCTTTATGTGTCAAGGCGATGGGCTGCCACCTTTTACGGGCGCGCACCAAGTCGCGCCACCGCTTCGCTACGACTGTCAGAACGGTCATCCCCTTTATTAGGCACGATTAAATGCCCTTAAATCATGTTTGGTGGGCGTCTTTTATGCATGTAACTGCCCACGAACGTGGTTAAACGTTTCCTCATGTTGAAGAAGTCAAAATGGGCCCCACGAGCATTAATTACATGCATTCAAACTGCCATTGGGTGTATTTGGTGCCTCGCCTTTGGCGCGGCATCAAGAGGTGTCTCGCTATTGGCGCGACACCACAAGGTGTCTCGCTACTAGCGAGACACAAGTAGGTGTTCGATAACCGGGCGACACATCGGCGACTGGCCATGGAGACACTAAAAGGTGTCTCGGCGTTGTTTTATCCTGTGGTTGATTTATTGAGACCTTGACGACGTCGTTCTTCGATCTTCTTGTGATTAAATCATGTTTAGGGTTCTTCAGTAATTTTTGATGCCTACAGATACCCCCTCTAAAGTTTTCAGACTTCGCTGTATTTTATCGAGGAGTCTGGAATACTTTGGATAAGATGAGTCTATACGCTAGCGTTGGACTTTGTTGAATGGACTCCTGAATTGCTTCTTAATTTCTGGCTACGCGACGTCGCTGACCATATTTTGAAATCAAGAGCTGGGGTTGTTTGATTGATATTGATGAGAGTCGACGTTAAACTGATTATCTTTGTCCGGAGGCTTGCGATTGAGTCGCAGTTAAACTTCCAAGCGCAACTTCGGAATGAGAATCTTCTTGAGAATGCTTGTGCTTCTGGAGGGGATGTAATGGCACATTTGCATTGGCAATGAGCTACAAAGTGCATTAAAATCATGGTGGGAGAAAGTGTTCAACCCCGGCTGGAGGAGCGAACCCGTTGTCTCAAGTTATTGCTTATGCGATAGATATAGAATTTTTGGCAAACCCTCGACCATCAGCGGTTTGATGAGCCTTTACCAACTACCGTTTGAGTTGGGCTAGCATGTAGTTTGTCTAAGTCCGTTCTACATGTTACGTTGTGCTAAAAGAATGAACTCTCTTAGACTTTGTGCTACGATATTGAATACGTAGGCTTGATCAATTATCACGAATTGACTACCCGCAAAGATGTGTTAGATGCGCACTTATAGCTTTAAGAGGGAAATAAGCTGGCGAAGAGCGTGTGCGACCCGTTCATTGGGCGTCACCTCCATGTGCCGCGCGTGGCGTCACCTTCATGTGGCGCGCAAAGCTGCCAGCGCCATAGGCGCGTCCACCTTTAATGTCGGCGCGTAGGCGTAGCGTCCTGCATTAAGCAGGCGCAGCCCGGCTATGCGGTCATCCCTTTATTAGGCGCGATTAAATGCCCTTAAATCATGTTTGGTGGGCGTCTTTTATGCATGTAGCGCCCGAGCGTGGTTAAGCGTTCCTCATGTTGAAGAAGTCAAAATGGGCCCCACGAGCATTAATTACATGCATTCAAACTGCCATTGGGTGTATTTGGTGCCTGCGCCTTTGGCGGCATCAAGAGGTGTCTCGCTATTGGCGCGACACCACAAGGTGTCGCTACTAGCGAGACACAAGTAGGTGTTCGACCGGCGAGACACATCAGTGACTTCAGCTTGGCGAGACACTAAAAGGTGTCTCGGCGTTGTTTTATCCGTGGTTGATTTATTGAGACCTTGGCGGCGTCGTTCTTGATCTTCTTGTGATTAAATCATGTTTAGGGTTCTTGGTAATTTTGATGCCTACAGATACCCCTCTAAAGTTTTGAGACTTATTGTATTTTATCGAGTGCGGAATACTGGATAAGATGAGTCTATACGCTAGCGTTGGACTTTGTTGAATGGACTCTGAATTGCTTCTTAATTTACGGCTCTGCGGCGTCGTGACCATATTTTGAAATCAAGAGCTGGGGTTGTTTGATTGATATTGATGAGAGTCGGCGTTAAAGCGATTATCTTTGTCAGGAGGCTTGCGATTGAGTCATGATTAAACTTCAAAGCGCAACTTGAATGAGAATCTTCTTGAGAATGCTTGTGCTACGGAGGGATGTAATGGCACATTTGCATTGGCAATGAGCTACAAAGTGCATTAAAATCATGGTGGGAGAAAGTGTTCAACCCGGTGGAGGAGGCGAACCCGTTGTCTCAAGTTATTGCTTATGCGATAGATATAGAATTTTTGGCAAACCCTCGACCATCAGCGGTTTGATGAGCCTTTACCAACTACCGTTTGAGTTGGGCTAGCATGTAGTTTGTCTAAGTCCGTTCTACATGTTACGTTGTGCTAAAAGAATGAACTCTCTTAGACTTTGTGCTACGATATTGAATCGTGAAGCTTGATCAATTATCCGGGAATTGATTACGGCGTATGTGTTAGATGCGGACTTATCTCGGTAGGCGGAGATAACATCTCTATGCATGAAGGCATAGTTTAGGTGTCATTAGGTAATGACATCTATGCTCTGATATTGAATCGTGAAGCGATCAATTATCACGGAATTGATTACGGCGTATGTGTTAGATGCGGACTTATCTCGGTAAGGGGTAGAGATAACACCCTATGCATGAAGGCATAGTTTAGGTGTCATTAGGTAATGACATCTATCTATGCTACGATATTGAATCGTGGAAGCGATCAATTATCACGGAATTGATTACTTCGGCAATGTGTTAGATGCGGACTTATCTCTAGTAAGGCGGAGATAACATCCACTATGCATGGCGGCATAGTTTAGGTGTCATTAGGTAATGACATCTATGCTCGATATTGAATCGTGAAGCGATCAATTATCAGGGAATTGATTACCGAGCATGTGTTAGATGCGGACTTATCTCTAGTAAAGGGCGAGATAACATCCACTATGCATGGCGGCATAGTTTAGGTGTCATTAGGTAATGACATCTATGCTACGATATTGAATCGTGAAGCGATCAATTATCACGGAATTGATTACGTGGCGTGTGTTAGGCGACTTATCTACGGTAAGGGGTAGAGATAACACCCTATGCATGAAGGCATAGTTTAGGTGTCATTAGGTAATGACATCTATGCTACGATATTGAATCGTGGAAGCGATCAATTATCACGGAATTGATTACTTTCGTGTGTTAGGCGACTTATCTCTGGGGCGGAGATAACACCTACTACGCATAAATAAGCGTAGATTTATGAATCATTAAGTCGTTAATGGTGGCTATATATTGAATACATAGACTTTATTTGTTATTTTGTCTTCTCATGGGGTGAAGGCGAACCGTTGTGTCTTCTCTTGGGGCAAAAGCGAACCCGTTGTGTCTTCTCTTGGGGCAAAAGCGAACCCGTTGTATTGAAGAAGAAGAAGGTATTTTCTTATCTTCGCTTCAATTGACAACTCCTTGTTCCACCTTGGCCGAGAGTCAAAAGATTCTGATGCACGTGCACTAAGAAATCTATAGAAACTCAAAGTGGGATCTCACTTGAGAATCAAGTTGGAGTCGGGCACGTGGCATTGACTCTGAAGATACCTTTATGTGAGTAAAGGTGGAATTTGGATAATCCTAACTACATGAAGGTCTGATTACCCAATTTACATGGTTTGGCCCTAACTATTGAAAGTTTTGACCAAGTGGGAGTGAAAATTTAAAATGACCCTAACTGTTCAAAGGTTTGGTCAAGTGAAGAATGAATAATGACCCTAACTGTTCAAAGGTTTGGTCGTACTGGACCCAGTGGGAGTAAATTTGATTTCTAAACTAAGAATTAACTATCAGAGGTAATAGTTAACATGATAGTTATTTTCTTTGTGGTCCTGCCATCCTATTGAAGAGGATTGGTGGGAGAGTTTAGTGGAGTTATCAGAGATAACTTTCTTGTGGACCTACCATCCTGTTGAATAGAAATTGTAGGGGATTTTGGAAGAGTTGGCAGAAGATGAAGGAAAGAAGATATTTTCTTATCTTTAAGCTTCTGATGGGAGTTTGGAGACCGTGACTATTCAAAAGTTTGATCATCCAAAATAGTGGGGGTAAAATTGGTGAATAGTATTCCTAGGCTATCGGAATATGATAAACCTGGATCCTTCATTATAAGACGGGTTATCCTGAGCACACTATGGATAGTATCTCTTCAAGAACTTCCCATTAATTGGCATTGTGATCTTATCACTGTCCTGCTACCACGTTTAGCGAACAAAGGCGGATCGCCTGGTACCCACAGGGTTGCTCTTGTAGGTATCCAGGGCGTGATGCAGCCAGGCCGAAGAGCTTCACCAAGTTCGATCACTTTGGCGTTATGATCCGGCGTCAATTAGAGCATGGATACTGTCTTTAAGGACAAAATAACTTTTGGTAGGATGATGGACCCTCCTGTGGTATGCACAGTATTTAGGATCTGAAGTCTTGTCAGCCTCCTCCTGATTTGTAATAGGAGGCAATTTAATCTTATTGTTATCTAAGAGGTATTTGAAGATAAGCTGGTACTTCTTCCTCTTTGAAAGTATATGTCAGTGGAATTCGATTTAGAAGCTTTTGTTGCTCAGATGTTGTTGGCGTGGTCGTAATTGCGACGTTTGATTTACATCAGGCGACCGGTCTGCTTTCCTCTATTGCGAGAGACAAAATTTACTTTTGAGGGTCGACCATCTTTTAGCCTCTTCGGTTTCTTCCTTTTGAGGAAGCGTTGACTTGTTCTCCTCGTATTTTCGGATCTTTCCATGTAGTTGGTGGGACAACCCCATGACTTCCAACAGATCAATGGAGAGATTATTGTGTACGTCGCAATATGAATTCCTCGGTGATTGGATCTTTGCGGTTTATGGCCTTGCGGAGCGCAAAGCAGTTAATCGTCTCTCCACTCTTACGCTTTTCATCCAAGAGGGTTCCAATCGAGACTTCGTGTCGCCATCGAAAAATTATTGAGAAACGAATTTTCCATGTCATCCCGGTTAATGCTCCGGCTTTGAGTCTTGATACCAATCGAAGGCAGCCCTGAAGAGTACCCGTGAATGGCCGAACCATCAAAGGCTCGTTTCGAGATCACCCCAAATGTGATTTGAAGTAAATCGGTATTGTGTAGGTGACCCTCTCGAGTCAAATGGCGTGAAGTTGATCAAATTGAATTTGGGTAAGAATTGAATCCACTCTCTAGGATACGGACCACGGGATACGGTCCTTTTGACTTCTGTCGGACATCAAAGCATTGATTTTATCTTCAAGCTCTTTCATCTTTTAGCCATCATCCTCCCTTGTTTTGGATTACTTCCAATAGGAAGAATTAGACCATTTCCACCTTGAGCACCGGATCGACTTTCTTTGGAGGTTGATCGGTAAATGTGTTCATCTATTTACGGATCACTATCATCTACATGATGGGTAACATGGCGATGGATCCGGTGATTAAATTCGGGTTGGTCAACTTTTGACTTTGCAATTCCCTCATCTGTTGCATGGCTAGCTCCATCTCTGTTTTCATTTCCGCCCTAAGATCCTCCCGTTGTTTAGCTAGAGCCTCTTGTAACATTTGAGCCAGGACATCGGGAGTAATGGTAAAAGCCTCCCTACGGTGGCGACTCATACTTAATGCTCGTCACGAAGCTATTGCGGCGGTCGGAAATTTCATCTTCGGATGACTCTCCTTCATGCATTCTTCTATAGTCAATGCGTAGCTTCGCAATTGCAATCGGGACATTCTCTGGGAAATCCGAGAGCTAACTCTTCCTCCAGGGGTAAAGTCAGGATCTTCATCATTTGCCGGTCCTTTCCCTTTGTTCACCATGTTGATAGTCACTTCGGGAAACTGATCAAATTGGATGGATGATCTCCTTCTTCTTCGGCGTCGTCTTGATTACGGCTTGAATCTTCGATTCTTGGAGGGAAAGCCGAATCTTGAAGCTCTTTGTGGGTGGCGTTCAACTTCGAAACGAGGCACATCGATAACGGCGTCTTAATCAATTTTGCACGAGCAAGAACAATCTATTTCATCGATCATCCTCTTTCGTGTGTTGCCACCCGGCGATGATATGGTTGGTGTGGGTTATTATGCGTAACATTTCCACGAGTGTAACACAGTTCTTGGTGGAGGACAAGTCTTCTTTTGGGGGCATCGACTATTGGAAGTTGCTTACGCATGAATAATAAGCGTTTGATCGCCTTTAGTGACTTTGCGAATCCTGCGCCGTTTTGTCTTTATCGGCAGACTCACGGACCCCTTAGGGATACTCAAGCGAGGCCTTAGCGGGAACTCTTTTAGTTTGGTATCGTCGGATGGCTCGGCACATTCGAACATCATTTGGAATTTGGGTACGCCCCAACCTCGCCGTTGTTTATGAATCGGGTGACCCAAGCGTTCCATTCTTGGTGTTTTGGCTTTAGTTCTCGATGGTGGACCAGCGACTAAACAGAAGTTAAAGGCTTCTCGGTTGATGGATTTCCGGACTTAGCGGTTGATACCTCAGTGGGAGTGGAAAAGGCGGAAAAGTCCATTTTTGATAAGGCATGGAGGGCGCCTCTGTTGGCGAGCGATTGAGACTATCTCGGTGGCGCGAGGCGGTTTACTTGCCTGGCTGTTGGCGGCGGCTCGAGCTGTCGTAAGCGAGCTGCTTACCTGCCTTGTTGGCGGCGGCTCGACTGTCTCTTGCAGCGAACGCTTCAGCTGTCTCGGCCGAAGGCTGTTGGCAAAGCGGACTCTTGAGCGATTTTGATGTCGACCGGGACCCAAATTTTATGATTTTGGGTCGATTCCTTGGTTGATTTCGACTCGTGCCTTGTGAACAGCGATGCACGAGCAGTGCACGGCAGCTTTGGCGTGCTCCTTCCTTGTCAATCGGGTCCTTTTGGCGAGAACCCATTCTTCCTTGGGAAGAGTATTGTAGTTGAGATTGAGGCATTGTAGGTTCTTGGCGCCTCGATCCGTGAGTTCGTGTTGTAGTGAACTCCGTCTTGATTCTATAGTCTTGGCAAGTTGTGGGCTATCTTTTGGCTGGCCAGCCCTCTTCGTCGAGGCGGTTGAGATCTAGTTGAATGACTCCT
Source organism: Asparagus setaceus (assembly GCA_012295165.1). Classification (NCBI taxonomy): domain Eukaryota; kingdom Viridiplantae; phylum Streptophyta; class Magnoliopsida; order Asparagales; family Asparagaceae; genus Asparagus; species Asparagus setaceus. The sequence continues at coordinate 45,058 of WHSE01000133.1, forward strand.
TCTTCTAAAAGGAGTCAACTTGAGCAGAGCTCCGGCTTTGAGATCCGCAGGGTGTTGTTGCGGCTCGCCTGCAGTAATGGCGAAGCGAGACTCATCGCCTCACAAGAAGCGAACCTCCTTCTTTGGAGATGAGATCCTCCGATGCTTGCGGTGCGAGGGGGGCTTCGATGAAGAAGAGGAGAGATATTCTTCGAACTTGGCTTGATCGAAGAAGTAGTCCAGTCCATCGACCATGAGGTCGGCTTGATCGCTGCAAGGCTGCGACACAACGATCTCGAGCTCGAGACCATTGGCTCCCACTGTGGTCGCCATCGTGTTTGGGTCAAAAGTTGATTTCTTTATCGTTTCCATTGCAAAACTTAAGAAAATTACACTTTAATTTTTAGTTACAAAGAAATTTAAATAACTCTCTCACAAACTAGAACAAAAGACACTACAAGTGTAGATCTCCTATTTTCGTGGGACTTTGCCTCGGGGGGCCGTAATCCAGTGGACCACCGAACAGCGATCGTCGAATCGGCGGGGTTTAGTTGATGCTTCGAAAGGAAATAAGAACTTAAGCAAATATCTTAGCAAAGTAAGATATCTACTCTTCTCAAGAATAAGTCAAAGCTTAAACTCGAGGAATCTCCGTGTGGATCGTGTTCTTGAACTCCGGAAGTTTGGATTCTCTCTCTCTCTCTTTGCAATAGCTCTGCTTATCGATCTCGGATTGCCCCGATCTCGATTGCCCCCACCGGATAGGTGTAGAGGGTATTTATAGCTTTAAGAGGGAAATAAGCTGGCGAAAGAGCGTTAATCGACCCGTTCATTGGTAGCGATCACCTCCATGTGCGGCGGCGCGTATCACCTTCATGTGGCGCGCGCAATACAGCGCCATAAGCGCGTCTGCTATATTATTAGCGCGTAGGCGTCCACCGATGGCGCGCAAGGCTGCGTAGCTTCTGGCCGGCTTTTATGCGGTCATCCCCTTTATTAGAGCGCGATTAAATGCCCTTAAATCATGTTTGGTGGGCGTCTTTTATGCATGTAACTGCCCACGAACGTGGTTAAACGTTTCCTCATGTTGAAGAAGTCAAAATGGGCCCCACGAGCATTAATTACATGCATTCAAACTGCCATTGGGTGTATTTGGTGCCTCGCCTTTGGCCTTGACATCAAGAGGTGTCGCTATTGGTAGCGACACCACAAGGTGTCGCTACTAGCGAGACACAAGTAGGTGTCTCGACACTGGCGAGACACATCGAAGTGACTCGCGCCTGGCGAGACACTAAAGGTGTCTCAGGCGTTGTTTTATCCTGTGGTTGATTTCTTGAGACCTTGACGACGTTGTTCTTCGATCTTCTTGTGATTAAATCATGTTTAGGGTTCTTCAGCAATTTTTGATGCCTACACACCCTTAGTTAAAACTCCTAAATATGATAAAACAAGTTACCCTCCATTCCTTTTACTAAACTATCAAACAAGATATTATATTTTCTCTCTGTTAGAAACAGAGCAAATCAAGAGAAAAATGATATTTTTAGTAGAGAAGAGAACAATTGTATTCATTGTATTAAAAGGTGTAAATACAAGAGCAAGAGAAGAAGTTTTAGTATCCTAGGCGATGTGGGACTAAAGAAAGGGATATAGTATGCCCAATGACTACATTTAACACCCCCGGTCAAACTCACGGTCGGTAAAGAACCAAGAGTTTGGATAAGATAAGCCAAATTTGCATAGATGGTAATTGGCGTGACTTGGCGAGAGGTGGTTGAATTGGAGCACGTCGGTGGCTAGAATCGTAGGAGGGTATTGCAGTGGTGATCGACAGTCATGCCCGTGGTTATGAGAGGGCGAATCTACGCGGAGAAGGGCGTGGATCGGATCTTATAAGCGGCGAGGTATGATGTTGCAATAATGATCGACAGTCACGCACGGTGGTCGTGAGAGGGTGGACCTATGGTCGCGAGAGGAGGCATGGTGACAGGATCTTGCAAGCATCGGTGATCGCAAAATGCTTGGTTGGAGAGCTTGGCGAGGTCGACCAAGGAGGAGAAATCTGCTTAGGCAATTCGGCGAACACCTGCGTGTGCATGCGATGAAGCGGATGAACAACATAATTATGCCAAGTGGGTCTAGGGAGATCTAATTGATTAGGCTAAATAATTACCTAAAGATCTATGAAGATCTAGTTGGTAGGCCAAATGATTGGTGTAAGATATATGAAGATCTAGTTAGTAAGCCAAATGATTGGCGTAAGATCTATGAAGATCTAGTTGGTAAGCTAAATGATTGGCTTAAGATCTATGAGGATGCAGGTTGAATCGATGTCGAGGCTGGTGTCGGCCGCCAAGGGAAGCATAGATGCAGGCGAGAACCCCCGACGGCCCAGATCGAAGAAAGAAAGTGGTTTCTCTAGGATTGAGAACATGTCTCTGATACCATGTTAGAAATAGAGCAAATCAAGAGCAAAAGACAATTATATTCATTATATTGAAAGGTTTAAATACAAGAGCAAGAGAAGAAGTTTTAGTGTCCTAGGCGATGTGGGACTAAAGAAAGGGATATAGTATGCCCAATGACTATATTTAACACTCTCTCCTTCTCTACATTCCCTTACCTATTCTATCTTCTCTTCCTTTTCGTAGTGAACTCCCAAACACACTATTAAAGAACTCACATTCAATACATGTGACTCATTTTTTAATGTTTAGGTATTGTTAGGATATAACTCATGTATCTTGAACTTGAATTTTTAGGTGTATTTTTGGTTTTTATAAAAATTTAACTAGGAGGTGGTTGATTGCAACAAAACTAACTTTAAAGATGGTTTATGTATAAATTAAAATTGAAGAGTGGTTTTAGTAAATTAGCATATTTTAAAGATGATTTATAGAAGGAAAAAGGGTTTTACATAAAAATACCTTAACTTTTACTCAAATTGACAGTTACCTCCTACTTTTTTTGATAAAACCACCTGAATTTGCTATCATCGTTTCAATGTCACACCAAGCTATTTTTTTTATCCTTACCACCTAAACTTTTATATCTCTTTACCACCTATACTTTTATATTTCTTATGGTTACCACCTTTACAAAACACAAATTGATATGTATACCACCTTACCTTTATAAACTTTTGACATGAACCACCTGGTATTTTATGAAAATCATACTTACCCTATAAAAGTTTAGGTGGTAATTGTACCTCAAAAAAAAGTTTAGGTGGTAACGATAAAAAAAACATAAATTGGTGTGACATTGAAGCGATGATAGCAAATTCAGGTGGTTTTGTAAATAAAAAAGTAGGTGGTAACCGTCAATTTGAGTAAAAGTTAAGGTGTTTTTAATGTAGAAACCCAAAAACCCTAATATCAATAAGTAAATCTCCTTATATGTGCAAAAGGATAAATGAGAAATCCTAACTTATTTTTTTCTACTTATAAGTTAAAAATAATAAATAAATAAACTTTACCCAATATTATTTTGGACCCTTACAAGTAAAAGCATACTAATAAATTAAAATAAGTTGGTTGTCATATGCTCTTAGTAACATGTCTAAAACACCTCCACTATCTAAATGACCTTATTAATCAATTTTTGCTACTATATTAGCTAATTTGAATTTTAAACTAATGGAGTGGAATACAACAATTACATCGTAGTATTTGTTCACCATTAGTGGTAAAGAGGCAATCGATTATCTTTCCTCAGTATGTGTTATGAGAAGAAAGCACATGTTTTACAATTTTAAAATAGCGGTTCATCATCGGAAGAGACCCATTTTTACTATCTTCGAAGTCAAACGCTGAGAAAGTCATAAAATTTCTATTATTTACTTGTAATATAGTTAAGGAAGTTTAAAATTTTACATTTTAATTGTGAGCAAAATTTAGTATAATCTATGTGGATAGAGCAATAATAATAAGATTGTTTCTCTCTGTTTTTAAAGCAATTATAAGCCACATGTCCTATTCACAATATTTGGGGTTGTTTGGTTCACATGGAAGCCCAAAAAGAATTTCCGAGAAGTTCTACATCAATCCAAAAAATGCACATATCCGTTTCTGTTGTTTGGTTGGCAGCAAAAAATAAGAGAAAACTTTCTCTTTAAAGTTGACAAAAAGATATACGTTATGAGAAAACTCATTTCCAAGTTTTAGCTTGGAAGTGGGTTAGGAATCTGACATGATCACATGGGTTTAGGGTTTTATTTATTTATTTTTGGAATTCAATTTTTTCCCCTTTTTTGGAAAATCAACCAAACAACCTAAAAGAAAAGGAAAAAAAAAAATGTGTCTTGACCTTAAATTTGAGAACCTCATGTGTCTAAGCTATACGCTTTTTCAGGCATGTGACTAGGCCCCAAAAATTAAATTTTGTGTTTAAGAAATAACCCCCCAGCCCCCTCCCTGTTAGTATGATATGCCCTAGAAACCAATCATAGAGATGATTATGTCTTAGTTTATGTTTATGCAATTTCATGAATAATATGTTATTCGGTTCCTTGACTAAATCACTTGTTATGGATCATTAAGTATGTGACTTGAATGTGAAACTCTGTAGTTAGATTGTGATGTTATTCTAAATAGTCCTTGTCTTTTATCATTAGTTGGGACACTAATGATTTTATAGGCAACATGTGAATTGATTGATGATCATGTTTCGCGGATCATGGATATGAGATATCAAGTCAATCACATGGGTATATGTTGGTGAACATGATATTGGACTGACCCGCTATGAAACATTGCATGGATTATTTATGTCATCAATATGTTTCATACAATGGTTATGGTCGGTCTTTTGACCTGAGACTAGCACCGTTTCCTACATGAGGATTGTATACTTTGATGTTACCAAACGTTTTCCTTGACCGGACAACAATAAAGGTATCGGTCGGGTGTGCTATGAATCATGCAGAGGGATGTGAATGGTCAAGATGAAATTTGTCCCTCTCATATAAATGAGAATATGATATCTCTGGGCCCCTCAAAGAAAATAGACTGAGAAAGTGCATGGTCGTGTCTAATTAGTTGAGAGTCAACTATTGAAAAGTCAGTCTAATTTCAGGTGCGAGAAATTAAAGGTTGAACTGTACAAGGATGACACGCTTCCTGCCATTGTGGACTAGGTTTCATTTGAGATGATATTTACATGATTTGGGTAGTCATAATGTCCTGCTAGGGTCCACTTATGACTTGTGGGCCGAAAAGTATTTTGGCCCACTGCCAACATCATGTAAACCTAATGGGTCACACACAAGAACGTGTTGGAACGTTATTAAGAAAGCCTGCATAAATTAAGTCCTATGGAGATATGATTAGATGTGAGGCTATCGGGTAATCGGATAAGGACTGATTTGATCAATCTCAGTTAATTGATAAGAATTGATTTGATCAATCACGGTTTGAAAAAATACTGACCATGTTCAATGAACCTATCTCATAGCAATCAAATTGATTTGATCAATCTCAGTTAATTGATAAGAATTGATTTGAACTAATCTTTTTGATTGACCGTCTGATTGGAAATCCGATCTCTTTCCTGGTTTGAGAAACCACCTCACGACCCTATAAAAGGAGCCTGAGACGGCCCTTCCTGATCAATCCAATCCTCCTTTTGAAATCGTGAGGGAGAGAGGAGAAACCCTAGAGGCCTCCGTCTTTGAAGTGCTAGCACACCGACGTGCGGAGTTCTAACAAGTTTGTGTGGATACCAGTAGAGGCGTGGCTGCGATTGCTGCGCAACATCTTCACGAGTAAGCAAGTTTCCGCTGCTAATCTGGATGTTTTAGGTAATTTTTTATCTTAGATCTTCTTCTACATATGGATCTTCGGATGTAGGTAGATAAAATTTTGATTTTTACTACATGTTAGCCTGCCTACTTCCCTACACTCCCCCCCAACCCCCCAACCCCCATTCCTCCTCTCTCCTTTGTCCCACCTCTAACCTCCTTTATTCTCCTTCACCCAACATCTGTCCTTCTCACTCATCTGTCAATCCTCCTCCCTCATTCTCTTCCATTCACCCAACTTTATTATCTTGTCTCCTCTCTCCTCCATCTCAACTCTATCATCATCTCTCCTCCTCCATCTCGTCGTTCTTCCACTTACCCTCCTCTCTTCTCCTCTCTCCTCTATCTCATCTCCACTCTGCCCCTCATTATCCTTCCCTCCTCTTCTGTTTCACTCTTACCCTCCTCTCTCTGTCTCCTTCTCCATATTCGTCTCCTCCTCCTTTCAAAACTGCTGCTATATCTCTCAAAGGTTGTCCGTCAAAGATTGTCTCCTTCCACATCTGTCGTTGTTCATACAGTTAAAGTTAACATCTAAGTTTCAATTAACATCTAATTGAAGTTTAACAAATAGATGTTAACTATACAAATAGTTCTTAAGTTTAGCGAAGATGTTAGCTGTATAACTTAGATATATAGTTAACATCTATTCCTTGAGCTTATCATGTAACTTGGATCATTAACCGATAAACTTTAAAATTAACATATAGCTGTAAACTTAACATCTATAGTCAAGGATAAACAACTATTGTATAACATTAACATCTCCCTTCGGTTAACATCTATCATCTATGATTAACATCTGCATTTCTAAAATTAATTTTAAAAAAACTTAGATGTTAACTTTACCTGTTAGGTGCTAACTTCAACATAACTTTGAAAGATGATCGTTTTTAGCCAAAGGAGGCACTATTTGAGAAATACACCGATGGTTGTGGAAGGAGAAAGAGGAGACGGGTATGGAGATGGAGGAGAAGAGAGGAGGGTGAAGGTGAAATGGAAGAGAAGAAAGGAGGAGAGGGAAGAAATTGGAGATGAGATAGAGTAGAAAGGAAGGAAGAGGGGGATGAGTGGAAGAAGAAAAAGAAGACATGATAGAGGAAGAGAGATGAGGATGGAGTTGAGATGGAGAAGAGATAGAAGGAGAAGAATGAAGTAGGTGAAGGAAAGAGGAGGAGGAGGGAAAGTGGAGATGAGATAGAGTAGAAAGGAAGGAAGAGGGGGATGAGTGGAAGAAGAAAAGAAGACATGATAGAGGAAGAGAGATGAGGATGGAGTTGAGATGGAGAAGAGATAGAAGGGAGAAGAATGAAGTTAGGTGAAGGAAAGAGGAGGAGGAAGGAGGATGGGTGAAGGAGAGAGGAGGGCGGAGGTGAGACCGAGAAGAGATGAGGAGGGAGGAGGTGGAATGGAGAAAGAAATAAGAGAGTACAAGAGGATGAAGTAGGAGGAAGAAAATGAAAGGTATCTTGGGGATGAGAGAAAAGTATGGTCTGAGGAGGGCTTAAACACATAAAAAAGTTTAATTTTGGAGCTTATTTACATGTCCAGAAAAGTGAGGGTCTTAGGCACTTAAGGTTCACAAATTCGTGGTCTAGACACAATTTTTACAAAAGAAATCTATCTATCTATCTATCTATCTATACTACTATAAAAAGAGGGTTGGGGTGTTAAATTTTAATTTTCTTTTTGCCCTCTCAAATTTTGATAAATTTTAACTATGCCATTATCTCTAATTAATCTTTCATTAAATAAATATAACCTCTTATTAATTATGCACCTCCTCACTTTCCTAAATAATTATAATTATCAATAATATTATAAATATTAATTATTTTAAAATATATTAAAATAAGTGTACACAATTATTAGTAGTAACCAATTAAATTATTATAATAATTATTTATGAATTATAATAAAATAATAGTATAAATAGAATAACATATTACTAAATACTATTAAGAATTATACTATAAATAGAATAAATATTTAATCGCATAAATTATGTAATTATTTTAATAATATCACATAAATTATGAATTACACTATTTATTTAGTATTATATTATTAAATAAATTAATTTAATAATTTAATATTATTTTTAGAGTATTTTCTCAAAGATTATTACATGATACTGAATAATCTATACTTAGTAATGATTGAAAACTAACCATTTTATAAAAAATATTTAATATTAATGATAATACTATTAATTGTTAACGTCGGTTAACATTACACCTCTCCGGTCATTCTATTTGGTGGTTAACATTACACCTCTTTCAAAATCTTTTTACTATCATGTTACCATTACACCTCGAGCGATGTCAACTTGATCAAACTCATTACATTAACATTACACCTCTACTAGTTTAATCCCAACATCATTGTCCCCGGCAAAGATGTCATTCACGATCGTTAACATTACACCTCTATCGTACACATATCCAAGGAGACAAAAGTTCTTTTATTATCAAAAGAGCTAAAATGGTCACAAAAGGTTCTTATAGGAAAAGCGGATAAAAGTGTTTTTGTGCAATACACTCAGTCATCACAGGTCCCTAACCTCATGAGCACCCTTTTGAGCTGTTCCCTCAAGATTCGGGATCGATAGGAGTGGCTGAGATTTAATAATCGAGTCTCTTCATTTCAGCTTGAAGCTCCGCAACTTGAGGATCTCACTTCTTGGCCAACTCGGCTAGGTTAAGTTCGAGCTCCACTTTACGGCGTTGAGCGCTTCGAGGCGAGCGAGCCACAACAATGGTTGCCTTA
>WHSE01000134.1:6113-53468 GCA_012295165.1 Asparagus setaceus
ATAATCGCCTTGTTGAACGCCGCCTAATCCGCTTGTCGCCGGATAGGCCGCTGACGCAGACGCCTTGTATCTTGAATTTTGCAAAACCGATGAAGAAATTGCCGTGAATCGGGGATCATTGTCATGCACGATCCGTCTCGGGACACCGTGGTCGTAGATGACATGGTGTTTGATAAATTTGACGACGGTATCGCCTTTACTTCTTTTAGCGGGATTGCTTCACCACTTGGAGAAGTAATCGGTGATCGCTAGAATGAACCGACGCTTTGATCGACGGAGGAAAATGGGACCTACAACGCCCATTCCCCATGTCTCGAATGGCCGTGATGTGGTCAAGGATGCAACCGCCAGAGGCCGATGCATATAATTCGCGGAATCGACACGCTGGCATTTCGAGTGCATCGACCGGCCATTAATCATCGTGAGGCCAAAAGTAGCCCATTCTCCGATTCGATCGTAGAGCTTGGGACCAGCCGGTGTGCTCCACATTCACCTCGTGCTTCCCGGCGACCTCTTCGCCTCCTTGTTTGAAAGGCACGAGTAAAGACCATCGCACTTCCTACGATATAACATCCGGTTTCCGCGGTCGTAAAAGAATCTTGGAGCTCTTCACGGATTGACTCTCTCCTTCACGCCTTCCGCGTATCACCATGTAAGACGAATCGATGATAGGAAAGCCAATCTCGGCTCCAACTTGGTTTGGGTTGCATATACCTCTTTGGTAGCTACCCTTCATTTTCTTGTACCTCATCATATATCGGTACAAAAGTCGATGAGTCCCGACCGTAACCGCTGTTCTGGCTCTAAGGTTGTGCTAACGACACGCCTAACGCCAATGCATCCGCGTAGCGCTTTGGAGGCTGGATATATTCGATGAAGAATTCTTCAAATGAGTCCGCCATTTCAACAGCCTATCCGATGATGGGGACCGATCGATTCCTAACTTCATAGTCACCACGACCGCTTAACTATCAATTGCGAATGGCCGATGCCCGAGGTACTCACCCCCACCTGGCGAACTAAGTCCAATAAGTAGCGCATTGTATTCGCTACGCTATTGGAACAAGGTTCGTGAGTGAATAAGCACGGGCATGACATGATTCCCGGAAATCAAGACAACTCCGACTCCAAATGGAGATCTTGGAACATCCGGGGGCACTTGCCACGTTGGTAGCTCGAGAAGCTCCGTCAAAGTACAGTCGCCATATTTGTTGGTGCGATGTAGTGTTGACTTCGTGGACTTCATCCGGAAGGTCATCATATAGCTCAACTGCGTCTGTTGTCGGGTTGACAGCCAAGAGATCGCAAATCGCTTGCCCTTTGACTGACTTCTGTTGTTTGAAGTGCAGGTCGTATTGGGACAAGAGCAAAGCCTATTTTGCCAAACGCCAACTCATTGAGGCCGGCTGGGTCATAAATATTCGGACCGGATTTACATTAGAGATAACATAAATCGCCTCGTCCGGACTAAATAGTGCCGCATTTTTCAATCGCTAACACTAATGCAAGGCCGCTTCACCATCGATATCGAGACTCAGCCACTAATGTTCGCCGTGTAATACACCGCTCGGACCGGGCCATCATCTTGCGCGAAAGCGCCAACGAGTGGTCTGTTGCCTTGATGTAAATCGTGAATGGTTTTCCGGATCAGCGGTGTGCGACAAGAACAGAGGTTTAGAGAGATATGATTTGATCTCTTCAAACGCCGACAGCGCCGCCCCAAATAAACGACACTCTTCTTGTTCAACTTAGAGAACGGTTGGCACTTCCTGCATGTGTTTGATATAAACCGCCGGATGTACGCCAATCGCCTCTTGTAATCCCCGAGTTCTCGATTTCTGGGTTGCAATTTTGAATCGCCTTTACTTTATCGATCGACATGGATTCCTTTGTTGGTGACGACGGCCAAGGAACTTGCCACCGACATCCCAAGGAAGGATTTGGCAGATTCATCTTTAATCGATGGGTTCGCATGAGCTCGAATACCGCTCTAAGATCTTTGATGTGATCTCCTTTGTCACGCTTTTCACAACCAAGTCGCCAACGTAGCATTCGACCGCTTTCTCCGAGATGATCCGAAAATTTTAGTCATCGCCACGGGTATGTGGCCAGATTTTTGAGGCCGAACGGCATGACCGTGTAGCAATATATACATGCTCAACGGTACGGCCATCTGCATCTTGATCGATTGTAACCCGAAACCATCCATGAATGACATTCTTCAAACACGTATTGTCGACTATGACATCGTGATGGAAGAGGGAAGTCATCTTTGGGCAAGCGGTCAGATCTGCAGAATCCACACTGCATCCTAATCGAGCCATTCTTCTTCATGACCGACTATATTCGCCAATTCCCGGATGTTGAATCTCCTCGATGAATCCCGATTCTATGAGTTTCTTCACTTCAACGATTGCTTGCAATATTTGTGATCTAAACCGCCTTTGCCGTTGCTTGACGTTTTGACATCCATCTCGATGTTGAGATGCATGTGTCGCCACATTAGGTCGAGTCCGGCATGTCCTCGTAACTCCAGCGAATACATCGATATACTCCTGATCAAGGCAATTAACTCTTCCTTCTCTTCCGAGGGAAGAGTATTGTGATGTTTATGAGCTTAGGATGCTCTCATCACTCATATTACCTCGGACTACCTCGCCCTGGTGGGTCTCTTTGTTCGAATCTATCCCCAACCGCTCTGAAGTTGATGGATCCATGGGTCTTCCCATGTTGGTATATCTTCATCACTCTCAATAGTAGCAGGATCGACAGTAGCCATATTTGACATCAAAGCCTTGAAATTTTCTCCAGGTAATGTGTCGAATCCGGAATCCGAATGTCCGCTCCCTCATCAGTGGATTATCATCAATCAGCCATGAGCATTCATCTTCGAGGAGGATTCGTATCTCAATCCCTCTCAATGCATAGTAGTTATCCGCCCCTTGACATATGCGCTTTAGGAGGGACTCAAGACCTGCCAAAACATAGACCTTCCCTTGTGTCAAGTTGTACCCCCACTTCTTCATGATACTCGTGTTTCGACTATATCTAATGTGTGGAGGATAGGCCCATTGTCATCTTCGCCTTCTTCAAAGAAATGATTCTGCTGAAACCGCATCTCCTTTTCCGTGAAACCAAGTCTTTCTCACTTGATCTTGATGACGAGTGTTGTCCCAAAGGAGTTCTGAATCGCTTTTGTGTAAAGCAAAATGACCGATTGGTAGGTGCAACTCCGGATCGTTGTATAAACCTGCCATTACATCATTCAAAGACAAAGGGTACTCTAAATCGCATTTATTGATTCATCTTTCACAATACTATGTTCATCCGACGATTCTTCATCGCCAAGATTGATTACAAGGTACAATGTCATTTAAAACAAAACCACCACTATAACCAAGCCCGCCGCAGACGCCTTCACCGCCGTCTGCCTGGTCGATGATTCGCCGACTCATTACCGTAGAGAGAGAATCGCTGAAATAATTCTCCATCCCCTTAAACGGTTGTTTGTCCACCACCGCCTTGACTCATTATTCGCGGTCTACATACTTGAGACACCGATGAAGAGTGGATGAGACTATAACGCTATCGGATCCAAGGTCGCACTCCACAATAAGTTATAGGAAGTCTTTATACAATCACATAGCGGTGTGTGACTTCAAGTCCCCATTTGGCACTTTATCCGGATTTTACCAAGCGCCGGTGACCACCGGTGTTAAATCCAGATCATCGCGGCTCGCTGACGCTAGCCGTGGATTCAAAGGCATGAGGCGCAGGGCATGATGCTCACAGCCGAACCCGGATCGACTTGGATCCTGCTAACTCACCGAGCCAATATACCCTGAAGTATAGCGCCTATCGTGTTTGAATTCCTTGTCGCATATCCTCCTTTGTAAAGATGATGCAAAGTGTTTAGCCGAAGGTTGCATTGTTAGCGATTCTTCTTCCCGGATCGGCTTGATTCGAGTGAGAACACCGAGTCGACCAGAAGCTTCAGAGCTTCCGGGTTTCCTTTGACAACCGAGCAACTCGTGAGAGTTATCCCGCCGATATCGCCAATTGTGCCATTACATCAAAGCGGTATGGAGAGTTCGTTCCCGCTTATCTCTTCCACCAGCGATCAATCGAGATCGCCGGAGTTGAACTTCCCGGGTCGTTTGTCTTCGCTTTTCAGCCAGAGAGGGTGGGTACCGCACTCGCCACCGCCTTAGCATTGCCTGAGACTTCCGGTATTTGTATTTGTACTTGTCCTCGGTGGCGCTGGCTTCGTGTTCCTTCTACAACCGAATGTTACCACTGCTCGCATCTCCCTCCGAATTGCGGAAGTAGCATGGCATGCCTTTCCCTTCCGCTTTGATTTTTCTTTGATGAAGAAGAGGCTACCCATTGCTCATCCTCGCAGTGTCTGGTGGATCCACGGTGACTTCGCCATTTGTGGTCAGATATGATACAAGTCCTTTCGGCGCTATTGTGGGTCGCCGCTCACCGCCTTCATTGCACTCACCATCGGTTCAGTTCAAACCATGTCAATGGTAATCGACCAAAGCTTATGGACACCTGATCCTGCCCTTTTCTTTCGATCGCCATAGTGATGACCTCTACATCAATTAAAGCCCGATCTTGTCCTTAAGGTCAAACAGATTTAGCGGGTGATGAATTGCCTGCGGATACGCGCAGATTTTGGGTCGCTCGTCCTCATTGCTTCTCTTGATTCTCAATCGGAGGGAGTTTGATCTTGTTATTTTCGACAAGATATTTGAAGAGACGGAATCTCGCCGTCCCTAAAGGAATAGGACTGAATCTCGGCCTCAAGCCTTCGCTTTCATACCGTTGTCACGCTTGATTGTGCCCGCTACCACGTTGTCTTTGCCGGGGTTGAGTTGAACGCTTGGTTCGCAACCGCCGCTTCGCTCGCTTTTCCCTTTGCCACGTGGACAAAGTTACGCCGGAGCTTCCGGCCGTTTACCGGCCTCTTCCCGCCTTTTTCCTCTTGAGGAATCTTTTCGCCTGTCGAACCTTCAAATCCTTCCACGCGATGGTGCCGCCCCCATTGCTTCTAGCACGCCTATCGACAAGTTGTTATGGCAGTCCGAGGATGAACTCTTCGTTATTGATTCGGCTTCATTGCCTTGTTCTAATCGCTTGACAAAGACATCCACGCTTTCTCCGCCCTTCCGCTTCGCCGAGCAATGTCCGATCGATACTTTATCGCCGCCGAAATCGGTGAGGAAGCTAGACTCCATGTCGCCCCTGGTGAATGCTACGCGAGACTACGCGGTACCAATCGGCGTCCACGAAGGGTGCCAACGAATGACCGAACCATCGGGCTCGTCGGAATAACTCCAGGTGCGACGAAATAAAGCGCGTCGGGGAACCCTTCCCACAAACGGTGTGAAGTTTATTAAGTTAAACTTAGACGGTACGAATTGATTCCCATTCCCTAGGATAAGGGATGCCGGTTTTCACTTCCCAGCAATCAATGAGTTGATTTTGCTCTCGTGTCTTTGATCTTCTCGCCTCAGCAACAACATCTACGCTCTTCGTTAAGCGCTGTTCGAGAGGGTTATCATCCTCTTGTATTTCTTCCCTCGTCCGATCGCCGTCATCTTGATCGACGCTGATACGCTTTACCGATTCACCTCGATGTTTTGTCAAGGCTTGATCTTGGTCATGCATTTCTCTCATCGCCCGCATGGCCAAATCCATCTCTAGTTTGAAGTTTTCCGTTGTTTAGCCAACGCTTCATCTAGCATCTTAGCCACTTGATCTGATCGATCATGCGCTTCGGGGCTCCTTCGCTAGATACAAGATGATCGAGGCGATTATGGAGCCAATATCCGACGATCATCCTCCGCGGGTATCCCTTTGAGAAGTTTGTTCATTCTGGACCGTTGATAGTCCCGACCGCGAACGAAGAAGTTAGGCGGATACCGGAATAGCCCGTGATGATGATTCTTTGTCGGTCATATTATTAGTGACCTCGCAATTCATCTTCTGATGTCATCTTCGGAGTCGCCTTGACTAGGTCTCGCAGATTGGTGCTAAGCCTCGAAGACCGACCCTTTTGGAGTTTCTTGACAGAAGCTACACTCGAGCACCGCTTGAGGAGCTTAGAGCACAAACATGATCCGCGACGAGCCGAGAGCTCTTCGAGCCTTCTTCGCACTCCCCAGCATTCATAGTATAACCTGCATGAGTGCCGGAGCAACCCTACCGCGTGGTCGGGCACGATCTCTCGTAAAACGCCCTCATCGCCGATGAAAACATCTCCTTCCGGGACGGGCAATTCATCGGCTCCCAAAGTGACCGCCTAGACTTTCGCCGATGTGGGCAAAGTCTCAGAGACTCTGACTTCGATTTTCAATCCGATGAGGGACCGAAGTCTTCTTGTCCTTGTTGAGCGGTGCACCTCTCCCATGAGGAGTGACCCGTGATTCTCTAGAGGACCCACGATCTTTGAGTGTTTGGTGTTTTGCTTCGCCACCCATTCATGCTGACGCTTTTGACTTTGAGGCGCCATCGACTTGGACTTTGACGCCGAAAACGCCTCAGTAGCTTCGGCTTAAGTGCCGGACAGAGCCGGAATGTTGGCAGCCTTAGCTTTTGAAGCCGCGGCTAGGATTGGAGCACCGCTAGCTTGGGCCTCCAAACCTGGTGGTATGTTTCTTCTTTACCACCTCCTTCTTCATCCACGAGCCCGCCGCACAAAGCTCGCGGCTCCAAGGAGGCGCGGGCCCTGAGGATGCCTCTGGTGGAGCGGTTCCGCTTGACACGGACCCACTCGGGTTGGCTGGGATTGGCTGATGTCCTCGATCCCTGAGGCCTCTCTCGTAAGTCCGATCTTAGATCCGCCAGAGCGGACCCCGGCCCATGGATTGCACGGCTTTGACATGTTTGCGCACCATGCTTTGTCGCTTTGGCGGCTCGCTTGGAGAGTGCGGGCGCTATTGGCGCTCATCTCGCACCGCCAGTCCGACTTGACGCCGAGGGATTTCGCACCGCTGAAGGGTCGACTCGCTTCGCCGGCCCGGGCTCTACATCGGAGGCCACCGGGCCTTCCTGCACGGATTTTGGAGCGGGCGGGAGAACTGGATCTCGAGGACGAGGATAGATACCTCGAACTTTTTGGTCGAACTCGAACCGACCTCTTCCTCCACCGGATAGGAATCATGGCCAGCGACGGCGACTCGCCTGTCGGTGGACTCCCATCGGTCGCCGCCTTGTTCGCGAAAGTCGGTTTGATTGTCATTGATTTGAATCTACAAACTTCACCTCAAACAAATTCAAAGAAAAATATCGCTTTTTATAAGGCTTACAATGAAAATCAAAAAGATTATAACTTTTTCCCGATGAACAAACACGGGATCTCTGCTATATCGATCCTCGCTATGCGGGTTCTTTGCCCGTGTCGGACTTGAATCGTCCGCGGACCACCGCAATTCGTGATCCGTGTGGAAACCCTGCTCGAACTACAGACGGAAGGGGCTCGCTTCACGGGAAACGGTTTAAGGGGATCACACTCACGGCGAGAGGATCGCCTTCGGGATCACACTCAAGGCGAGAGGATCGCCGAGCGGGTGAGATCTACTAGGAGAAATCACGCGCTATCCCCGAGATTAAGACAAGCTTAATCTAGAGGGTATCTCAGAGTTCGACCACCCATGACTTCGGCGCTAGATCCGACGTCGACTGGTTTGTGTTCTGCGCCCTTGGAATCGTCGCCGACGCTCGTAGATCTTGCAAGGGCTGGGGTCCAAGGAAAATCCCAAAATCCCAAAAATCCGCCTCGTCCACTAGCCTTCGGAAAATGCCCAAAGTCAAACTCTCCAAAGTCCAACCGCTTCAAAATCCGCCTCCAAAATCCACCAATCAAGAAGACCCCTCCTATTTATACAAATCGGGGTTGGTACCGAGTGTTTCATCTGTTGTTGAGGTGCCCTACAGTCAGCCAGGTGCTCTACAACGGCCAGGTGCCTCTGGCCGCCGAGGTGCTCGGCCAATTTGCCGAGGTGCCTCTACACAGGTTCAAATGAATACGAGGTTCGAGGTTCGCTAAAAGGAACCGAGGCTCGCCAAACGTAATATGAGGTTCGACCAATGAACCGAGATTCGCCACAGAATCGAGGTTCGCCAAAATGAACGGGCTTCAAGTGAACACGAGGCTCGCCATTTACAGGTTCGCCAAGAGGCGCAGGTTCGCCAAAGGAACCGAGGTTGACCAAACGCAGGTTCCAAAAGGAACCAGGTTGGCCAAACGCGAGGTTCAAAAGGAACCGAGGTTGGCCAACGGTATCTTTTTCTCCTTGTGGATGCTGGTTCAGGATTTGATGAGTGCATATTTGTTGTAATGAGGTATTTCCGTCACACGTGCACCTAGAAATGATTCTTATCAGGCCCATTAGTAGATGCACCTGATACATTGTGTGTGTACATGTACAATTTTGGCATACTGAGGATATCAACATTTGTTTGTTGTGAGTTCACTACTTGTCTCAGCTCTTATTAGCTTTGCATTGCGAGGACTGAATTTCTGTGTTTGGTGATGATGGTTTTCATGCATAGCATTATTTTCTTCAATGGGGAGGAAAGGTATTTTTTCTCCTTTGTGGATGCTTTACGTGTCTGTGATGTTAAATTGGGCATTTTATTTATTTATTTTACCAGAAAGTTTGCTTTTCCCAATGTTTCATGTTTGTATTGTCTGGATGCTATTGTTTTACTTTTAAACATCCCAGCATTATGCTTCTAAGGACATCTGGTAGCGCCTATACCTAAACCCACCAGATACTCGGATAAACCCTAACACTGTTAAGTAATGGTTTGTCTAAGGGCCCGGAGGAGAAATTGTCAAAAGGGATATCAAGGGTCTTTTATCTCCCAACAAGATGCTACATTCAAGAAGTAAAATTACATATGTTGATGTTTAGTGCCTATTTTTGCTGTCTATAGTAAATCAATGGGGAGATTTATTTAGTTGTCCACCTGAACTCTATTTTCTATTTTGATGATTCCCGGCATTATGAAAGATGCATTAGCCGGCACTTTATTTAAGGATTATAAGGGGAGAAGGTGGAGGGTCAAACTGTTTCGCAGAAAGTCGGTTTGATTGTCATTGATTTGAACTGCTATAAACTTCATCGCTCAAACAAATTTAAAGAAAATATCGCTTTTATAAGGCTTACAATGAAAATCAAAAAAGATTACAACTTTTTCCGATGAACAAACACGAGGATCTCTCGCGATATCTTGACCGCCATGGTAGCTCTTTTGCCTGCTCGGACTTGAATCGCCCGCGGACCACCTTAATCTATCCGTGGAAACCCGGACGTTCTGAACTGCTTGAGGGGCTCGCTTCACGGAAGGAAACGGTTCGGGGATCACACTCCAAGGAGAGGACGCTTCCGGGATCACATCACTGGTTGAGAGGATCACGAGCGGTGAGATCTATAGGAGAAACGGTACTCTACTCGAGATTAAGACGGCTTAATCTAGAGGGTATCTGAGTTCGACCAACCGCCAATTGGCGCCAGTAGATCCGACGCCGACTGGTTTGGTAGTTTTGCCTAACTGCGCGCCACGCTCGAGATTCTTGCGGCCTAGTCCTGGGGGAAAATCCCAAAATCCCAAAATCCGCTTCTCGGTCCGCCTTTAAGTTTCAAAATGTCGTCAACTCAGTCCAAATTGCCAAAACCCGCCTCCAAAATCCAGCCCCAAATCAAGAAGAACTCCTCCTTTTATACAAATCGGGTTTGTGCCTGCCACGGCGGTCGAACTGTGGCTTGAGGTTTCTGCCAAAGCGAAGTCAGGGTGGCTCAAAGGCCGAGGTGTCATTAACTGAAATGAGGTGTTCTACTGGCTTAGGTGTTCTGACAGGTTCTGTTCAATATTTGAGGTTCGAGGTTCCTAAAAGGAACCGAGGCTCGCCAAACTTAATGGCGGTTCAATTGAATGAACCGAGGTTCGCCGCCAGAACCGAGGTTCGCCAAAATGAACTGGGTCGGCGATCAGGTCGCCATCTGGCAGGTTCGCCAAAGGCGTAGGTTCGCCAAGAGGCAGGTTCACAAAGGAACCGAGGTTGACCAAACGGCGAGGTTCGATTAAAAGGACCGGAAAACGCCTGTTCGGTCTAAAAGCGAACCAGGTCAGCCAAACGGCGAGGTTCACAGCGAAACCTCCAGTCGCCTGGCGAATGATGAGGTCACGGTTTCGTAGGTTCGCCAGGCATGCAGGTTCTCAAGAGGCAGGTTCGCCAAAGGAACCGAATGACCAAACGCCAGGTTCGACAAAGGAACCCAGGTTGGCCAAACGCCAGGTTCGGCTAAAAGGAACCGAGGTTGGCCAAACGGCGAGGTTCGCTGCTGAACCGAGAGTTCGCCAAAGGCCAGCTTTAAGCGGAAACGAGGTTCAAAAGCGCAGGTTCGCCGTAAGGAACCGAGGTTGCCAAAAGGAACCGAGGTTACCAAACGCCAGGTTGGCCAAACGGCGAGGTTCGGCTAAAAGAAACCGAGATCGCCAAAGGAACCGAGATTCGCCGTGAAGGAACCGAGGTTCGCCAAAAGGCGCAGGTTCTAAGGGACCGAGGTTCGCCAAAAGGCCAGGTTCGCCGTGAAGGGACCAGGTTCGCCAAAAGGCGTGAGGTTCGCCGTATGCAGGTCGCCGTAGACGCAGGTTCGCCGAATGAGCCGAGGTTTCCAACACGGTGCCAAATGACGAGGTTCACAATGATTGAGGCTTCGCCAAGTGAACACGAGGTCGCCAAATGGCGCAGGTCCGCCGTAAGGCGACCAGATCATTCGATGGTTGTCACAACACTCGCCACGAAGTTGGTTTCGGGGATCTTATAAGTATTTTTAACGCCTACACAAACGAAGTTTGGGTTGTTAGAAATTCAATATGTGAATATGGACTATGCATGTCTTGGGGAGGGAAAAGAGCATAATCAATGTGAGTGCAGGAGCAGATTTTTCACAGAATACAACACACTTTGTTTTATGGTACCGAGCAAGCAATATATTCCTGGAGGGATGTCCTGATTTATGACTGCTACTTACCAAAAGAAAGACAGAAAGGTTAGAGGTAACATGAGACTGTAATGTTTCCTTAAGATCTAACTTACTAGGTTATACAGTTGGAGGCTTCACTTACATGTAAAGTGCTGAGACACGGTTTGACTTTCTTATTTTTAAACCTTTTTGCATTTGATGGAATTTTTCAGGAAGAAGTCTTAACACTTTTCAACCATTTGATTCCTTCAAGATTCATACTGATGAAGCTCCATTGATGTTGACAAGCACATTATATGCACTATGAAGCCACATTAATGCGGTCTTTGTTGCAAAACTTATAACTATCTGGTTCTCATTAAGAAAACGAGTAATTGCATTCTTGTACAGGTATGATGTAATTATGTAAATACACTCGTGACCTTGGGACTCCACGTATCTACGCAAGTAAACTTGAGATTATAACAAAGATTACCGGCTATATTATGTCTGGATTTAGGTTCATAACAATGGAGCTTTAGTCAGTACTCTTTGCTATAACCTTAACTCTAACCCCAATCCGAATCCTAACCCTAACCAAAAACTCTACCTTAATACTAACACGATCCAACATCCAATGAGACCACGTCAGCAGAAACAAACGGCGTTAACCTGATGTTAACCTGCCATCGGATTATAGGCCACCCGTGTAATTACAATCAGTAGTCTAAAAGGGCTATCCCGTAGATACGCCAGATTCCGTGGTCACCGCTAAGTACACCATATCTCAAGGTATTGGAATGAAATTAATCCTTAAGAAAATTTATACAATGACATTTCAATTAAAGTAACTGCATTTGGCTTGTGTGTTATGGTCTCTCTTATAGAAGAAGGTAAAACTAAGGAATCCACATGTGGATGTACTTGTTGCTCTCTGTTTCTTTGTTTGGTTTTAGAAAGTAATTATGTAATGCATGTTGAAACTTAAGTTGCATATATTAGTCAACAGTGAAATGGAAGTCACTACCAATAACAAGGGGCCGCATGCAAATATTCAGTTATTAGCATATATAGATCTATAAAGCTATGTATGTCTCAAATGACAGCCTTCTATGAGAAAACAGATAATTCAGAGCTAAACTCTGGTTTTGAATTATTTTGTAAACTTGCCAATTGGCTTCCTATGAAAAGATAGGATGTTTTATTATGTTGGTTTCTTCTTTCATTTTATGCTTTCAGAATATGAAATTATGTATGCATGGACTAATCCTATCTTATTCGTTAAAGCATACTTAGGCAGAAGTGTTTAGTTTTCACCTATCAATGTTCATAGACTCTGATTTTGAATTATTCGTAGAAGCATGATGAATCTGAGGAGCACAAATATTTTCTGAAATTTGCAAAACTCAGTCAAACTTAATGTGCTTATTCTCTGGCTTGTGCTATGAAGCATATTTTCTCCTGTTTTTTAGGATAAGCTCACTCATCTAGAACTATGGGGACTGAAATCAGTTCTTTTCTTTTGAGCTCAAATATTTACTTGTTTTGCACAAAGATCAGGCAGGTATTTTCATGCATGCTTCTTCCATCAATTATTTGACTTCAAGAACAGTGCACATTGAAATGATTCTTTTATACAACGACAACAAAACAAAAGCCTTTTATCCCAATTTATTTTGAGTTCTGCTACTTGATTCATATTATTCTATCAACAAATGATCCATTCCATGAAGGCGTAAAGGTTTGCTTGCAAGAAACAGTAGCTTTGGTGAATCCAGACCTGCGGTTCTGATTCCTACTATGGTGAATATGGTCATGTTCATGAAGCAAAAGTTTCCTCGAAGTACTTTCGTCCAACCAGGACTTTGCCCAGTCTGCAACTCTGCTGTTAAATTTGAAATCAGGTTTTAGGTCCCTTGAGGTATCTTTGATCTGAACTTTATCTATTCCCAACATTTATTTATCTATCTGTTGTGATTTCAGAGCTGTGGAGATTGTAGTTGCTCATATGCTTTGTGCATTTTGGATGTTTTATCGATAACTGTCATCCTAATTTTTCCTTGCTGTTACTCCATAGAATTTCCATGCAAACTGTTATTTTCCCCTCTAGTTGCTTTTAGTGCAAAGCTTATGGATTTTCATGTGAGAAATTTTTTTTTTCCCAAACAAAGATAAACTGAGAAATTAGAAATCCTTGCTACATAAACTTTGAATTTGCTTGATCTTTTCGGTTACCAATAATGTGATTTGTGCTTCAGTTCTCCTTCGAAAATGGTTTGTTGACAGGGTTTCAGTTTTGATGGTTATCCTCTAGGGTGCCCTTTTTTTTTTAATTTAAGTTTTGGTTCAGATGTGATTTGGATTTTGAGTCTTTGACCATCAGAGGTGAACTGATTCAGATCAAGTTAAGACCCAGATTCAATTATTAGTAAGCAATTGCCTTTAATAGAGTTAATAACGTATCTTAATATACGTGACGAAATGATTTATTTTGATTATTTATTATTGCTGTCAAAACCAAACAAAGTTTAGCGTAACCATTTGTTTTTAAGGAAGGTTAGCGTAACCATGCAACCAAGTATATAATGTTTGAGCCACTCATAAACGAAGGACATAATCACTCAAGGATATAAACATAACATTACTTATTGAGAATGAAAGATTTGAAAATTTATATAGTCTTTGTCTTTGTCTTTAAGGTTCATCAGTAAAAGTGATTCTATTGCCGTTGCTAGTGGTATTCATTAAGCCTTAAATTTTTTAATACTTTGCAGTGGAGAAGGACAAGCAATGGCTTGAAGTGGCACTCAAGTTGCATGAGATTCTTAAAACTTTTAAAAATTCTTTGACTAGTATTTTATAATCTTGGAGACTTGGACATCTGAAATCTGTCTAATTGGAAATAAATAAAACCTCCGCATCTTATATTACTCAGAATAATAAGATGAAGTCTGTTACTTTTTATTGATTTCAAGACAAACTAATAATGAATTTTCCATTTATTCGTTATATATGAAAGTAGCACTAAAACAAGTACAACAGCAAACACTACTCGAAGAATAATGAGCTTCCTGACATTAACTCGTTTCTCATAAAATATCCATAAACAATAAACCCTCTGTTAATGTGTGGCTAAAGTATCCGATAACCTCATAATCTCTATTTATCTGAGTAATAAAGCATCAATGAAAAAAATCTCAATTCAATAACACTAATTTTCAAAAATTCAAGATTAAACAATAATCTGCACTACCACCTTAGTGCTAACTTACTCTCACAAAAACATGAGAGAGTATACAACCGAACTAATCCGAGATATTAAATGTGTATCAAAAAGATATTAAATTCATTAAAAAAAAACTTTAAAGTTTAACGATCCAGTGATTAACACGCATGTAATTAATTTAGAACCAAAAGATTGTTGAAGTTTGTGGAACGAACCCTATTTCTCTTCAAACTCAATTTCTCGTGACTCGTACAAAAATATCTTTCAACCCGACAAAATCTTACCCTGTCGAACTCTGCTTCATGCTGAGGTCAACACCTCCCCCAAACGGAAACCGCCACTTGCCGTCACCTGCTGTCCCCAATGTAAACCAATCTCCTCGCTTTTCATCTAACGACGAATTAACGCCGTCAACTCTCTCTCCCCTTCTTCGGTCAATATCAGTCAAACAACACAGAGGCCAAACTCAAAACCAACTCCTCTCTCTCTCTCTCTCGACCTCTCAACCTCTCCGCTCTCCGATACGAAACCCGATAGCCCGAAACCCGCAAGTGATGTCGGGCCCGGTAAAAGAGGAGGAGAAGCGGGAGGCAGCTGCTTCTGCTCCTCCGCCGGTGAGCTCACCGCCAGAAACCCTAGCGCCGCCGAGCTCTTCGTCGTCTCATGAAAACAGGACGTTCTCTCAGCTGATGGGGGGTGATGGCGTCGCCGGCGGCGAGCCCGCGCGGAGCTCCGATGGTGCACCTGCCGGTGGTGGCGGTGCCGTGCTTCCTGGCGCCGGGGATCATGGAGACTCGGGGTTTGCGGTCAGTAATGAACTAAATTTGTTGACTTTTGGATGCGGGATTTGGGTGAAATTAGTTTGGATGAAACTGTTGAATTGTTTGTTTAATTGTGCGTTTTTGTTGGTTATTTTGAGATAATTGCTTTTCGATGCTTTAGTAGCAAAAATGAAACTTTTTCTTTCCCCATCTGTTAAAGCTGTTAGTTTCATCGGTAGAATTCAGGGTCTGTATTTCTTACTGAATTTTGATGAGTTTATGTTCGGTCACTTGATATCCTATCATTTTCTGAGAATTACATGTAGCGTTGCAGTGGGGAGAATGATTGTTACAGCTTCCTCAGTTCCCTTTTCTCTGTCTTTTCTTAGGTGGTAACTGTTAAAGGTTAAGTTTTTGTTGCTAGAATAATATGGATAGGATTAGTGGTAAAGAGTCATAAAGAGAGACACCATGTGATAAATTGGTTGAGGTCATGAGAAAGCGTTCATGCTCATCGAGATTATGGAATGTGGATATTGCCTTGTATAGACATTGTTGATGAAAAAGGATCCATGGACGAGAATTGATGGCTTGTGATTTGTGGTGAGGGCTTTGATAACTCTATCTGCATAGGCAAATCCAAAATCTCTAGAAGGGTTCTGGTTCTCAGAAACCTTAACGACGCCAACATCTCACAAAAACATAATACTCCTCCATTAAAGAAGAAAAAAGAAGGGACCAGTTCAATTAATATTGGAATTTTGGTACTCTGATCTGTCTATTTGCTGGCGATATTACCATACGGATTATTTTCTGGCTCTTGGCTATGCTTATATTACATGAAAGGGGGAGTTAGATTATAGAAGGCCTGCAGCCCAGCTAATTATGATGGGATTGCTTGAGTTTTGAGTCTATGTCCTGTGTTATGCCCATGCGTCCAGTGAAAAGTGAAAACCAATTTCTTTTCTATTATCATTTCGGATTGAAGTGTTTGATATTTCTTTTAGTTGCATTCCTTCAACAAGGAATTTGCAAGTCTTCAATGTTTAGACTTCTTGAATTGCAGACAATTTGATGATGCATAAGGGATTGTATGGGCAACATCAGTGAAGTATGTTTGGTAACTATGTAAGGCTTTGTGATCTTAGAGCATTTTTTTTCCTTGTCAAGTCAATCTCCCACACCTGAAATTATACCTGCAATTTTAGAGGGGAGGAAAGAGAAACTTTCTAGAAACAATGAAAAAGGGAAATATGATTCTATTCTCTTTGATCTGATTCTGCTTCCAAACTAAGCCTGATCTTCTCCTTCTGTCAAACAGAAAGCTGTTTTTATCTTTTTTTTATTTTGTCTTTTTGTCTTCATAATGCTGGCTATATTTTCTTTATGTTTTATTTGTTACCCTTGGCCACACAACTTGGCTGGATGGTTCTTTGTAGAATGGTAGTTCCTTACTTTTATTGGCCTATCTATTTTGCATATCCATCATCCAAAAGGATGCTTGTGAACTTGTGATATAGTCATTTGTACATGCAAATGGTCTTTCTTTTTATGAATTCTACATACAAGAGGAGGCTAGCATCTATTCTTCTTTTTCCATTTTTGGGTGAGGTACTGTGACTTTTTCTTTTTGGTATTTTGTTTGTTACATTTAACCATCCTAGTCGGTTCTGTGGTTACTCTGCAGAGTGAAAGTTCTGTTGGCTTTATCTCTGTGCATTGTCCTTATCTAAAACGATACTTAAATTTTAAAAGTTTGAGATGCTTACTGTTTCTACATATAAATATCTGTTCTTTCAGGGGCAGATTGCAATGACCCATCAAGCAGTCTTGGCCACAGTTACAGCTCAGGCACATATGCAACTTCAAGCAGCGTATCCTCCTTCATCAGAAGCAGTAGTTGGTCCTTTTTCACATTCTGCATCTGTCAACCCTACACCATTGCCACAAAAGCCTCCATCTGTACCTGAGAACAACATCTCTACCCTGGAGACAGTGCAACCTGCTCCATCTGAACAACAGTCTCAATCTACTCAAATTGTTGCCAAGACAAGTTCTTATGATGGATACAACTGGCGGAAGTATGGTCAGAAGCAGGTTAAAAGTGGTGATAGATCACGCAGCTACTTCAGATGCACAAACATAAATTGTTCTGCTAAGAAGAAGGTCGAGCGTTGTCCAGATGGTCAAGAAACAGAAATAATTTACAGAGGTGAGCACAACCATGACCCACCTCAAAAGATGAAATCCATGGAAGAGAAAGGGGTTCAGTCTGTTGGGCCTTCTGGAGAGAATGAAACCTTAGATCTTCCAAGCAGTGAAGTTTATGAATCGGAACCTTTGACATCAAAGGCAGACCATAATTCTGGTAACGGTACCCCTAAACGGCAATTGTTTTGTTCTAGTGATTGTGAAGGGGATGCTGCAGTTAATACCGAGGAGGAAAATGCCAATGAACCAAATCCAAAAGAAGGTAATTTATAATAATAATGTTCCATGAAGTATAGTTTCTTGCATTAACAGGTGTGCTAAGGACTATCTGTTGTCTGAAAAACAGGCTCATTGAGACACAGAGCACTGTGCCTTACTCAGCACCAGTCCTTAAAATGATAAAGGAACCAAAGATTGTTGTGCACAGTGCATTTGATGCAGCACATATAGGTGATGGATATAGGTGGCGCAAGTACGGACAGAAAATTGTCAAGGGAAATCCTAATCCCAGGTATGCTTAATTTCTATTAAATTTTGTTTTTTTATGTTTAATTTTTATGAGTATCAGAATGAATTTTTTTTGGGTGATCTATGTTTTGTGTTTTCCAACTGAAATGGGTGGTATATAATGTAGTTGCATTGAATTGAATTGTATTTTATAAATCATAACTGCACCATTGTCTCCGACCCTTAGTCCATTCTGAATTAGTTTGGCGCTCTTTTCGAAAGGATCAACCTATTGGTGATTATTTTTCCTTCATTTAATTATATGATTGTAATTTGATCAACTCAAATGGTGAAAAATATCTTTCTGCTGTAAAATATGCTCTCCTTTTTGTGCGACAGTGCTAGTGTTTTGACATGCTATTAGGTATATTCTAAATTCACTGCCTTCGTTCACTGAGGGGAAAAAACCTACTACTTCAGACTGTAGGGTTGCATACCGTTATTCTAAATATGCTTTCATTTAGATGGTTACATTCTCCTCTCTATCCTCACATGAGCCAGGCAATACAGTTGCAAGTAGGTTGCAACCAAGCCTGGAATGACCTGAGTTCGTTTGTTATGCGGGATTCGAAACAAGTAAGAATGGAATAAAGTAAGGAAATGAATGGAATAAATGTGGGAATGTAATCCTCTTTTCCATTCTCAAGTTTGTGTGCGATTAGAGAATGAAGCGGGAATGATAATATTTTCATTTTTGGTATTGGATAATTAATAATCAATCATGGTATATTTGAAATTTATTTTAATTTGTTTAAGTGGGAATCCCCATAGCATCTCATTGGGAATGTTCATTCCCACTATATAAACATAAGAATGGATGAGCAGTGGGATATAAAACATGTTTATATAGTGGGTTGTAATGGATGAGCAGTGGGATATAATTGTTGAGGGTCCGTATGATGCCATGAGCAGATTGTCCGCATTAAGACACTGCTCAGGAAAATTTACCTGATGGGTTCACATTAATTCTGCAAACAAGAACCAAGGGAAGAAGAAAAAGAAAGATGAACAGTAGAATTTTGGACTTGTCGAAGGATGATTTCAGTTACTTTCCTCCTTTTTCTTTGAGGCTTTTTGTATGGTAGTTTTTTGGCCCTTTGGAAAGGGGGTGAACTTCTAATGAGTTTGAGGATTATTTATTTTGGATGGATAGAAATATTTGTGGAGGGGAAAAACTTTAGACCATGACTAATAAAGACAAAATGATAGAAGTTGTGGTAAGATGTGTTCACTTGTAGATATCCAATCTTTAATTTAGTCGAATCACACACATATATGTTACCTTTTGGACTTTTATCTGTAACAGATATTAATCTTTGAATTTGTCTTCAATCAGGGCGCTCATATATATTAAAACCTATAGGTTGAAGTTACTAAAATGATATTGACTGAATAATTGTTAAGTTGACAATATATCGAGAAAAATATATTTGATAGTGTTACTAAACTTTTTAAAATATGAAAACTCATCAAAAATAAATGAATTTTTGTTAATTATTAATTATGTTGTGACACCGCTTTCAAGAAATCCTAGATCCGCCACTGTGTGTGGTGCTTTTATGACAAATTATATTAATCACTCTTCTAAATCTTCTATTCATTTTTTTTTCGTTTCCCCATCATTTTTATTCTGTTGCAGCATATCGTAATGAAAACGTCAATCACTATGGTATATGTAAAGTCCTAGCTTGTGTTTGTTCAATTATCACTGGAACAAGGTAGTGTAGGTGCAACACGTCTCATTGAGGATCACCATAGAAAACCATCTTTGGCTACCAGTACAACATATTGTTTCAGGAAAAGGCTGAGAAGATCCCTCCCATACTTAGCATTGCATCAGGATCACATTGATACACTACATCAAAATGGGAACGCACCCATCAAATCCTCTTCAGTATTCATATTATAGAGACCTGACTGTGTTTTATGTTGGCTGTCGACTACCTAATGCAACCATCCTCCTTTGTCTTGTGAAAATATAGGATATTAAACACATCATTTGTGGAGTCTGATTAAACCTTACAAAAAGAAAAAAAAAACAGTGAGCGGAACTTAACTTTTCTAGTAGTTGGTTGGTTGCGAGATGAGCAATAAATTCTGAAAATTTTAGAGTCGAATGGCTTCAGTACCTCAGATTTATGGATGTCTTTATTTTTTTTTTTGTTGTGGTTGGTACTTGTATTTATGATGTAGTGTTAAGTTTTTATCTCGTTCTAATTCTTTTTCTTCTGTATCCTCAGGAGCTACTACAGGTGCACTCACAGTGGATGTCCTGTTCGAAAACACGTTGAACGAGCTTCAGATGATGCCAAAGCCGTCGTAATAACCTACGAGGGAAATCACAACCATGACCAGCCTCCCATCAAAAGTGGCAGTGATCAAAGAAACCCCGCTGCCACATCAGTAACTAAGGATGTGCAATCACATACTTCTGACTCTTTAGTTGATAATAAACCCCCAACCGAAACCAATAAAGAATTCTCTGGTGATAAAGCTTCAGAACATGGAGAAGAGAAAGCACTGGATTCTGCACAAACGCTTCTAAGCATTGGATGCAACTCAACCTCTGGAGAGAAAGCCAGCGGAACCAATTCTGACGGGGTAAACCGATCTCTCTTTACTGAAAATTGTGCTGCAGTTCCTGTCCAAAACTCATAGAATCGATTAAAGTTAGAGGTTGTACATGCTCATGTATAGAGTTTGACCTGAGCTCTGTTAGTAGCACCCCCTCATTCAAACTTACAAACTTTTTTTTCTTTTTTCTTTTTCTTTTATCTTTGTGCAATCAAAAGTCGAGGGAGATGAAAGATAGGTGTAATGGAAATTGTATATTGCTGAAACCGCCAGAAGTTTGCTGGATTAGAGAATGCCAAAGAATCAAGGGGCTGAATATTAGTGATTTCATGT
Organism: Asparagus setaceus; assembly: GCA_012295165.1. NCBI lineage: Eukaryota > Viridiplantae > Streptophyta > Magnoliopsida > Asparagales > Asparagaceae > Asparagus > Asparagus setaceus. The sequence continues at coordinate 26,708 of WHSE01000134.1, forward strand.
TGAGGAGGGGTATTACTTGCATTATAATAGGAAATGAAGTGCATACAAGGGTTGACTGGGATAGTTTATTTGCTGTATTTATTCATGTAATTTCCTTCTACGCATCAAAAGATACAAAGAAATCACAGTTTGGTATCTGTAGTTAGAGTTGGTGCTTGTGTTTTATCTATCAAAGGAGAACATATGTTATGAATGATTCTGATGATATATTGCTCGTTTACATTGCACATGCTATTAGAGCCCTAAGTTAGGCTCTATCTTCTTCAAATGGCTGGATTAAAATTGAATTTTTAATTCTGTAGCATCACGATTTTTTAATCCATATAACTAAAATAAAATATGTTTTTCTAATAAAGTCATTTAATTACAGTATTTGTTTTATACCAGCTATTCTTGATCTGATATTTCAATTGATCAAATTATAAATAGTTAAAAGTGATGGTTTGTTCATGAATGGCATATAAAACATGTGTTTTTTAGTCGAAAGAAAACCGCTTCAAAGATGGGGAGCGGGTGAAACCCACTGCGGGTGACCCGGATGGTTAGGAGATGCCTGGATTATAAACAAAAAAGGATGGGGCGTAGGAAAACAACACCGGGAGCCTTATCTCCGAGAGGGAGACTGTTTTATACTTTCTTGAATGTAAAAAAAGGAAAAATTGACGAAGGAAGAAGAGATAGAATAGGAATCCTACATCATTTTGTTAAATTTCTAACCAAAGTTAAATGGAATATAATTTAGATCTGACCTCAAATTGAAGGCTTGTACTAAAAAATAAGAATTTAGATAATAACATTAAAATTTCAAATATGTGGAGGTTGTGAAAATGAAAAACTCAATTATAAGCATCTAAGATACATCAAACAAAGAACAGATGCATTTATGTCTTCAACCTACTACTCACATATCAGCTTATGTTAAATGTACCCGACCTGCGGTAGGTGCACATGAAACCATTAGTAAAATACATAATAGTGAAAATATTATACACAGTAATGGGAGATGGATGGATTCTCTTACTAATTTAAGAGTTACGTACTCAAAAAGAAGTCAGAATAGAAAAGAACACACAGGACAGAATGATGATAACTATGGAGACAAATTTTATGGTTGTAGCTATCATTTGGTGCAGGGCCACAGCCACCTAATTGCTGTTCCCTGCAAAGAAAAGAATAATCAGACATATTCATTAGAGCACCTACAGATCTACAGACAAGGGTGCATTAGATGGTAAGTTTTATACACAGAAGACAATCAATACAACCACCTTTTTGTCAATAGCGTACATACAGATGATATCACCCAAAACCACACGCCTAAACCTAGCAGCATCTCCTAATGCTATGAAGGGGATAGTATACCCATATCATCCACAGCTCTAGCAATCTCCAAGTCAATAATGCTCATCTCTTCACAAACTGTAACCCCTTTTTCTTCACCTCCTTCAACGGTACACTTGTTTTTATTATTGGATTGAACTTGATCATCTGCTCTTTCTGCTGCTGATGCCGCTGAAGCGCATTCTTCAAAGCGATAGCAGCTGATGAGGTGGTCGTTGGTTATGCCGGCTGCCTGCATGAAGGAATAAATGACTGTGGGTCCCACGCTTCGAAACCCCCTTCTCATTAGATCTTTGCTGATCGTATCAGCTTTAGGGGTTTTAACTGGAACCTGGCGAGAGTAGCGGAATCTGGTGATGATTGGCTTTTGGTTCACAAAGCTCCAGCAGTATTTGTCAAATGATCCAAATTCCTCTATGATCTGTATGATAGTACAATAAAGTCAGGAGCATAAAGTGAAACTATTAAGGGAGGAAAATCCTCAGAAGACTTACAAATTTTCTGGATAATTCAATTTCAAGGAATTCGCGTTTTTCACACAAAAAGGAAAATCAAATGCATCGATTCAATATAATAAATATATCAACTCAGGCAACTTAAGATATACCAGTAAAAGTTCGGCGAACTCTGAAAGAATCTTATCAGAAGAAAGACGTTATAAGGAAAACTCAATGAACCTGTTTCATACAGCGTACAGCAATATGCAAGAGAAGTCAAAAGGTTCACCAGAAACAAAATACAAATACTGGTTGAAGGGACACCAAGTATACAATGCATAAATGAAGACTAAAACTGGATAGATAACAATATAACATGAACAGAAGCTGAAAAAAGTTCAGGAACTGATTAACATGTTTTGCAGTATCCGCAGATTAGTTTAACGGTAAATTCACGCAAGGCTGGTTGTTATTATAGCCTAAATAGCAGAAAGCAACCCTGTGTTACAGCATTCAACATATGGTATTTTTTCCATCTAATATCAGTTGCATGACTCCAACGTCCAACATGACCCCTCACCCCATTCTACTGTTACTACTTCAATATAGATCTTCAAACTGCCTCCACCAACTTAATCAATATGAAATGACATTGTGCAAGAAAAAAAATCTAATTCAGCTGATCGAAGGGAGACTGAATAAGGGATTTGAATTTCTCAGCAATCATAGAACAACACAAAATATAAATCACATTGATACTGTGTTTTTGTAGTGCCGTAAGTGGTAGGATAAACCTTCAAACTTAAAAGTGTCCAAATATAGCGCCAACGTAAATAAATGCAAAGCAACAGAAAACAAAAGATGAAAGAAAAAGAAAACAAAATAAAGACAGGAACACACCTTGAGAACCTGAAGTGCATTTTCAATGACGGCGCGGAGCTTTGCTTCAGATAACAATGAACTGGCAGTGCTTCCTGGTGCTATAATCTTCTTCTCATTCAATTTAGCAACCAGCACAGGATCAAAATCCATGAACACTTCCCTGTTGGAAATGATATGTGCCACAACAGTTACAAATCATGTGACGTGATATATCAATAGATGAAGAGCTATGATTTTTGGTGCAGGTAACCTAAGCACCTGAATATGTTCCTTTTGCTGAGGATTGCTGGCCATGTAAGCTCAGCCAATGCACTGGAGAGTACAAGTAACTCAAACAGTTTCCTGCAAGATGCTCATGATATCAGATACCCTATAGCGCTGTTAGTTTGTGGCATTTTATATAGCTCCCAGATTGAACGACAACATATTAGTTGCATACTTATCATCATGGACAGGAACTCCCCATTCTTCATCGTGAAAAGCAGCATAGCATGGATCTGTTGAAACACATGAATAATGGCATGAAATAAGCAAATTGCAAATGTTCAGGCCACATGAATCTTAATTCAATGAGAACCAGCAGAAAACTCAAGATGAAAGATTAAAATAAAACCAAAAGCCAAACAGCAGTAATAGTCTGCATCTGGGTAAGACATTGAACTGATAATTAAATTATAATTTCAAGCAATCTCAAAAATCAAAATATACGGGAGGTGCGAGACTTCTGACATGAGAATAAGATTATTATGAACATCTAAAATCAGATTTGCTTCACTTGTTAACTTGTTTATGCATGTTACAAATTTCCAAAGTTCCCATTAAGGTTCATTGTTCAATAAGTTATGTTAACATGCCATAGTATCTGCAAATGGCACTAAAATTGGTATCCACTAATGTTCTAGGTACTAATACATACTAATGTTTATATACAATCCCCTAAGTGAATTCGGTAACCTGCAAAGCTCAGGTCATGTAATTTAATAAAAAAAATGTAAAGATAACACCGAGGCAAGGCAGTTGACCAAACAAAATATGAACTGAAATCTCAGTCCTATGCCCTATGCTTGCCTTCTAGAGAATTGTAAATTTTTCTTCTTGTTTTTCCTTCCAGAATCAATATCCAGGTTTAAGATTCATGCATAAGAAGCATTTTCTATTCAAAGATCAAATCAGGAAGAGTATGCATTTTCCTGTATAGGTAAGAGTAATAAAGTTCAGGATGTAAAAAATTAGATGGAGTTGAAAGCTAAATTTTGCTTACAAAAGTCACATTAGAAACTTGGAATGCAGGTCAATATGCACTGAGTTTTCCTACTATGAGTTTGATTAAGAAACTGGTAGTGCTCCTCAAAACAAAAGCAGACTTTCTTCTATCTGCCAAATTCATAACCTTTCCTTCTTTCGTATTCTTTTGTTGTTTCATCCAGTTAGTTAATCAGTGTTTTTTACTCTTGACTTGCACTTCGCTCATCTTCTCATCATACATTAAGTATTTAAGCATGCATGCAGGTGAAGAAAGCATGGCTGGAAACCAATCGTGAAGCTGTAAGTGGCATACCCACAGAGTAAATAAGGTCAAAACTCAGGTAGACTACAAGAGTATAATCTTGAATACTACAAAAAATTATCTTACTCCGCCGTTGTAGTTATTTTAAGATAACCGTATGACATTTCCAAGTGGAAATTAAAGTGAATAATCACAATAACATCTAAGTTTTATCTTAATGGCTGGTGCGGGAAGGTTTTCCCTCGACTGTTCTGCTAACTAGAAGGCCATAAAATAAAATTTTAGCAAGCCAATTGGCATGAACATTATTTGTTTCTCCCAACAACATAAATTTAAAAGGGCAGATAATAGGCAATCTAACTATTTCCAAATTATGAAACAATGCACAAAATAATCACAGAAAAAAGTTGTTCTAAGAAACAAGAAACATAACAAACCAAGACTCGAGAAGGGTTACCGGTATTTGATGTCACCCAGCTGCACCTCCTCTTTCCATCCCCCCGCTCCGGCTCCGGCGAATTCACAGATTCCATGTTAGGAATAATTTTTGCCACAATTTTCTCAGGTCTCTGAAAACTCTGCCTCCTCCTACCACTAAACCCTACTCTCCCAATCCTCCCCGTCGACGCCCGGCTAACAAACGAATCAGTGGAAGCATCCGAAGAACACGAAGCATTCAGCGACAAATTCGAGTTCAGCAACCACTCCTGCCTCCTCAAAATCAAAGCAGCACTATAATTCCCATTCGAACTCTTCAGATCTGCGCCCAAATTTGAACCTTTCTTCTTCTTTTCCTCGTCAATTACCTCCACTTTGCCCAAATTCTTCGAAGCCGCCGGCTTTTTCCCCCTCACAGGCGACCTCGCCTTGTTCCCCGCCGGCACAAGCACCGGCCTCGCCTCGGACTCGGCCACGTTCATCGATCGCAGCTTCGGAGCTCCCGACATCGTATCAAAGAAGCAACGAAACCAAACAAAAAGGGCTCCTTTATGCGCAGATCTCCACTTACCTGCTCCAAACTTTTCCTTGATTTCGATAATTTAAGTTGGTGCGAGGTCCAATCGGACAGTCACGGTTCGATCCCGTCGCCATCACCAGAGTTTTTCAAAAGAAAAAGCTTTAGATTTGCGCCCTAATGCCCTATTTTTTAAAAAAAGAACTGCAGTTGGATCAGCTCGAAAGCCTAGGAAACCGACGGGCTAACTGAAACTAGGGTTTCGCTGCAAATCGAGGAGAATCGATGAAGTGCTATGAGACATTGCTCAAATTGGCGGTGAAAACCCTAGAATCTCGAGAATGGCGCTCGGACCGAAGGCGTGAAACCCTAGAAAATGAATTGGGGATTTTAATGGGAGTTTTTTTTTTTTTTTGCCCTTTCTTCGTACTGTTGAGAGTGTTGTGGGTGATCGCGGGGGGTGAAATGAGAGCGAGGGATACGGTTTTTATCTGGGTGACCGGCTGTAGCCGGTTGACAAACCGGTTCGGTTTGGACCGGTATCAACGTGTCACGGTTCGATGAGAGCGGGGTCCATTTTTGTTTCCTAAATTTGATCTTATTTTCAGTTTTGCCCTTTCCTGATCTACAGAGATCACTTTCTTGTTAATTTATTAATTTTGTATAATTGCCTAAGATCTTTTGACTTTCACTGCATTAAAATTTTGATGTTGTAGCGAATGTTGAGGGTTATGATAACATACATAATTAGATACATGTATTATGTCCTTGTCCGCACGGTGGGTCTGTTTTCCTTTTCTTTTCATTTTTTTTTACTAAAGTCAAAGCGAAGGGTGAAGTTGAGAGAATGAAATAATTTCTGGGGTAAATTTACAATTATCATTATTTGGATCATATTTTAAAATACCTATAATTTCAGGGTGTATATCAAAAACCAAAATTAAAATATGTGTACATTTTACTAAACACCAAAATAAGTTTAGGTGTTTGAACTAAATCCCCAATATCTTTGAAACTTTCACTAAACCCCCAATAAGTTTTGGTAAAAAAAACCCCCAAAATTTACTCGTTAGTTCATGTATAGTTAAATGACCAAAATACCCCCCAATAGATTTTGGCGGAAACCTCAATAAGTTTTACTTTCTGTTAGTTAACCCCCAATAATTTTTGACCAAAAAACCCAATAACAGATGTTTATAATTTGGTTTTTACATGAAAACCACCTTAATTTTTTCCCAAATTGTAAATTAGCATTTTTTTTATGTAAATCACCTTGGTTTGCTTACATGTTCTCAGTGTTTCGGTCGAAAGCTGGTTTCTTTGTTATTTCCATCACAAAACGTTTCGACAATGAAAATAAGAGAAAATTACACGTGTAACTCTCTATTACAAAGTAATTTGAGTCGCTTTCTCACAAACACGAACAGAAGACACCACACGTGTAGATCTCCTGCTTGCGTGGATTCTTTAGCTGTGCCGGGGACGCGTCGTCCGTGGACTACCGAGCAACGATCGTCAAATTGACGGGGTTGAGTTGATGCTTCGCAAAGGAAACAAGAACTTAAGCAAATATCTTAGCAAGGTAAGATATTTACTCTTCCCAAGAATAAGTCTAAGCTTAAACTCGAGGGATCTCCACGTGGATGATGTTCTTGAACTCTTGAAGTTTGAAAATTCCTCCTCCAATCTCTAACTCAAGATCTGGGATATGCAAAAGCTTTATCCTCCCGTTTCTGATGCTCTCTCAATCTCAAAAAGTCTGATCCCCTCCCAAGTGGACATGGGGGGGGTATTTATAGCCTTTGGGAGGCGTCACATCTGAAAAGAACACAAGTCGTCAATTATCCAAAACTCAGAGGCGCTGATGTTGGATTGCCACAAGACGAATCGTCGTTACATGCCGGCGCGACAAAGGTTGATCGCCATGCTTCCAAGAGGAGATGTTCTCATTGTAACGCTTTCTCCATTTTAGGCATGATTAAATGTCCTAACTTCACGCTAATGGCGATTTTCACAGAATCAGCCTAACAATTAACGCTCAATAATCGCTCAAGGCGTTGTCAACAAATTCCTGCATTATTGAACACTTCAAGAGAACATACCGTTTATTCTCGTTTGGCCATGACAGTGTCGCTACTAATAGCACGACAAGAAACCTCACAATAGCACAAGAAATTTATGATGAGGAAATAGAGATTTGATTGAAGCGATTTATTGATTTCTGATTTTGATGATGTTGTTCTTTGATTTTTGCTGGATAGCTTTATTTGGAAGCGATGGATAAGTGAGATGACAGACGTGATTTTATCGCATTTTGTAAAATTACGGATTCTTTTGATCTCCTCAAAGCGATTTTATTTCTTTTCCTTTTTCTCGATCTGACCCGATTTCCACTCCATTCCTTCCATTTCGGATGATCTCTTTCATATGAGGGACGATCTGACTTTTTTCCTTTTTCTCATTGACTCCTCAACCACCGACCACGACTTCTCCCTCCCTCCTTTCCCTTTTTTGGTTTAGACTAAGTGGTATTATTGTATTTTATATTTAAAAAAGAAAATACCAAAATGGTGACATTGAAAATATGTAAGCAAATTAATGTGGTATATATAAAATAATAATAATGGTGGTAAGTTACAAATTGGGCAAAAATTAAGGTGGGTATAATTTATGAGATTTTCAAGAGGTTTGTTTGTAAATTTTAAATTTTAAAAAGGTTGTTTGTAATTTTAGACTTTGAAGAGGTTTTTTATATTTTGGATTTTTGTGGGTTGTTTGCAATTTTTATATTTTGGATTTTTGTAATTTTTGTATCTTTTTGTAATTTTTATATTTAAAGGGTTAGTTTGCAAATGTCATATTTTTAAGGGGCTATTTGCAATTTAGATTTTAAGGGTGCTATTTTTCATTTTTATTTTTATTGTTTCTTTTTAATTTTCATATTTTTAAGTGTTTGTTTGAATTTTGGATTCTTCAGAAGTGTTGTAATTTTTAGATTTTAAAGGGGATTATTTATATTTTTATTTTTATAAGGGATTATTTGAAATTTATGAATTTTTGAGGGGTCATTTATAATTTTAGAATATTTAGGGTCTTTTTATAATTTTAGATTTTTCAGGATTATTTTGCAATTTCAGTTTTCTTTAGGGTCATATATATATTTATTTTTAGTTTTATTTGTAATATCTTGATTTCTCAAGGGTTTTTGTAACTTTTAGAATTTAAAGGGGATTGTTTGTAGCTTTCATATTTTCCGTGTGTTGTTTGCATGTTTAGATTTTTTAGAAAGCAATTTGTATTTTTCATATTTTTAAGGTTTTAAAATAATTTTATGTGTTGACTTGCAAATAGGAATGATTTGAGGGTGCATACTTGACTTGAGGGTTAATTTTATCAATGTAAAATTATTGGGTAACACTATTATGGAGGTTAAGTGCAAAAATAAAAAAATTGGGATTTTACGAAATTCTCAAGCTTACTAGAGGTTTAGTGAGAGTCAAACATTTTGGGGTTTAATGCTAAATGCTTAAAGTGATGGGAGGGTTATTGAAATTTTACCCTTTAAAAATTAAGGAGGGCCACAAGATAATTTTTTAGATTATTTAATTATGGATAGTTAAAATTAACAAAGATTTAATTATTAGAATTTTTCTTTTTAATGGATAGAATTTTATAATTATAGATATGAATATTTTTAATTTGATGAGTATTAGGAATATATAATTAGTTGCACACGTCACTACTCTGGAAAATGAATTTTACCAGCAGTTTTACCAGGAATATAAATTTCTGGTCATTGAGTAGCAATGCCCAGGAAATTTATTGTGGGTATTGGTTCTATGGGGGATATAAGATAATACCCAAAAATGAGTGGTGGGTAATGATCACTACCAAAGTAGATAATATTTATTCTGTGAGAAGAAGCCTTTAACTAGAATTTATAATGGTGGGCTTTGACAAATAATTATTAATATTTAATTATTTTAAATAAAAAATATTTAGAAAAAGAGATAATCAACCCAACAAAAACCACCGCTAATATTTTTTCAGCCCTCTCTCAGCTCTCCGCTCGTCTCCTCCTCTCTCGATCTCGATCTACTGCGAACCGCCCCTCCCTCGATCTCGATCTCTCAGCTCCTCATCTCCTCGATCTCTCATCTTCTCAGTCTCTCCTCATCTCCCTCGATCTCGATCTCTCATCTCCTCAGTCTCTCCTCATCTCCTCAGTCCACGAACAAGGTCGATTTGATAAAAGGGAAACCCTAGCAATCCTCTCAACCTCGATCCTCATCCATCAAGCAAGTTCATGAATTCATCATCGACCGTGATTATTTAAGTATGTTTTTAGAAATTTTTGCATGGATCGATTGATTTTTAGAAAAATTATGATAGATTGCTAGGGCTTTTCATCAATGATCTCTGAATTTCTAGATTTTTCTAGTTTTTTTTTATCTATTTCTGTAGAATTCCTGTATTATAAATTCAATTGATGTCAATTATAGTCTAACTTGCTTATTTGCTTGGTGTTCGTTGTGTAAAAATAAGGAAAATGCTGAAAATTGAATAAAGAAAAGTAATGCTTTGAATCTAAAACCTCCAAATCTTGAAAGAATAGGGTTTCAGGAACATTTTTCCCCTATTTTTCATTTTTTTCTATTTTTCTTCCTAGTTGTTGCTCTGAAACAAAATAGAGTTTCAGGGACACATAGAAAATCAGCTTGTTATGGTATCTAAGACTAAAAGTAGGCTTTGTGGAAAAAAATATTCATATATTTGCTTGCAACATTTTAATTTACAAAAAGACGAGCTGCTTATTTTCATGGGTTGACCTGGTACTAAAATATTCTATCCAACACTTAGACAGTTATTTTCATGGGTACTCGGTCTTGAGAAGAGTGTGTAGAGAAAGGCTTGCGGATTTTTCAAAGAGACATCGAGAGGTAACTTTCCTTCTCTATAAATCCAAGTTACCATGTATTATTTATGAAATAGTGATGACATAGTTCAGGATCTACCCTAAATGTTCTAGTGTCATGTTGGACTTTAGACAACTTTGTTGATGATTAAGCATGAAATTGGCCAATATTATTTTACTGCTGTGCAGGCATTTAAATTTTTGCCGTTGATACCCATAAGTATGGTTTTATGCTATATGTTGAGCATCTTATTAAAAATTGTGGTTGGGAGTTTAAATGCCATGTAACATTCCAGCCAATTTCACTGTTGATTAAGCATGAAATTGATCAGTATGATAGTCTTGGGTATTTGAATCTTTCAAGAACCAATCACATATCGTGATATGCTCATCTCTATACATATAGAATATTTATGGTAGATGTAATTAGGTTTCGAGTGTGCCCATTATCCGGTAGATATGTTATATAGCACCGTCTTGATCTAGATATTTTCTCTTTGAATTATCACCAACTGTGATTTCTTATTATGGAGATTACTATTTTACGCTCTAGTCCTAACTGCCTAATTTTTGATACTGCAGTGTTTGCGCAACTCTTTATTCCTACAAGTATAATAGATACCGAACATGACACTAGATTCAGATACATTACTTGTATTATTTGTTGGTTATATGATTTAGCCTTTTTTTTTTGGTTAAATGTCAATCATCTTGTTTTGATAATAACTTCTCTGCTGCAGTTGTTTTGTATATGTTTCTGTAATTTAGTTGCACATCTTGTTTTTTCTGTAATTGAGATAACTTTTAATTACTCATTTCTGGTTTTTTAGTATACGGAAAGAAACTATTGTTATAATTTAGTGAAGATGAGCCTTTTAATAGACATGCATGGTTATTACTACTATTTATTTCTTAATATAGATTTAGGATTGACATGGCTGCTCCTTGTTTTATTTTACTAGTGAGGGAATGTATAAAGTATGCTTTATATATTTCAAATTTAGCAAATTCACCCTATGCTATAGGCTTTTTGTGGATCCTCCGCTTCCAATGGACTCAAGAATACACTGTTAACAATACTCAGTTTGAAGACAAACATCCAATTGACCTGCAAGTACAAATAGAGAAAATATAAATAGTGGTAAATTTATCCTTTTAATTGTTCATTCATTTACATGCCTTGAGGCTTAACCAAGAGAACACCTCCAGTTTACATTTTGAAGGACTTGCCTCAATACTTCAGGTCGCCTCAGATATCTACTTGATCTAGCATTTAAATAAGAAGGCAGTTCAAATTGACTTACATTTGATATCACTTAAAAAAATACAATAGTCAGTGGTCCAAGTTGGGACTTGATTCTAATTTAAGGACTTTCTGCTCAAGCCTTGGTCAATTGACTTTGAGCTTGATTAGGTAGATTCTAATGTCTTTCCTCTATGGATAAAGTTGCCAAAGTTGCGCTTGTATTTATGGACTGTTAAGGCCATGTCCAAAATTGCTAGTGTTATTGGTAAGCCCATTTGCACTGATAGGCTAACTGCAACCAAGGAGCGGCTTGCGTATGCAAGGATTATAATTGAGCTCTCTATTCTATATAAGCTACCTGATGTTGTTGAGGTAAAGGGTCCTAATGGCTTTGTTTATAAGCAGTCTATAGTATATGAACACAAGCCTAAATGGTTTAGTATTTGTAAAAAATTGGGGCATGAAGAGCATCAGTGCTTTAAGAAAAAAATCTATTTGAGTTCCTAAGAATGTGTCTACTTCTATTTCATCTAATGTAGCTGCTTCATCTAATGTAGTTTCTTCCAAGCATGTTTCTGATTTTAATTCTTCAAATTCTGATCTTCTAGCTAAAGCGAAACAAGTTGTTGTTGACCAGAGTCCTATTGCTACTAATTTTGTTCCTGGTTCCCGTAAGCAGCCTTTGAGGGTACAATCAAAATTTGCATCTTCTAAGGCTACTTCTTCACATCAGAGGGTTTCTATATCTAACAATTTTCAAGTGTTGCAAGGGTTATCTGAAGTCATTAGTGATGCAATCCGTGGTAATACTCAAGTCCAATTTGGGACTTGATTCTAATTTAAGGACCTACATCTGAATCTTTGACTTTTCTCCTATTTTGAGTTGGTAATATCTGTTCAAATATTTTTAAACTTACACTCAGAGTGCTCCATGGCTCAATAGTGAACTTCGGTAACCACATGTCTTTAAATACTCATGCTCTAAAGGCAACTAGTGAGCTTGAACCAGTCATACTATGTGTAAGCACCTTGTGTTTGAGCCCAGGTCTCAAATGTGTGCTCCTTGTTTTATTTCTTAATATATATTTAGGAATGACATGGCTGCTCCTTGTTTTATTTTACTAGTGATTTAATTTTGTATATGTTATATGGTCTCATATGTTTCAAGATTATAGCTGCAGGAGGAAATATTGATGGTGAATAGTAAAATTAAACAAATAGTAACTTTGTATGTCATTCGGATTGCTCTTGCTCATATATATATATATATATATATATATATATATATATATATATATATATATGCATCTCCAAATGATTTTGTTCCACATTGGTCCTCAACTCATTCTTTTTACATGTAGTGTTATGAGAGGATGAAGAAGGCAATGAAGAGTATGATGAATTACAATGCAAGGGTAAATGATCATATTGCAAAGTTGCTTCCCAACTTCAATCCACTTCCATTCCCATCGATGAGTTATTTGATTTTAACACCAACAATGAAAACTATGATGAAGATGAGGTAAATATTAGATCAATATAAGTTTATTTTTGGAATATATATTAGTTCGACAAGTTTGATGTTAAAGATTGAACTATTAATTGTATAATTTTCTTTGTAGAATGATGCATATATATATGATGAGTATATGAGGACACTTGCAGAATCTTCAGTATGAAAAATTGAGAGAATACCTTGAGCATCTTATAACTTACAAGAGCTCAAAACGTAAGTTGGGCTTCAATAGAAACACTTGTCTAAATATATTATAGCTTTTGGTCATGGTACTTATTATTCTTCTTTTTATAGGTTTATGTGCAAGTGATGGTCATAGAGCTTAGCAAGACTCGAGCTTTCTTTTTGGATGCTACTAAAGAAATCAGTCACTATTTTGTCATGTATAGTTTGTAATTTTACTGAATAACTTCTTGGAGCAATTTATGCTTTGTGCCATCATTTTTCACTTTAGCACATTTATTACAATATGCTGTCATGAAACATTATTGTAGAATCTGTTTGATTTACTTTTAATACAATTTAATGGTAATGTTATACTCATGGAAATATTTTGTTTTGTGGTTTTATAATATGCAATTGATATATTGATTCTGGGTAATTTATCATGAATGATATTGTCATTATAATTAGCTAGTATAGGCTAAGATTCACGGGTAATGTTTTGTGGGAATAGTCTTTTACCTAGGGAGAAGATCGTGTGTAATAAGCTATAGCCGGGAAAGTGATTCTGGGTAACATTTTTGGGTGTAGACCTCTACCGGGATGACATTTCCCAGAACTTAAAACATGTTTTGTGGGTAATGGCCATTAGCCGAAGGGTTTCACCCACAAACTTTTACCCACAAAAATTCACGGGTACTAATCACTTCCCACCATTTTATAATCTCTACCCGGAAATTGTTCGTGGGTAATGCCATATTTTCCATAGTGTGTCATCTTCTAATAGTATAGAGAAACACATGACCACTTTTTTTTTGAGAATTTGATACATGGGTTTTTTTTTTGGTGTACACATGGCACTTTTTGGTGTCTTTGGGTATAGTTCACCAATTTCTCTTTGCTATATAAAGGAGGACTTAGTTAAAATTAACAAAGATTTAATTATTAGAATTTTTTATTTTTTATGGATAGAATTTTGTAATTATGGATATGAATAGTTTTAGTTTGATGAGTATTTTTAGGAATATAGAATTGGTTGTACACATGTCATCTTCTAATATGACAGAGGGACACATGACAACTTTTTTGTTAAGAATTTGATACGCGGTATTTTTTTATACACATGGCGTTTTATAGTGTCTTCGGGCATAGTTCACCAATTTATCTTTACTATAGAAAGGAAGATTAGATATATCATTTTATAGTCAAAACATCGGATTCGGTATTTTAAAAAAATCTAAATTAAATATTTGACCAATATGATTTGAATATAGATTGCATTGGTATTATCTTTGTTGATGTTATTAATATGTGAGTATATATAATCCCCATTAGATTAGATAACCAAAAGTTATGAGTTTAAAATAGAAACTGAGGCTAATATTTAATTAATATAAAAGTTAGAGTAAGTACCCAATAGCTAGAAGCGTGTCACTGTAATTCTCGTATGAATCTTAATATAATTTTTTATTATATTCTTATTATATTTTTTTCCTCGGTGCTTACACGCATATAATTCAAACTAACAAGAACAGTGCGTTATGAAACGAAACCATTATTGCCAGCGGCACATGTAATGCTTGCATAAACTTCTAAAATTGGTATACGTTAGAATATATATATATATATATATATATATATATATATATATATATATATATATATATATATATATATATATATAGAAAAATGATAAAATGAGATGGTGAGCTGATTCTTATCATGAGCTAGCTCAATAGGCTACTCGAAATGATGATTGGCAGCCTATCTTGATTTGCACTCATCATGATCTATATGTAGAAAAATTATATTGTTTTGAAAATTTTAATTATTGTTTTAGCTATGTGTAGAAAGGGCGGTATAAATTTCTTAAAAATCAACATATCAAACTAGTTTGATTTATATTCTAGAAGACTCCAAAATACATGAAAATTTTATAATTTATATTTGATGAAGTGTTGAATAAGATGTATTGCCGATCATGAATTTCATGAACTGAGTAGTCTAGCTCACGATAAGATTTGAGCTCACCATCTCACAATATCATTACTATATATATATATAGAAAAATGATAAAATGAGATGGTGAGCTGATTCTTATCATGAGCTAGCTCAATAGGCTACTCGAAATGATGATTGGCACCGCCTATCTTGATTTGCACTCATCATGATCTATATGTAGAAAAAATTATATTGTTTTGAAAATTTTAATTATTGTTTTAGCTATGTGTAGAAAGGACGGCTGTTAAGCTGCTTAAAAAATCAACATATCAAACTAGTTTGATTTATATTCTAGAAGACTCCAAAATACATGAAAATTTTATAATTTATATTTGATGAAGTGTTGAATAAGATGTACGGTGCCGATCATGAATTTCATGAACTGAGTAGTCTAGCTCACGATAAGATTTGAGCTCACCATCTCACAATATCATTACTATATATATATATATATATATATATAGAAAAATATATATATAGAAGGCTCCTATAAACTTAAGTTGATAGGGAGGAGTGTCCACCAACTTTTATATCTATTGATCTTGCCTTGAGATCGTAAAATCAAGATGCACACAAATCTCAAAGTGGGCTTTATATCTTCACGGATCCCAATGCAACATCAATGGATAGAAAAGTTGGTGGATGACTATTCCCTATCAACTTAAGTTTATAGAAGTCTTCTCTATATATATATATATATATATATATATATATATATATATATATATATATATTAGTTTCTCCTGCAAGATCACCTCAGACGGTGGTGCCACTTCTGGGCTTTTGCAAAAATCCCAATCATCCCTCATAAAATCCCGTGACCTCAAATCATCCCAACCTGCTCTCCCATTCCCAACAATCCCCAACCCGACTCCTCCATCACCCCTCAAAATCTGGTGATCTCTCTGTGATCTCTCTCGAACTCCCCAACCCCGGCTGACTTCCCACAACCCCGGCGACTTCCCCAACCCGCCTCCAGCGACCCCGACCAGGCTCCTCCATCACCCCTCAAAATCTCGGTGATCTCTCTCGAACTCCCCAACCCGGCGACTTCCCACAACCCCGGCGACTTCCCCAACCCCGGCTGACTCGGCCCCAACCCGACTCCTCCATCACCCCTCAAAAAATCTCGGTGATCTCTCTCTCGAACTCCCCAACCCGGCGACTTCCCCAACCCGTGACTCGGCTCAGATTCTTGAAGCGAATTGAATCGTTTCAAACAAAACCCTACCTTTTCAAATCTCAAGTAAGCCTCCCTCGACGGTGAAAGCTTGAATTTTTCTGAGTTACTTTTGTTTTAGCTAATATTCTTCGTCAATCCCTCTGTTATAATTAAAATTATGCAATGGCGTTGGTTTATCATTAAGTCTATAAATCTTTGGGGTTATTTGGCGTTCAAATATGCAATTATTGAAATGAAAGATGCAATAGCTTTGGTTAATTTGGCTTTATTTTAAGATTACCGTGATTAAATTTATAGATACAATAATTGCATATTCACAAGGAACCCTACCTTTTCAAATCTCAAGTAAGTCTCCCTCGACGGTGAAAGCTTGAATTTTTGAGTTACTTTTATTTTAGCTAATATTCGGATCGTTTGCAAAAATTTGGCTTTTTGGGTTTATTTGGCTTGATTTTAAGATATTTGATATTATATGCATTTTATATAGGTTAATTACAAATTTTTGTGAGAAATGGCAAACTTGGACACTAAATCTAATGAAGTAAACTTGGATGATGATAATTTGATATATACTCCTCAAGTAATGGATGAGTTGAGGCCAAAAAAGGGGCAAGAATTTGACACAATATATGACGTTATGACATTCTACAATGCGTACGCTAAAGCAGCTGGGTTTAGTGTAAGGGCTTGGACTACTCAGAAAGAGCCGGGAAGTGGTGAAATAAGAAGAAAGGAGTATGTTTGTTTTAAACAAGGAAAATCTCCAAGAATCGCGGATGTTGGAAAGAAAAGACGTCGAGGAAGCGTAGCTGAGGATTGTACTGCCAAAATTGCAGTTTTAAAATCAAACTCCGGAAAATACATTGTTACTATTTTTAATGAGGAGCACAGCCACCCGCTATCAACACCATCAAAGGTTCATCTTTTAAGGTCTCATCGTAACGTTTGGCCATAACAAAGTCTTTAACTAAACAGTTCTCCATGGTGAATATACCTCAGCATCAACAATTTAGTTTTCTTGGAGTACAATCTGGAGGTATAGAAAATATTGGGTGCACTCAAAGAGATTTGTATAATCATGAAAGGGATATACGTGCTGATATGAAGGGTCATGATGGTGAAATGTTTTATGAGTATTTAAAATTGGAACAAGGAAAGAATTCCTCGTTTACTTTTAAAATTGAGGCAGATGAGGAACAAAGGATTACTCGTTGTTTTTGGTCCGATGCAAGTTCAAGGCGGGCTTACAATTTTTTCGGTGATGTTGTAATCTTTGATACTACTTATAACACTAACCGCTATGGCCTGATATTTGCACCAATAATGGGGGTTAACAATCATGGTCAAACAATTATTTTGCTTGTGGATTTTAAATCATGAGGCGTTGATGACTTTGTATGGTTATTTAATCAATTTTGAAAAGTATGCCCGGTGGTGCCGAAGATGATTATTACCGATCAAGATCCATTATGACTAAGGCATTCCCTCTTGTTCTTCCAAATACTTTTCACAGTATTATAGTTTGTATATATTATTGAAAATATTTATATATATAGCCTTTCTTTGTAACACTTTATTTAATTCTTTTGATGTGTATTGTAGTTGGCATATATTAATGAAGTTTTCGAGAAAATTGATGCGATGAAGTATAGTATTTATAAGAATGAGTTCTCGGCTTGCATTTGGAAATCGGAGACTCCTGAAGAATTTGATTTACAATGGGAAAGTCTGATTCAGAAAAGTGGGTTAGAAGAAAATAAGTGGTTGCAAGACCAATATGAACTTCGGTCAAGATGGATTCCTGCATATGTTAATCACGTTTTCTCAGCTGACATGTCAAGTAGTCAACGCGTAAAGTGGACATGCATTTTCAAGAAATTTGTTTGAAGAATAATTCATTGGTGGATTTTATGATCTGATTTGGCGAGGGGACTAGTGCGCCAACGTCATGAGGAGTTGATGGCGGATCACAAAGATGTAATTGAGAAACCTAAACTTCGAATAAATCATGATTTTTTGGAGCAAATGGTTGATATTTACACGAATGAGATGTATTATAAGTTTGAGGCTGAAGTGTGTGACAGCTTTAACTACAAGTTGCAGTTTGTTAGGGAAACCGACAATCACCGTGTGTATCAAATTCAAAGAAAGAAGCTCGCAACAAGTAAAGTCCATGAAAATCATTTACGATAAGGACTTGGATTTGGTTTCTTGTAGTTGTAAAAAGTTTGAAAGCGCTGGAATCCCATGTACGCACATTATCTCATATTTGATGAAAATTGATGCTGAAATATTGCCCGATAAATACATCTTACAGAGGTGGACTAAGTCTGCAAAATCGGGTACAGTGGATGATGATAAAGGCATGCAGATAAACCCTGACAATTCTTATATTTTAACGCGGAGTCAATTTATCCAATCATCTTTGGATTTAGTTGACAAGTCCCTCGTATGTGAAGAAACAAGAAAGTTGTTTACCGATGGATTGCGTAGCATTAATGAACAAATTGACCAATTTCTTAGTAGCCGCATGGCTGTAATGAGCTTCACTGAGCAAAGTAATCCAATATGTAGTAATATAATTGGTGATAGTACTAGTGCGCACGGTTCTTGTACTTTTCAAAATAGTTTCAATGAACCCGATCAAGTGCGAGCAAAAGGGTGCGGCAAAAGGTTGAAAGGAGGAAAAGAGAAAGCAATGGCTAGAGCCAAAAATAAAAAAGATAGACGTTGTCACGGGTGTGGTAAAGTAGGCCAATCACATGATAAGCGAAATTGTCCGGCACTCACAAATCCGTAAGTAATAATTCTTTTATTATTTGTGTTGTCTTATTTTTCACATTCTAGTGTCCCTCTTGATGTATATATAATGCAGGTCTTCTACATGCGGTGATACAAATTTGCAAGAGGGTAATGGGTCATCCAGTGAAGATGGGGATGATATAAGCCTTTCTTGAAGTAAGTGATACTTTTCCCCAATGAAATCTTTTTGAAGTAAGTGATGCACATTATCTGAACCGTCACGAGTAAATATCACTCATCTTTTCCCCAATGAAATCAAATTGCAGTTATATCACCTTTCAGCGTACATCCATCTAATACTCTCATTTTGGATAAGCTCTTCTTTGGGACATGTTCTGTAATTGCACAACTTTTGTAGTCATAAAGCATAGGTAGTCATATGGTCATTTGGAGTTAAATTTCAGGCTATATAATCATGTGTTACATTCAGGCCATAAATAACATTCTATGTGTTATTTTCAATTCTACGTATGGCTGACAAGAGGGAGTCGCTAAACAATATTTTCTTGGTTTATGTGGTTAGAGTCAAGTTCAACCTATTCAGCACAAATCATTTTATCTCGCGTAAATATTTAAATATCAGCAAGCCAAAGAATATTTCTTGGTTTATGTGGTTACAGTCAAATTCAACCTATTCAACACAAATCATTTTATCTCGCGCAAATATTTCAATATCAGTTGAAGCTAACCAGTATGCTGACAGAGTCACATTACTTAGAGCCCAAGTTCAAGGGAACCAAATATCAAAAAGTTTGCAAAGCATGGTTTCGTTTTCAACTTTTAAATAAATAGTACAGCTCCCGAACCAAAATCTATTTTGTCGAACCCCAAGTGTGAACCGCTATTTTCAGGGAAAAATATTCACATGCATAATTTTCGAACTTCTCGCATCTGTTTGAACTAGTTCATTCGGAAGAATTGTTTTTGAAACTTTATTGTAGATGTATATTTTGATCTTTGTTTCATTGTTAAGATGGAGTCCCTTTGTTCTTTGCTTTGTGTTGGAGGAGTGTTGGTGCTTCAAACAAAGCGTAATCCCTAGTTGTCAACATCTGCTTCTTTGCTTTGTTGTAACTTCATTGCCATTTGCTTTGTGTTGCTTTGTCTTCTTCTTTGTTTTGTATGGTTATTGTAATAGATAAACCAGGACTTGTAATAAGAAGAGCTCTTTAAGTACATATGTGCAGCACGTAAGTTGGCCTTTTGATTTCAAAGTTCTAGCTGAATCAATTTGTGATAGTGAATTGGTTTCAAAATATTTGCAAAGACCTTCTCGCATAAAGGTGCAATGTTAACTAATTTGTTTTGATATATTTAGTTCATCGTCCATTTGTTTTGATTATTCTTGACACCTATGTTGAGCTCCCCTTGTTTTGATTTGTTTTGATTGATCCTTTTGATTGTTTTGATGTTCAGACCTCCCCCTTGGTGCACTTGACCCTCACAGATTGAAACTTGTACCTGTAACTTTAGGCTCCAAAAACTGTCCTCAAACAAATCTGGAAGCACATCTCCGCATACAATGTTTACATATAATCACTTGTCAATGGTTATGTACTAAATTGTCAAGGGAAAATGTAGGATCGTTGATCTAACTCAATAAACTGATAAAAACGTTCAAGAATTCAAATTCTGAAGAGTCGAAAAATCAGACTGTAGTCCACTACAATTTCATATTAGTCGACTACTATGTGTATTAGTCGACTACTATGTGTATTAGTCGACTACTATGTGTATTAGTCGACTACTATGTGTATTAGTCGACTAACTGTAATTTTACGCTTCGAAAAATTGTTCAAGTATTCATTAATTAGACTACTATTATCATTAGTCGACTACTATGTGTATTAGTCGACTACTATGTGTATTAGTCGACTACTATGTGTATTAGTCGACTACTCAAGATTAGTCGACTATACTGTAAAAAACAGAAACTTATATTTTAACAAACTAAGATGAATAGTCGACTATAATAGCTATTAGTCGACTACTAAATACTTAAAATTATATAACTTATATATTTTTAGACTTATTCTTTAACTTTAACTTCTATTGATTAACAAAGGGGATTTCTTTTGTTAATCCACACACTAAGCATGTGTTAGTGTGTTCTAAAGATATATATGTGTGTGCATGTGAGTGATCAAGGCTTGTACAATAGAATCTAAGCAAAGAAAAAGAAATGTACATTACAAAGAATATCTTCTTTACTTCTTTTTGCCTTGACTCATCCAACACTTCACTTGGACAGGTTTGCCTTTGATTTTGTAAGGTTTCAAAATCATAGTGGAAACTCTCAAGCGGGATTTGCTTGGGGACTGGATGTACACCGGGGAGGTGGAACCAGTATAAATCTCTTGTGTTTGTGATGTTCAATTTCTGAGATTGTTGCTATTCTTTCCTTGCAATTTATAATCTACTTTGCAATTTTTATAAAATACTATTCACCCCCCTTCTAGTGTTTAGTGTGTTTCATTGAGTTAGATCAACGATCCTACAACATGTATACTGCAAATACGTAGGCTGTGATGATTAATAAAGATATTAAAAAAAATGATAAGGTGCAAATACATTCCAGTCTATTGTTAGTTCTGATATTAAAATAAATGATAATGTGCATTTTACAACACAGAAATCAGCTAGTTAGACTTGGCAACATTCAGGAAAAGATTAACATCAGCAAGTTGGTGCACACAATTTAAGTTCACTAATATTGCAACGATACATACTAGAAACCAACAAATTCACATATCCAATTCACATACACACTTCAAATCACTTCATCAAATTCTACAAATTCCAAGCATCAAATTCTTTTTGCAATTGAGAAACCAATAAATCGCAACGATACATACAAGAAACACTAATATTGTAAAACCGAACCTAATACAAAAGCATAGATTGAGGAAATAGCGGTTCCCCAAGTTTTCCTTGTTCTCATCAGTTATGCCCCTCGTACATTTTTGTTCTTGAACATAAGCAGTGTCTGGACAAGCCTTGAGTGGATCTTTGAATCCGGCGATGGTGTGCTTCTCCCATTCAATCAACGCCTCTTCGTACGTTGCATACCCTTTGTAGGAGGCATTTGAGAATTTATCCACTTGAGATTTGCATTCCTCCCAATTAGTAAAAATCCCACATCGTCGACCTCTCTTCACAACATAAAAACTCTTTCTTGCCATGACTAACCTGAAAATTTATGCTTTAAAGGAAATTATCAATTTACTTTGAACATAGAGCATAGCAAAGAAGATGATTATCAGCCCAAAAAGGCTAGAGTCTTGCCACTAATTAATCAACATGCCAAAGTAATACCAACTAATTTGCCACAAATTAAATTCGAGCCAAATAAACCAAAATAGTCAAAAGAACGATCTTTGAAATTGTCTTGTAATATATCCAATTCTGTATATTTCCTTGTGAATATGCAATTATTGTATCTATAAATTTAATCACGGTAATCTTAAAATAAAGCCAAATTAACCAAAGCTATTGCATCTTTCATTTCAATAATTGCATATTTGAACGCCAAATAACCCCAAAGATTTATAGACTTAATGATAAACCAACGCCATTGCATAATTTTAATTATATGAGAGGGATTGACGAAGAATATTAGCTAAAACAAAAGTAATTGAGAAAATTCAAGCTTTCACCGTCGGGGAGGCTTACTTGAGATTTGAAAGGTAGGGTTTGTTTGAAACGATATCTGGTCGTTTCAAGAATCGGGCCGGTCGCGGGGTTGGGGAGTCAGCCGGGGTTGGGGAGTTCGAGAGAGATCACCAGATTTTGAGGGGTGATGGAGGAGTCGGGGTTGGGGAGTCAGCCGGGGTTGGGGAGTCAGCCGGGGTTGGGGAGTCAGCCGGGGTTGGGGAGTTCGAGAGAGATCACCGAGATTTTGAGGGGTGATGGAGGAGTCGGGGTTAGGGAGTCAGCCGGGGTTGGGGAGTCAGCCGGGGTTGGGGAGTCAGCCGGGGTTGGGGAGTTCGAGAGAGAGATCATGAGAGAGATCACCGAGATTTTGAGGGGTGATGGAGGAGTCGGGTTGGGGATTGTTCTGAAATGGGAGAGCAGTTGGGATGATTTGAGGTCACGGGATTTTATGAGGGATGATTGGGACTTTTAAAAGCCCACTAAGTGGCCACTTCAGACAGCAGTGATGTGCAGAGAAATATATGATATATATATATATATATATATATATATATATATATATATATATATATATATATATATATATATATATATATATATATATATATATATATATATATATATTAGAATACTTATTTAACAATTTAGTAACATTACGTCATCAATGATTGTGTTTACGAACAACGTCGTGATTTTGGAGTTCGGCCATAGTATGTGATCATAAAATTGTGTCTCTCTTCTTTTCCACTTAAATTAGATTATAGTGTCTTACGACTCTTACCTATAGATATCCATAACTTGTCCACCAAGTCAGCTTAATCTTTAAGGTATTGTTTGACAAGAGGTTAATAGAGAAGAGTTAACTCAGTTAACCCATCGCGATGGGTTAAAAATAATTAAATTCCATTTGGATTGGATAGTTAAGATGAAGGGTTAACTTTTTCGCGTTTGGCAATTAAGAAAGGGTTAAGTAGGTTTATCATGCAAACTTTTTTAAATATGCCAACTTTAACCATATCAAAAAATTAAAAAAATATTCTGACTCCCTCCCCAAAATGCAAGTATATATTAAATTAGAGGCCACACATACTCATAATTCGTAAATCACATAAATTTCTTCGACAAACATTCAATTGACATGTTGTAAACTTGCAAAGCAAATTGTTCAAATTTAGCTATATTTATCGCTAAAAGAAAATGAAACATAGATGAACAAGTTCTAATGTAACAAATATAAAAATGGAAAAATAGCTAACATTAGTAGAAATATTAAAATATTAAGTATCCACAACTAAGTGAATTGAAATATAAAATATTAAGTAGCATCAACAATTGCTCTCAGTGACACCTCAAATTACAACTAAAGTATTATAATGTTAAGTGGCTCTGCATCCACTGATGACCCTTACAATTTAATTAAAATATTAACACAGTCACATTCTCTCCTTTTGGTGGTCCCCTGCAAGTTTTTTTTTTTTTTTTGCATTTTGCCCTTGCAATGATTGCTGGCTTTCGTGGCCCCACCTAATTTTTTCCTAAAATGCGGTAGCCTTACTCTTACTCCGCCTCAACAGGCGGAATAGTAAACCCATCAAAATGATGGATTTTGACGGGTTAAAGGCTCTCAACCACTTATCAAGGGTTTGTTAACCTCTTATCACTAAAATAGTGTTTGACAGGCTAAGGAGGGATTAACTCCCCTTAACCTCTCACTTAACCCTTTGCCAAACGGGGATACTACTAGGATTGAGCCAAGTCTCCAAACCCTGTTTTGACTAGGAGTTTGAATCAGATACCCAACAAATATTTGCTTCATTACACACAAAATCATTTAATATGGAAAAATAAAAATAAAAATATGAGTTCACGGGGCTGATCATTTTTCCCCCTTTGTATTATGTTTAGTTTCGTATTAAAAGAGTTGCCGAAGTCGTAGCATCTTAACACCTGTTTAATTCTCTCCAAACGTCTAAATAAGAACAAGCAAGTAATTAATGATTGCTTTCAAGAGCTAATGTTGGTGTTAAAAAAATGCATGAGAGTTTCGTGTTGTTACAACAACTCTTAGTTAGAGATAGCATACTTTGATATAAAACCCTATAATGCTCATCCACAGCATCTTTTCCAAAAATATCTGAACTCTGCCTCTTCTATATCATCCTGGCCTCTATTAGAGAGGAAGGGTCACATACTACACAAATAATTTTAAAATTGATGATTGTACTGAGCTATATATTAATTCTACGAAATTCAATAGTTAATTTGCATTGATACTTTAATAGTCTATCCTACTTTTACTGATAGTACTAATTTTAAAATTAATGGGCACACAATGTTGCATTCTCCTTCGTAATATGTGATTTTCTATGATGGCCATCTAATTGTGTAGACAAGGTCTATCATATATAACCATATATCTTTTCTTTTGTATTATTAGGTCTATAGGTATCATACATGATACAGGAGTACATATCCTCTTATACGACTCAAAACAAGTGTAAAATTCACACAAAACCACCAAAAAGGGGGCTATTTGGAGATAACCACGTAAAATTTGCAATTAAGTTCAAACTCTGGCATATTTCTCAAATTATGTTAAGAAAACATCTGAAAAGATTTTGATCGTTAAGGTACACTCAAACTTTTCGGGTTATTTTAAAGTGGTTCAAACTTATTAGGGGTTCAATGAAATTTAATTATACTAATTAATACAATAATAATTAGCACTAATTAATAATAAAATAATCAAATCGAATCCAAAACCGTAGAAACATATTGGAACCTCCACGATGGGTCAAATTAAATTAATTTTTAGGCTAAATGACACTTAAATACCCTAATGTTTCACTACCTTTACTCTGAAATACCCTAAATTGTAGAAAGTAACATAAAATACCCTAAGTTGTCAAAAGTAGCACACTGTTCCATTCATTAAGCAGATAACAGAATATTCCTAGGAATATTCCCATGTGCATAGTGCATAGAAATTTTATTATTGTATTGCCCCTATTTATTGCTTTAATTACCATTTTACCTAGCCCTTTAATTTATTACAAATATTTTAATGGAGGGCATTTTCGTCAAAACTAACGGTGTTAGCCTAATTCTAATAGTGGACAACTTGGGGTATTTTTACGCTACTTTTTACAACTTAGGGTATTTAAGTGTAAAGATAGTAAAACATTAGGTGCCGTTTGGCAAAGGGTTAGGAGGGGAGGGTTAAGGAGAAGGGTTAAATTAGTTAACCCATCACGAGGGATTAAAAATAATTAAATTTTGTTTGGATTAGATGGTTAAGATGAATGGTTAACTCTTTTGTGTTTGGTAAATAAAGAAGGGTTAATGAGGTTAATCACTCAATTTTTAAAAAATCCAACTTTAACCTTGTTGAAAGTAGCTAGAAAATTTTACTAGTAATTATTTTATCAAAATAATTTACTAATGATTATTTTGACCCTAATTAAACGCCACATGGCCGATTTTAGAGCAAACAATTGTTAGTCTGTCAAGCATACACTCAAAGATCAAATACATGCTTAACTTCACTAATTAATGAGATCTCCTTAAAAACATTAGACATCTAGAAAGTAATATATATATATATATATATATATATATATATATATATATATATATATATATATATATATATATATATATATATATAGAGAGAGAGCTCTGAACTTAAGTTCATAATGAATAATGTTTTATCCACTCATCTTGTCTTGAGATTTGTGATGCACAAATCTCAAAGTGGGCTTTATATCTTTCACGAATCCCAAAGCAAAATGAGTGGTTAGAAAAGTTGGTGCACTATATATATATATATATATATATATATATATATATATATATATATATATATATATATATATATAATAGTTATATGATGAATAGTGGTCTTGTACGACTTTTTTTATCACTAAATGCTTGTCTTGAGATTTGTGATGCACAAATCAAAATGGCTTCATATCTTTCATGAATCCCAAAGCAAGATGAAGTGAGTTACGTTAATTATTACTCTCTATCTCTTCTATATATATATATATATATATATATATATATATATATATATATATATATATGGGAATGATGGATATGACGTGGCGGTTCATTTTGCTAAATGAGCTACCAAAATAGAGTGATGAGATCCACACCTT
>WHSE01000135.1:0-53337 GCA_012295165.1 Asparagus setaceus
CTGTCATGTTAACATTTTACCTCGGCAAATTAACTTACTAATCCTCTTGATGGGATGGTGAGTCCCCAAAGTTACCCCAATCGCAACAAATTCTTATCGGGTTAACAATCACCTCGACAAATTCCCTTCCAATCCTCGTCAATAGGATGGTGGGTCCACATCTTGTCATGTTAACAATCACCTCGATAGTCAGCGCAGTCATTCCGACCAAATGGCGTTGTCGATCGATCGTCATACTCAAGCGTCCTGAGCGGCACGATCTTTTCGAGCATTCTAATATTTAGAATAATCGGTGAGTAGTGGCCTACCATGCGATGTGCGCTATTTCAACCATAGTGGTTATACTCCCATGTCAGCGCGACTTGACTACTCCAGCATGGTCATTCCTCTAAATGATTTTGTTCCTAATCACTTGTTGTTATACTCTCCGTCCGAACAACTTGATTGCTTTTGATCCGCGATCGTTATACTTTTATGTCGCGAGCGATTCGATCAACCCCGCGGGATTTTTATTCCTAATGATGACCTACCAGAGTGATGTGTCATATGGGGCTCATTGTCAATATTGACCTACCAGTGATGTGTCCAGATGTTAGCCATTTCTCATAAATGGCGTTCCTGTCCAATATTGACCTACCAGTGATGTGTCAATATTTCATCTTTTCGATCGCCATTTCTCATAAATGGCGGCGTTTATTGTCCAACATCGGCCCAAGCGATGTGCCGATATTTCAACCTGCGCCATCCTCATAATGGAGGCTGGTTTACAATTTAGTTGTTTGTAAATAGAGGAGAGATTTTAGCGGTTAAGCCTAAAAGAACCTCCTCGAAAACTCACCATCTTGAGGGAAAAGTATGGCTAGTCAACTCAAGCGGCGGTTGGTAAAGACATACCAAGTCGGATTGATAGGTGGGGGTTTGCTAAAATCCTAGAAGGCGATTGGCTGCAGTGAAGAATTCAAATTTACGAGTTAGTTAGAAGGTTCCTCGATGCACGTACGCGACCACTTTACATGTCTTCATATCCAAAGTGTTCGGACTCCATTCAACCACATTGGTCGAAAACTTTAGGGGGTTTTAGGCAATAAAATTTGCTTAATCCTGCCGACAACTTCGGAATGAGCAAAAGAGCTTAAGGGTCCATCGGTGAAGTCAAGTCCGCCTAAAGGTTAAGTTCACGAAGATGCTTGACTTTACAAAATAGACAAAGTGTCGATATCTCCCCAAGCGGAAGAATTTGGCAAAATGGCCAGAACAAACTGAACCCTGGGTAGGTTTGGTTGGCTCCGTCTCGTCGAGATAGTCGATTTTCATATATAATTAGTCCAATTCAGACATACGGTTTGAAAGTTGACCGTTCTTAAGTAGCATATGAGGAAGCCAAAGCTGCGAGCTCCCCATTAAAGAGGAGGTTAATACAGCGTGAGCTCGACATTCAACGAGTTCGCCCAAGTAGCGAAACTCTCCATTCGAGCGAGGTTAAGCCAAGTAGGCCCTTCATTCGAGGCGAGGTTGCCAGCGTGAAGCTCTTCACTCAACAGGGTTCGCCAAGCGTGAAGCACTTCATTCGAGCGAGGTTAAGCCAGCGAAGCTCTTCATTGACGAGGTTAGCCAGCGGTGAAGCTCTCCACTCAACAGAGTTCACCTACGCGGTGAATCTCGACATTAAATCGAGGCTAGGCTGGTGCAAGCTTCAAGCGAGACTTACTCAAGAGGCTGAGGCTCGACCTCAATACGAGGTTAGCCGTGGGCGGAGTTCGATCTCAACACGAGGCTCGCCGCGTGAAGCGAAGCTCAACGATCATATGATGAGGTTAGCCTCACGATTATCACATTTTAATTACATTTTATACCCTTATTACCTATGTTATATGAATAGCGATATTACTAATAATCATTTTATCTTATTTTGCGGGCTAATAAAGAAATAATGAATAAAAGACCAAATGACTCAAATTCTCGAATTTCTACCAATATTTGAAGCCCAAATCGAAGACAAACAAAGGCCCAAGATACCAAATTGATCGAAAGAAGTGGAGAAAAATCAAAAAAAGACAAATTAGGTTGGAACCAATCGGTTGACCAACAGGTTCCCGGCCAGGTTGGCTAACGGTTATTGCCGTCGACCGATGTCGGTTTCAACAATTCGAATTAATGGTGGATTTCTCTTCCTTTTGGCTAGGTTTGATCCAATGGTTCACATCAACTCCGTTGGGCTATAAATAGGGGTGAAGAGAGTGTTTTGAGTGTGAAATATTTTGTAAAAACTCCATTTGGAGGAGGTCACTCTTAATTGAAGACCTTCCAAAATTGTAACTTTTGTTACACAATAAATGAAATGTTTCACCCTTCAATTTCCTTTCTCTTCTTCTAATCCAAGGACCAAAGGAGGATTAGATTAAGATCGAGTTGTTGGTTTCTATTTTATTTCTTTTCATTTTCTTCTTTATTTTCTTGTTTGTAGAATAGATTTACTTTCATGCAATTTACTTTCTGTAATTTACTTTCATGCAATTTAATTCCATGCAATTTACTTTCATGCAATATATTTAATTCTTGTATTTACTTTCTAGAATAGATTTTCTTTCCTTTAATTCACCTTGAGGCTAGAACCCTCTAGGGAATTACCCTTTCTAAGTGTGGAGCTAATATTCATTGGGATCCTAGAGATTGTTTGAAACTAGCTAACAAATCCAACTCATTTTCATGAGATTGAGATAAGCTAAGTGGATCTACTCTAGATTCCTCATATCTTTAATTAATCCTCCATACTTTACCTTCTTTATTTTCCTCTTATCCTTGTTTTTCATTTGTTTGTTATTTTCCTTTATTTTTGATTTCATTGATTTTTACTTCTCTCAATCTCATATTCCCTTCATGTGCATATAATCTCAAACCTAGTTTTGTTATTATGTGCATATACTCCATTCTTAACTTCATTTTCTCCTCTTTTGCACATAATCCACAATCCACTCTCTTTTATCTCTCCACATCCACTTTCACCATTTTCTCACTTTCATTTTATTTGTACATAAACTCTAATTGTCAGCGCATAATTTGAAACCAAACTTGAGCAAAACTCTCCTACCGTTTCCATGGGATCGATAATCTTATATACTATAACTTGATAAGGGTTGTATACTTGCAACTAAGGAGGTAACCATTTATTTCCCATCAAGTTTTGGGCCTACAACATCAAAGTCGTGAGGCTGCGGCAGCGGCATCAATGCTGGCGAGGTTAGCCCACAACATGGTTTGTGAGAGCTTGCCCACAACATCAAAGTTTGGCGAGGCTCGCCCACAACATCAAAGTTTGAAGGCTCATCGCTGACATCAAAGTTTGGCGAGGATGCCACCAGCGTTCTGCGGTAGCTCCATTCTTGTAGCGGTTCCACGTCTTGTAGCAGCCCGGCGTTCTGTAGCGACCTCACGATTCTGCGGCGGCTCAAAACGCGTAGCAGCCCCTCGTTCAGCTGTAGCGGTAGGCGTTTTCTTGTAGCAAACCAGGCTATTTTGAGCAGCGGAAGGCCGACGGCCGAGTGAAGCTGAGTCGTGGGCATCGGTTATGCTTACGTCCATATCGGTTAACCCGTTTCCACAATTCTAGCATGATAGTTACATGCTAAAACCCTATAAATAGCCGTGGCGGCTATGGAAAAGGGGCTTTTGGAAAACTTTGGGAAAATTCAACACTTCGCCGAGAGTCGAGCTCTTCATCGGCAATCTCAAGATCATCACAGCTTTCTGTTACGATCGTCAGCGGGAAGCAATCTCAAGCGTGAGCATTGAGTGAAGCATCCTATAGCCACCGAGAACCCACCTTAAAGAGAATCGAATCAATCTTCTCTTCCTCATGTCGAGAAAATTTGATTGTAAACCCATTCATTCAATCAATAAACTTTTCGACCCTCTGAGAGAAGATGGACCACGGATGGGAGCAACCATTCATTCCCATGAACTGGTGGTGGCATAATCGAGACAAGCTTGCGGTTGGAACCGAGGTTCAAACCTTGGTCCTTGAGTTTGATCGAGCATGAGGAGTTCCTCTCACGGGGCATCTAGCCCGTGAACCGCGCAAGTGTCGGCGAGTCGGCGATGAGACTTTAGCTCGTGGCTCGTGTTGAATCTCTCGGCGAATCTCGAGAACCAGCCTATGTCTCGAGAAGGCTCCAAAAGCTAGCGAGCTAAGAAGTGGGTGGTTAAGCGACCCAACCCAACCTCGGAGGCCATTAGCCAAACTTTGGCGGCAGGCGAACCTGCTGGCTTTGTGGAAAGCGGGGATATGCCAAGGTTGGGCTTTGATCTGATCGTCAGCGGGGAGCAACCTCGACTTGAGCATCGAGTGAAGCATCCTACGCCAAGGAACCCATACAAAGAGGTCAAATCAATCTCCTCTTCCCTCACATGTCGAGAGAATTTGATTGTAACACATTCGTCCAATCAATAAATATTTTTCGACCCTCTGAAGATGGGACCCGCAGTGGGAGCAACCATTCATTCCGATGAACTGGTGGTGGCTGTCGGACAAGCTTGCGGTTGGAACCGAGGTTCAAACCTTGGTCCTTGAGTTTGAGTAAGCATGAGGAGTTCCTCTCCTGCGGGGCATCTAGCCCGGTGAAGCATGGGAGTGTCGGCAGTGGCGTGAGACTTTGTAGCGTGGCTCGTGTTGAATCTCCTCGGCGAATCTAGAACGGCCTATGTCTCGAGGCTCCAAAGCTAGCCAACAGGCTAAAAGTGGGTGGTTAAGCAGTGACCCAACCTCGGAGGCCATTAGCCAAACTTTGGC
Organism: Asparagus setaceus; assembly: GCA_012295165.1. Classification (NCBI taxonomy): domain Eukaryota; kingdom Viridiplantae; phylum Streptophyta; class Magnoliopsida; order Asparagales; family Asparagaceae; genus Asparagus; species Asparagus setaceus. The sequence continues at coordinate 4,787 of WHSE01000135.1, forward strand.
TTCTGGGCCGAACCTCGCCCGTCAATGTGAGGTCCCCTCAAAGATGGCCAAGCAGCGAGGGTCGAACTGATGAGGAGCGTCCGCGAACCTGCGTCGTTGCACCCAAGTCATGAACCTCGTCTTCATCTAAGGGTTCATTTAAAACAAAACGACGTGCGCCCGTTGTGAACCTACGTCCACATGGCGAACCTCGGCCGTCGGTGTGAGGTCCCCTCCAAAGGATGAGCCTGCGTCCAAGTGGCGAACCTAAACCAACGACAGTGAAGCGAAAAATGGCGAACCTCGTCCAAGTGGCGAACCTGCGTCAACAATGTGAGGTCCCCTTGAAAGAGATGAGCCTGCGTCACGAGTGGTGAATCTCGCTCGTGGACAAACTTCGTCGCAGCAGCGTCAAAGTGATGAACCTCGTCATCATGAACCTCGACATGGGGTGTCATCAAATCAAGGCGGCTTCGATTGGATGAATCTCGTCGTTAGGAAGCGTCGAGAATGTCGAACCTCGTCATTATGAACCTACAACAACATGAGGTCCATTCTAAACAAGATGAACCTCGTTCAACGAACCTCGTCATCATCGGGGTTCATTTAAAACAAGGCGAGCGTCGCCCAGTGCGAACCTGCGTCCACATGGCGAACCTGCCGTCAATGTGAGTCCCCTCCAAAGGGATGAGCCTGCGTCAAAGTGGCGAACCTGGAAACAGCGACGAAGTCGCTTGAAACATGGCGAACCTCGTGAGTGGCGAACCTGCGCCCGACAACATGAGGTCCCCTCTAAAAGGATGAACCTCGTCAAGCAACGAACCGCCAACATGAGGTCTCCTCTAAATAGGGCCGAACCTCGTGGTGGCCGAACCTGCATTAAGCCAATATGAACCTGCCCGAGAACCAAAGGCGGCAACCTCGCGAGTTAGCCAAACTTCGATTCAAAGAGTCTCTCTCATATGAGGCTCGTTTTGAGAATCAGCGGGGGTACACCCGATCTCGTGATTATCTCACTTTCATAGCGTGATGCCGGTCAAATGCAATCTCATTGTTCTTGTGAGAAACTCATCACGATCATTGCGTGCGGTGATCAGTTTAGAGCCACTCTCATCGAGATGTGTGGAATAATCTCTCCATCAACATTACATGTCTAATATGGGCTGTGTGCTTCATCGTGGAAAGACTTAACCGCCAAGGAGAACAAGTTAAGCGTGCTCAAGCGTATGGAGGTTGAAGAGCTATTTGAATTCGAGGAGGTGGCGACCAAGATAACTTGGTGGTGGCGACCTTCCTCATCAAAACTCTTTTCAAGTAAGCCCACGATGGCACTGCCAAGCTTCATGTTGAAACCAAGCTATGGGACCCATTTGTGAAGACTTGGCTACAATGGCCAAAGATGATCGTTGATGCTTATATGCATCAATGCCCGCCGCATCCGACGGTAAATTTTTAAGAAGTACTACCGTAGTCTTCTTTCAAACTCTGCTAAGTTATCATGTTAACAATCACATCGATAACTAATTTTCTCTAAATTCCCTTGCCAATCCTCCTGCAGGGATGGCGGGTCCCTAAAACTATCATGTTAACAATCACCTCGATGGTTCCCCGAGGTTACCTCAGTCGATCCTCTCTAATAGGATGGCGGGACCCTCCTTGTCATGTTAATATTACCTCTCGACAAATCAACTTACCAATCCTCTTCAATGGGATGGTAAGTCCTCAAAAATCGCTCCGTCGCGACAATCTGTCATGTTAACATTTTACCTCGGCAAATTAACTTACTAATCCTCTTGATGGGATGGTGAGTCCCAAAGTTGCCCCAATGTAACAAATTCTTATCGGGTTAACAATCACCTCGACAAATTCCCTTCAATCCTCGTCAATAGGATGGTGGGTCCACATGCTTGTCATGTTAACAATCACCTCGATAGTCCGCACCGTCATTCCGGCCAAATGGCGTTGTCCGATCGATCGTCATACTCAAAGCGTCCACTGAGCGGCTGATCTTTTCGAGCATTCTAATATTTAGAATAATCGGTGAGTAGTGGCACTACCATGCGATGTGCGCTATTTCAACCATAGTCGTTATACTCCCATGTCCTGAGCGACTTGACTACTCCCACATGGTCATTCCTCTAAATGATTTTGTTCTAATCGCTGTTGTTATACTCTCCGTCAGCGAACAACGATTTGCTTTTGATCCGCGATCGTTATACTTTTATGTCGCGAGCGATTGATCAACCCACGAGATTTTATTCCTAATAATGACCTACCAAGTGATGTGTCAACATTTCATCCTTAGATGTTAGTCATTTCTCATAAATGGCGCTCATTATCAATATTGACCTACCAAGTGATGTGTCAATATTTCATTTTCGATGTTAGCCATTTCTCATAAATGGCGTTCAGCGTCAATATTGACCTACCAAGTGATGTGTCAATATTTCATCTTTTCGATCTTGGCCATTTCTCATAAATGGCGGCGTTTATTGTCAACATCGGCCCACCAAGCGATGTGCGATATTTCAACCTCGCCATCCTCATAATGGAGCTGGTTTACAATTTAGTTGTTTGTAAATAGAGGAGATTTTAGCGATTAAGCCTAAAGAACCTCCTCGAAAACTCACCATCTTGAGGGAAAAGTATGGCTAGTCCAACTCAAGCGGCGGTTGGTAAAGACATACCAAGTCCGTTGATAGGGGGGTTTGCTAAAAATCCTAGAGGCGATCATTAGGCTGCAGTGAAGAATTCAAATTTACGAGTTAGTTAGAAGGTTCCTCGCTCGTACGCCGCGGCGACCACTTTACAAGTCTTCATATCAAAGTGTTCGGACTCCATTCAACCACATTCAGTCACGAAAACTTTGGAGGGTTTTGTAGGCAATAAAATTGCTTTAATCCACCGCAACTTCGGAATGAGCAAAAGAGCTTAGGGTCCATCGAGTGAAGTCAAGTTAAGCCTAAAGGTTAAGTTCACGAATGCTTGACTTTACAAAATAGACAAAAGTGTCGATATCTCCCAGGAAGGAATTTGGCAAAATGATAGAACAAACCGAACCTACGGGTAGGTTTGGTTGGCTCCGTCTCGTCGAGATAGTCGATTTTCATATATAATTCGTCCAATTCCGACATACGGTTTGAAAGTTCTTGTTGGCGGTAAAAGTTGGGATGATTGTCATTGATTTGAACTTGCTTACGGCTTCTTTGGCCTACAACAAAATTCAAAAGAAATATAAGCCTTTTATTTTAAGGCTTACAATGAAAATCAAAAATTACAACTTTTATCCTTGTGAACAAACGAGGATCTGTTATATCGAGGTCCTGCTTGCGTTGGTTCTTTGCTGTCTTAGGGGACTTTTTGTGTCAGTGGACCACGCGCAATTCAATCAAGTAGAGCCGGGTTGCGGAACTACGGATGTAAAGGGGCTCGTTTCCGAGAAGCGAAGCGCTGAGGGGATCACACTCACGAAGGAGAGGATGGCTGCGGGGATCACACTCACGAAGGAGGATGTGGGCCGGGTGAGATCTACTAGGAGAAATCCTGGCGCTATCCACGAGGTTAAGGCGAAGCTTAACCTAGAGGGTATCATGGATTCGACCAATTGATTACCTTCGGCTTGTAGATCGGGCGTCGGCTGGACTTGTGCTCGCCGGTGCCGGAGCAGCGTCGGCTGACTTGGATCTCGTGAGAACTCTTGAGAAAATCCTCGAAAATCCCAAGCCGAAGTCCTCTCTAATCCGCCCGTAATCCAGAGTCCTCCCAAGCCGCCTCAAACTTCAAGACCCCCTATTTATACAAATCGGGGGATGGGCTCACCGCAGGCGAGGCCATGGTGGCAGGCACCACCTCGGCCAGAGTTGGCGGAGTGGCTCGGCAAAGTGGTAGAGCCTCCTCGACCACTTGGCGAGGCACCACCTCGGCCAAGTTGGCGGGTGGCTCGACAAGCAGCAAGTGGCGAGGAGGCTCGCTTTGGCGAGGTGTGCTTCTCGCGTCGTTTTTCCGTCGTTTTGGCGTCGTTTTCGGCGTTTTTTGTCTCGGGCTGGATTAGTGCGTACTTGATTAGGGGCTAACTCTTGGTTAGTTCGGTTCAGCGGTCCGAAATCCGATCGTCCGTTCAAGTCGGTTTTAAGCCGAGTGCTTGTATTTGTGGGTTTGCCGTCGGGTTCGTCTCAATCATTCGGCGTCCATTATCATTCGATGGGTTGTCATTCGCCGACTCCACATCGCGAGTTGGTTTCGGGGATCTTGTAAGTATTTTTCAGCCTCTGGATACCCCTCCAAAGCGTCTCGATCGATTCTTGATGAGTGCAGGATGCTTTGGACATATATTCGACCTTGATCGGTGAGGGTCCCAAAGATAGCTTCAAGTCTTGATTCTTCGGACCATCCGGTTCTTTGTAGGATTTACGATAAGATCCGCGGTCTTTGCATTTATTGTCGACGCTTGTTAAAATCTTGATTGGTGGTGGGTGATTTTTGTTTGTAACTTGTCGGTTGGTTGTTGTTTGACTAACCATCGGACTTTTGGACTTCTCCGTATGTGTGAACTCCTTGTTGGCGACACATTGGGCTAATGTCGGTACATGGAATTTCATAACCCTCAATCGGCTAATTCTTCCGTTATCGCGTGTGTTGTTGGTTTAACCACGGCGGAGGCGGATCTTTCATGGAGATATCGTCCTAGCCGGATTCGGTCGCGGCGCTTTGACCGTTGTTGGGATATGATTATCCACGGTGGGAGAAGTTTCTTGAATTTGAACCGTTGTCGGTGTCGTCATGACTTCGGCCCTCGTCAGTTATTCCTCTCTTGGATATTATGGTGGGAAATTAAGGTTATCGAGTTATCCTTAAGAATATGGATTTATTCTCGAGGAACTCCGTTGAAAATTTGGAAAAAGTTTATACTCGTAATCCTAGTTGGAGTAGGATTAGGACAGCGTTGATCGTCGATGCAATCCGCCGCGATCGAGTTATCCCTAAGAATATTTCTTGTGAGAATATTCTTGGGAACTCGACAAATTAGAAGCGGTTTATACTCGTAATCTAGTTGGAGTAGGATTAGTGACAGCGTTGATTTCGTCGATTGCAATCCATACGATCGAGTTATCCAAGAATATTTCTTGTGAGAATATTCTTAGAACTTCTCGACAAATTAGGAAGCGGTTTATACTCGTAATCCTAGTTGGGTAAGTTAGGCGGCGTTGATTGGCGTCGATGCAATCGCTTGATCGAGTTATCCTAAGAATATTTCTTGTGAGAATATTCTTAGGGAAACAAATTAGGAAGCGGTTTATACTTCGTAATCCTAGTTGGGTAGGATTAAGCGACAGCGTTGATGGCGTCGATGCAATCCACTTGATCGAGTTATCCTAAGAATATTTCTTGTGAGAATATTCTTAGAACTTCGACAAATTAGGAAGCGGTTTATACTCGTAATCCTAGTTGGGTAGGATTAGAAGCGTTGATTTCGTCGGTGCAATCCTGATCGAGTTATCCTAAGAATATTTCTTGTGAGAATATTCTTAGGAACTTCGACAAATTAGGAAGCGGTTTATACTTCGTAATCCTAGTTGGAGTAGGATTGGTGACAGCGTTGATTGGCGTCGATGCAATCCATGCGATGAGTTATCTAAGAATATTTCTTGTGAGAATATTCTTCGGGAACTTCGACAAATTAGGAAGCGATTTATACTTCGTAATCCTAGTTGGGTAGGATTAGGCGTTGATGCGTCGATGCAATCCATACGATCGAGTTATCCCTAGAATATTTCTTGTGAGAATATTCTTTTCGAACTTCTCGACAAATTAGGAAGCGGTTTATACTCGTAATCCTAGTTGGGTAGGATTGGCTGGCGTTGATTTCGCGTCGGTGCAATCCGCTTGCGATCGAGTTATCCCTAAGAATATTTCTTGTGAGAATATTCTTCGAGAACTTCTCGACAAATTAGGAAGCGGTTTATACTCGTAATCCTAGTTGGAGTAGGATTAGGCGTTGATTGGCGTCGATGCAATCCGCCGCGATCGAGTTATCCTAAGAATATTTCTTGTGAGAATATTCTTAGAACTTCGACAAATTAGGAAGCGGTTTATACTGTAATCCTAGTTGGGTAGGATTAGGCGTTGATCGTCGATGCAATCCATTCGAGTTATCCCTAAGAATATTTCTTGTGAGAATATTCTTAGAACTTCTCGACAAATTAGAGCGGTTTATACTCGTAATCCTAGTTGGAGTAGGATTAGGCGGCAGCGTTGATGTCGATGCAATCATACGATCGAGTTATCCTAAGAATATTTCTTGTGAGAATATTCTTAGGGAACTTCTCGACAAATTAGGAAGCGGTTTATACTCGTAATCCTAGTTGGAGTAGGATTAGGCGGCGTTGATTGGCGTCGATGCAATCGCCGATCGAGTTATCCTAAGAATATTTCTTGTGAGAATATTCTTAGGAACTTCTCGACAAATTAGGAAGCGGTTTATACTCGTAATCCTAGTTGGGTAGGTTAGGCGTAGCGTTGATTTCGTCGGTGCAATCCATACGATCGAGTTATCCCTAAGAATATTTCTTGTGAGAATATTCTTAGGAACTTCTCGACAAATTAGAAAGCGGTTTATACTCGTAATCCTAGTTGGGTAGGATTAGGCGTGCGTTGATTGGCGTCGATGCAATCCGCCGCGATCGAGTTATCCTAAGAATATTTCTTGTGAGAATATTCTTAGAACTTCTCGACAAATTAGGAGCGGTTTATACTCGTAATCCTAGTTGGGTAGGATTGGGCAGCGTTGATTGGCGTCGATGCAATCCATGAGGGTGTTATCTGCGAATAAATCTTGAGAATTTTTCAAATATAGCGGAGGAGTAGGAGCTAATTAGCGGACGATTTGGCACTATTTTGATCAGGATAAGGTTCAATTAGGGCTCTAATTAGGGGCTGATTAGAGTCCTAATTGGAATGATTTGGGCTCCATTAGAATTCCTACTTCTTGCCAAATAGGAGTCCTTGTTCAAAGAGATTGGGTCCATGTGGGATTGTTATAAATACCCACAAGGCCTCTTTCTTCTTGACCTAGGCGGCCCCACATTGCTCTCTCTCTTGTTTTCATCTCTTCTCGCCGTATTTTCTTCCTCGATCAACAAGGTATGCATACAAGAGCCTTACAGTCCTTTTTCTTCTTTTCTTCTTTTCTTGTCGCGTCACGAATGCTTGGACCAGAGGAAAGGAACGGCCAGCGAGTGGCGGCCCGATCAGCGTGAGGGCGTCGTAGCTTGGTAGTATGGCGCCGGTCACATGACGAGCGGTGAATGCATGGCCCACCGGCGGCTGGTATTGCTGTAGTAGCTTGGCCAGCGGCCTTGTAGACGCTATTGCGCTGGCGCTTCTTAGCCGTATTTGAAGCGGTGATCGCATGGCCGCCGCCGGCGCTGGCGTTGAATGCTTGTGGCGGCCTTGTGGCGTCCAGAAGCGCCAGCCCGTTCCGTCGGGTTCGGCATCGGTTATTGCCAGCCTTTTGACACTTTATTTGCTGAATTTTTAGCCATGTATCGACTTTTGTTGTATTTTTGCGGCTTCCGATGTCGTCGGGGAGATCCGCGCTCAGGGGCCGTCGACTCGCCGCGTGATGAATGCGCCTCCTTCTTCGATTGGTGCGCCAACTTATTACCTTCGTGTATATCGTTATATCCCGCTTCGTTCTCCTTTGTGGCGGCGAGGAAGAGCCAAACTCCTCCTTTGTGGGGACCGGCCTTGTGTGTACTCTCGTTCGACCCAGCCGTTCTCCTTTGTGGCGATTGGGGCCGAATTCTCCTTCGTGAGGATTGAGGCTTCAAAGCTCACCGTCTTTAGCGGGGCGATTTCCTCACGTACCCATTTGGTAGAGCGGGATATATATTGTCGCTTTGTTTATGCGACTATATTTATCGTTCTCGGGTATTGATGCGGGTGAAATCGTCGTGCCATTATAGGGTGACTCAATCTCATGGGTTTCTAAGAAGAGTTCATATCTTTGTTTCCCAGATATTCCTCTAAATGATCTGTTAACCCTTTGTTCTCTTGTGGTGGCGGATGCTCAGATGATTATTAGATCTGCCGAAGGCTCCCGATGTCAAGTCTCGATTCTTAAGGTCATCAGGAGAGGCCTTTCTCCCCGAGGCGAACAGCATGAGGCACCCGCGAAGAAACCCGGCACAGAACTACTATCATAATTTGGATGGCAGTTTGAGGGGATGCTTCCATCATCGCTCCACGCTCCCTTGCCAGGCCTTGGCTGGCAAGGTTCCGGCCAGCCAGTATAGAGGCGGGTGGAGGCCCAGTTAATCTTGGCGGACCACTTCCACGAATTCAACCTATCATGGCGATTGCCGGGCCAAAAATGCTGCGTTCGACTCGGTTACGTGATGGGTCTCCTTAATTGGGAGAATGGTTTGAAGCAGGCGATCTCTATTATCGAGTTAGATGGGGACTTTTATGGTCTTACGCCCATTCATATGAGTATCTTGGAGGAAATTGACGTGTTGGTGGCCCTCGGTAGCTAATCGTTGTGAGCAAAAGCTCACTAGGCGGCTAACTCTTGCGTACCGTGTGGAGGATTTAGCCTTTTTGAATCATCGATGGTGTCTGACTCATCGGCGAAGCTTCGGATCAAGGCTTCGTGAGCAGCGCTTTGAGAGGAAAATATCGAGCAAGAGATCATTTTCAAACTCATATGGCGGCAGTCGCTTCTGGCGTAAGATAAACTTATACCACACCTATGTCGAGCGTGCAGGAATCAAAGGCTGTTCAAGGGAAGAGGCGTTGAAGAATTTCAGCGTGGTGCACGAGTCAGGATGTCGCTGAGCGTGAGAAGCAAGTCGGCGATGCGTCGGGAACATCGCGCTATTACGCGAACTCGAAGAGAACTTGAGAAGGAAGCCAAGGCTGAGGTTCGGCGATCGGGGAGAGGAAAATTAGCCGCCGTCGAAGTGACCTTACTTCCTTCACATTCTTGGATTGCGCCGATGAAGTCACGATGTCTTCTGCGAGACTTTTACGTTCTCTTTGTTCGGCCAGTGGATTCACGATTTTTATTTAGATGTATTATCATAACTTTGCTTGAATCAATTGTCAAACAATTGTAGCTCCTCTATATTTGCTTCAAATGAATAAGATCCATCCCTTTCACTATTTATTATGATTCTTTTATTTAGATGCGAAATAATTAACCATAATACTTATAAGATTTTTGACAAATCCTCTGACCATCAGCGGGTTGATTAGCGCTTTCGATTGGTTTGAATCGGGCTGGCGTGCAGTTGTCCAAATCCGTTCACGCCGCTGACGTTGTGCTAAAAGAATGAAACTCTTCTGACTTCGTTGCTATGATATTGAATACATAGACTTCGCACTCTTTTACGGGCAGGGCCGCGTAGCGTGTTACGTAGACTCATCCCTTCTTAGGTTTGGGATGAAATACCCGAATCAAACTCGGTGTCTTCTTCAATCGGAAAAAGACTAAGCCGACAGCGTGTTACCGTAGACTCATCCTTCTTAGGCCGGGATGAAATACCCCAGTCGAACTACGGTGTCTTCTTGTCGGAAAAAGACTAAACCCGGCAGCAGCGTGTGGTTGGCTTTATCCTTTCTTAGGCCGGGATAAAATGCCCCGAGTCAATTCTGGTGTCTTCTTCAATCGGAAAAAGACTAAACCGACAGCGTGTTAGGCGTCGACTTTAGGGTTATTAGCCAACCCGACCTTCAGCGGGTTTGATGAGCCTTTACCAACTACCGTTTAAGTTGGGCTAGGCGTGTAGATTTTCTAAATCCGTTCTACACTGACGTTGTGCTAAAGGATAAAACTCTTCTAGACTTAATGCTCTGATGTTGAATCACGTGAAGCTTAGTCTTTATCAGCGGGAATAGACTACTGGGCAGCGTGGTAGGCGTTGCTATCCTTCTTAGGCCGGGATAAAATGCGGTCGAACTTCTGGTGTCTTCTTCAATGAGGAAAGACTAAACCCGGCGTGTGTTAGACGTTGGCTTTATCCCTTCTTAGGCTTCGGGATAAAATGCCCCAGAATCTAACTCTGGTGTCTTCTTCAATCGGAGAAAGACTAAACGACTTAGCGTGTGGTTGGCTTTATCCCTTCTTAGGCTTGAGGATAAAATGCCCAGATCGAACTTCTGGTGTCTTCTTCAATGGGAGAAAAGACTAAGCCGACAGGCGTGTGAAGCGTTGGCTTTATCCTTCTTGAAGCAGGGATAAAATGCCCCAAGATGAACCTTGGTGTCCTCTTTTGTGGGAATAGGCCAGACAGGACTAAGATTGATTGAGGTGGGAAAGGAAGAATGTGTTCTATTTCAGGGATGAGGCTGACGATTCCTTCAGTAGGAATCGAAAAGAACTTCTGACGACCAGTCGGACAACACGGTCGAAAATCTGGCGTACCTTCAATGCGAGCTGGGAGAGCGGGACTAAGAGTGGGATCTCCACTCCGAGGCAGAAGAAACTTCGGTGACCTTCACTCGGACAACTGTGCGAAAATCGGCGCCTACCGATCGGCTACCTAAGATGAAGATGGAACTAAGAGTGGGATCTCCACTCCGAGAACGAGACTTCGGGTGACCTTGATTGGGACAGCACAGTGCGAAAATCCGGCGCATACCTTGGTCGGCTACCTAAGATGAAGATGGAACTAAGAGTGGGATCTCCACTCAGAAACAAAAGACTTCGGGTGACCTTCGATTCCCAACTTGGTCTAAAATCGGCATACCTTGATCGGCTACCTAAGATGAAGATGGAACTAAGAGTGGGATCTCCACTCAGAAACGAAAAGACTTCGGTGACCTTCGATCGGACAACACTGTGCGAAAATCCCGGTGCATACCTTGATCGGCTACCTAGGATGAAAGATGGAAAGAACCCTTCGTTTATCGAAGAGGATCTTACGCTTGGAGAGGAAGATTTTATCTCCCGTAAAGGATTGATTGGGCCTCTTGTTCATAGGAGGAATCAAGAGAGATTGTGGCAATGTACCGAGAAAATTTGTAGGCCACCGTTAGGAATTTGATCGGTGGGGAAATTATGATGGAGGATAAATCAAGGGTTATCCTCAAGGAAAGTGGGTAACACATCGAGGAACTTCGTTAAGCGGGTTATCAAATATACTAAGGGTAGTATTTCTTGGGAACTTCCCATTTATCGGCATTAATTCGGTCGCCATTTTGGGTAATTAGGCGGTATGCACCATTAGAGTAGACCGTTTCTATTACAAACGGACCCTCCCATTTAGGTTGAATTTACCTTTCTTTTTGGAAGTGAGGATTATGGAGTGGCCGGTGAGGACCAATCTCCTTCTCAAAGGTTCTCATTCGCACTTTCTTGTTGAAAGCCCTCGACATCCTAGCTTGGTAGAACTCAATGTATTGTTGAGCCTCCAAGCTTCTCATCTAACATCTCGAGCTCTTGAGGCGTTTATGATGTTGTTCTTGATCGTCATCTCGTTGAAAGGCGTCGCGAAGTGGCGGAATCTGAATTTCCAGCGGGAGAAGCGCCGCGCAGTAAACCGAGGAATGCGGGGTCTCTCGGTTGGCGTGCATCTGATGTCGTCGCGATCGCCCGAGTGCTTCTCGAGTTTATCATCCCGGTCTAAGCTTGTTACTCTTCAAGCTTAGCCGAGAATTTTAATGATGGTCTTGTTGAGCATACTCGGCTAATCCATTTGCAGCGGATTATAGAACATTGGCGAGAGCGACTTGTATCTTGAATTTCTCGCAAAACCTAATGAAGGAATTGCGATGAATTGAGACCGTTGTCATGCGATCCGTCTTGGGACACCATGTCGATAGATGACATGGTGTTTGATAAATTGTGACGGTACTTTCGCCTTTACTTCCTTTAAGCGGGATGCTTGACCACTTGGAGTAATCGGTGATCCTAGAATAAACCGTCGCCTTTGGTAGCGGAGGAAAAATGGGACCTACAACGTCCATTCCCCATGTTTGAATGGCGGGATGTGGCGAAGGATGCAAGCGCTTCGGGGAGGCGATGCATATAATTGGCGTGAATTTGACCGCGTGGCATTTCGGCGTACTCGAGGCGTCATTAATCATCGTGGGCCAAAGTAGCCCATTCTCTGATTCGATCGTAGAGCTTGGGACCGGTGGTGCGCACCACATTCACCGCCGTGTGCTTCGAAGGACCTCTTACGCCTCTTTGTTTGAGGCATCGGAGTAAAGACCATCGTACCCCGGCGATATATGTGGGTTTTACGTGTCGTAAAAGAATCTTGGAGCTCTTCGCGGATTGACTCTCTCTCCTTCCGTCTTACGGTAGAATACCATGTAGGCGTGTCGATGATAGGAAAGCCCATCTGGGGCTCCAACTTGGTTTGGGTTGCATTTACCTCTTTGGTAACTATCCCTTTGTCTTCTTGTGCCTCATCGTATAATGATGCGAAGAGTTGGTGAGTCTGACCGTAACTAGTTGCTTCGGTCTGGAAGGTTGTGCTACGACACGACTTGCCCGCCGGTGCATCCGCATGGCGTTTTGGGCGGGATATATTCGATGAAAAACTCTTCAAATGAGTGCGCTATTTCAGCGGCTATCGATGATAGGGGATTAGATCAGTTCACGACCGTAGTCACCGCGAACTGCTTAACTATCAATTCTGAATCGCCCGTGCGGCTTGAGATATTGACCCCGGCTCCTTGGCGAAACTAAGTCCAATAAGTAGCGCATTGTATTCAGCATTATTAGAGCAAAGGTTGATGAATTGAATAAACGCGGGGCATGACATGATTCCGGAAACTAAGACAACCGACTCGGAATCTTAGAAGAACATCAGGGGCACTTGCCACATTGGTAGCTCGAGAGCTCCGTCAAAATACAATCGCCATATTTGTTGGTCGCGATATAGTGTTGACTTCTTGAACTTCATCAGGAAGATCATCATATAAGCTCAAGCGCATCGTTGTGGTGGCGCCAAGAGATCTAAATACTTGTCCTTTGGTGACTTGTTGTTTGAAATACAAGTCATATTGGGACAAGAGCAAGGCCCATTTAATAGCGCCAACTCATCGAGGGTTTGGGTCATAAATATCGGTTGGATTCACGTTAGAATAACATAAATCGTCATCCGACTAAATAGTGCCGCATTTTACGAATCGCGAACACTAATGCAAACCTTGCTTCCGACCATTGGATATCGAGACTTCGGCGCGACTAATGTTATTTCGGGTAATACTGCTACTGTTCGTGACCCGATAGATGTCTTGCGATAAGCGCTTAGTGATCCGTTGCCTTGGCGGTAGATCAAAAGCGGTTTTCGACCGCGGTGCAACAAGAGCGGGAGAGGTTTAGCGAGATACGACTTGATCTCTTGAATGCCTTACGGTCGTCCCAAATATATGACACGCCCTTCTTGTTCAACTTAGAGAATGGTTGGCACTTCCCGGATAGGTTCGATATGAACCGTCGGATGTCATGTAATTGTAACCCAGTTCTCTGATTTCGGGGTTGCAATTCTTGAATCGCCTTCACTTTGTCGGGATCGGCGTGGATTCCTTTGTCGGTGGCGACAAAGCCGAGAACTTCTGCTTTGGACATCCCAAGGAAGGATTTGGCGGGGTTCATCTTTAGGCGATGAGTCGCATGAGTTCGAATACCGTTCTAAGATCTTTGATGTGATCTCCTTTGTCACGGCTTTTCCGACCAAATCATCGGCGTAGCATTGACCGTTTTAGAAGATGATCTGGAAAATCTCCGTCATTGCTTTCATGGTATGTTGTAGGCATTTTTGAGGCGAGCGGCATGACCAGTGTAGCAATATATGCCGATCGTTACGAGCTTGTGTGTTTGGCGTCATCGAGGGTGCATCTTGATTTGATTATACCGAAAAACCATCCATAAAGGACATTCTTTCAAATCCACACGTGTTGTCAACTATGACATCGGTGATTGGAAAAGAAGTCATCTTCGGGCAAGCGCGTTGAGGTCTCGTAGTCGACCACAGTCCTAATCGACCCATTTTTCTTCATGGCCAGGGACTATATTAGCCACCCAATCCGGATGTTGAATTTCCTCGATGAATCCGATTCTATGAGTTTCTTCGCCGTTAACAATTGCCTCCAATATTTGTGGGCCGAAACCGTCTTTCTTTGTTGCTTGGCGGGTTTGACATCGCCTTGATGTTGAAGGCGATGTGTTGCCCATTAAGTGGGAGTCTGGCATGTCCTCGTAACTCGAGGCGAATACATCGATATACTCCACGATTAGGGCAATCAACTCTCCCTTTTCTTCGAGGGGGCGTATGCGATGTTAATGAGCTTAGGATGCTCTTCATCACCCATATTAACACTGGACTACCTCATCCTTAGTGGGGGTTCTCTTTGTTGAACCTATCCCCAGCTGCTCTTGGAGTTGATGGATCCATGGGTCTTCCCATGTTGGCATGTCTTCATCACTCTCAGCGATGGCGGATCAGCTGAAGCCATATTTGACATTAAAGCATTGAAAGCTTCTCAGTTAGCCGGAATCCGCAGTAGAAGAATCGGGCGAATGTCAGTCTCCCTCATCGGTGGATTATTATCAATCGACCACGAGCATTCATCTTCGAGGAGGATTAATCCCAATCCCCTTCTAAATGCATAGTAATTATCGGCTTTCCTCTTGGGACATATGCGCTTTAGGAGAGGTTAGGGGCCTGCGTCCAGAAACATAGACCTTCCCTGCGTGTCAAGTCATACCCCATCTCTTCATGATACCCGGTGTTTGGACTATATCACGAATGTGTGGAGGATAGGTCCATTGTTGTCTTCGTCATTTTCTAAGAAATGATTATTTAGGCGCATCTCCTTTACAGTAAACCAAGTCTTTTTCACTACTTTCGATCTTAGGTGGGATGGCGAGTCTTGTCCCAAAGGAGTCAGGAGCTGCTTTTGTGTAAAGCAAGATGAGAGTTGGTAGGTTGCTTCTGGATCATTGTATAAACTGTCATCACATCATTCAAAGACAAAGGATACTCTAAATCGTCATTTATTGATTCATCGACAATTTGCCAATTACAATGTTCATCGGCGATTCTTCATCGTCAAGATTGATTACAAGGGTACAATGTCATTTAAAACAAAACCTCCACTATAACCAAGCGGCCGGTATCGGCTTCTTCATTTGTCGTGCCTTGGGCGATGATTGATTTGAACTCATTGTAGGAGAGAATCGATGAAATAATTCTCCATCCTTAGCGGTTGTTTATCATGACCACCGTCTTGACCTCATTATTAGTGTCTACATATTTGAGACGATGAGAGAAGAGTAGGGGACTATAACATTATTGTGGATCCAGGTCGACCCAACAATAAGTTATAGGAAGTCTCCACATCAATCACATAGCGGTGACTTGGACTTTAAGTCCCCATTTGGCACTTTATCGGATCTTACCAATGTAGACCCGGTGTTAAATCCATAAATCATTGTGCTGTTGATGCCGATGCTTGCAGGAATTCAAGATGATACATGGTATGAGGGCATGATGCTCCTGTGGAACCGGATCGACTTGGATCAGTTAACTTCACTAGAGAGCAATATACGGTGAAGTATAGCGGCCTCGTGCTTGAATTCCTAGATGCATGTCTTCCTTTGTAAAGGTGATCGGGGCAAGTGTTTTGCAGCGAGTTGCATTGTTGGGCGATTCTTAAGGTCGGCAATGCAGGTGAGAAGACTTCGAATCGTGAGGAGCTTCTTGAAGGGCTCTCTACGTCTCTTTTGATAACCATAACAACTTCGTATAGAGTGATCCTTGCGGGGATATTATTAGTTTGCCATTACATCAAAGCTGCGAGGAGAGTTCGAGGTTCGGTTTATCTCTTCAATCGGGCGGCCGAATCGAGGCGCCGGAGTTGAACTTCTGTTTGTTTGTCTTCGCCTTCGGTAGCAGTGAGGTGTTGTTGGTACCCCGGCTCGGCGGCGTCTTGGCATTGGGTCGGAGGTTTCGGGTATTTGTATTTGTGTACTCGTGTCCACTCACGGTGGCGTGGGCTTCGGATTTTACCGGTTGGAATGTTACCACTGTTCATCGTCTCCCTCGAGTGCGGAGTAGCATGGCATGCCTTTCCCTACGCTGGCTTTTCTTCCGAAGAAGAGGCTATTGCTCATCTTCAAGTAGGATGCGGGTGGACCCAGAACTTCGCCATTGGTACGTATCGATACAAGTCCTTTAAAGCGTTGCTTGTGTGGTGCGTCATTCACCGTCTTCATGTGACTTTGACTACGGTTTGGGTTCAAACCATGTCAATAGCTTGACCAAAGCTTATGGACACCGCATTTGCTCGACCTTCTTCTCTTTGGGCGGCTTCATAGTGATGACCCTACGTCAATCAAAGCACGGATTTTATCCTTGAGGCGGGATTTAGTGGGGTGATGAAGCTGCCTATAGTGCATACGGTATGTTGGGTTGTTGACCTCATTGCTTCCTCTTGATTACGAATGGGAGGAGAGCTTGATCTTGTTATTTTCGACAAGATATTTGAAGAGGCCAGGAATCAATTAGTCCCTAAAGGAATAGGACTTGAGATCGGCGGACTCTTACATTTCGTGGCCCGGGGTTGCCACGTTGATTGTGTCTGTTCGGCCCATTGCTGCTGGCTGGCTTTGGGGTTGAGTTGGAATGTTTGGTTACATAACGCCGTCTTAGGTTGCTCTTTCCCTTTGCGGCGTGGGACAAAATTGCGGCTTGACTTCCGGTGTGGTGGCCTCTTTCGCCTTTTTCCTTTTAAGGAATCTTTGAGCTTGCTCTCCCGAACCTTCAAGTCCTTCCGCGTTATCGATGGTGCTTTGTACCCATTGCTTCAAGCATCTATCGATAGGATTCGCGTGGGGAGTTTGGAGGATGAACTCCTCGTTATTGGATCCGGCAGGTTCATTGCCTTGTTAGAATCGTTTGACAAAGATATCCGGTTTCTCCGTCTTTACGCTTCTCGTCGAGCAATGTACCGTCGATGCCGGTATCATCATCAAATAAATTGGTAAGAAGCTAGACTCCATGTCGTCCCGGTATGAATGCTCCCGGCGAGGCGGTTACCACTCGAGCCGTACGCGAAGGGTGCAAGCGAATAACCCGAACCATCGGGGTTCGTTGCCGGAATAACTCCAGAGGTGTGACTTGAAATAAATCAAATCTTTAGATGGAACCCTTCCGTCAAATGGTGTGAAGTTTATTAAGTTAAACCCGGCGGGTATGGGATTGATTCCCACTCCACAGGGTATGGGCAAGGAATAATGCACTCTTCTTTACTTCTTGGCGGAAATCAATGAGTTGATTTTGCTCTCCAAGTCTTTGATCTTCGCTTTCTGAGCAACAACATCTATGTTTTGCCCGGCGTTGCGGGTTAGGAGGGTTATCATCTTCTTGTGCTTCCTCGATCACGAATCGCTATCATCTTCATCGGCGTTGTCGTGACTTCGATTCACCTTGATGTTTCGTCAAGGCTTGGATCACATTGGTCATGCATTTCTCTCATCGTCTGCATGGCCAACTCCATTTCTAACGAAGTTTTCCGTTGTTTATTCAGCAGCCGTCTAACATTTTGGCCACTTGATGCATGCGATCATAAAGCGTTTTGGGCTTCCTTAGCTAGATACGGTATGATCCGGATCGATTGCGAGCGAATATCGACCATCATCCTCGCGGGTATTCCCTTGAAGTTTATCATTATCACGGACCGTCGGATAGTCGGACATAAGCGAGTTAGCCGTTGCGATCTGTTGGGAATAGCCCGTGACGATGGTTCTTCTTGGTCATATTATTAGTGACCTCGGCAACTCATCCTCTCGGGATGTCATCAGCGGAGTCGCCTTGACCTAGGTCTTGGCGTGTTGGTGCTAAGCCTCGGAAGATCGAAACTCTTTGGAGTTTCTTGCCGGTAATTGCACTCGAGAGCACCGTCTTGATGAGCTTGGAGCACCGGCATGACAGCGTTAATTTAGGGAATCGCCGAGATTTCCTGTACCCCTTACCGCGGTAAATTACGGCTTCGTCGGTGTGTGCAGGAGCAATGCTGCCGTGTGTTAGTGCGATCTCGGGTATAACGTCGTCGTCATCGGACAAAGCGTCTCCTTCGAGAATGGCCAAAACTACCGAAAGTAACGCCTTGACTTCGCTTATGTGGCGTGAAGTTTGGGGAACTCTCGGACTTCGATCTTTAATCCGGTTGGAGATGTCGCGAGAATCTCCGGTCCTTTATGGAGCAGTGCAGCCTCTGTATGAGGAGTGACCGTGATCCCGCCGAGGACCCAAGCGTCTTTGATAGTTGGTTTGGTGGTGGTGGCGGAATTGCTTCACCACGGTTCAGATCTGAGCACCTTGACCTTGGCGCGTGGACTTGAACTTTGGCGTTGAACTTAGGGCGCCTGAGCCTTCGGCTTAAGTCTTTGAGCAGGGGCGTGGGCAAGGCTGGGTTTGGGAGCACCGTTAGGCTTGGCCTCAAACACTGGTGGTACGTTGGTGGCTTCTTTACCACCTTCTTCTTCAATTCCGCGAGCTGCTTTGCACAAAGCTTCGTGCACTGCGCCAAGGAGTCTTGGCGCTTCGGATCGCTCTGAAGTGTGGAAGCGGTTCCGTTTGACCACGGACCCACTTTCGTTGGTTGGCGGCTTGGATAGACCGTCGATCACTTGGTGAAGCCTGCGTAAGTTGGATCTTAGATCCACGTAGCGGACCCCATCCATTGATTGCATGGCCTTGGCAAGTTTCGCGCCATGCTGTAAAATCGCCTTTGGCGGGCTCGCTTGAAGCGCCCGGCGCATCATCGGCGTTCATCTCGAGAGCCATCGGACCGGGCCGGATTTCGCTACTGCGGCGGCGGGTTGGACTTCGATCACGGGGCTCTACGCCGAGGCCATCGGGTTCTCCTTGCGGTGGAGATCTTCTTGGGCGGCGGATTTGGATCTGAGGCGAAGATACTCTCTTGCCTGGAGTCGAAACGAACTTCGACCTCTTCCTCCACCGGGATAGGAATCCATGGTGGCTACGGCGACCTCCGATCGAGGCCGGTGGCTCATTGTAATCGCCCGGCTTGTTGGCGGTAAAAGTTGGGATGATTGTCATTGATTTGAACTTGCTACGGCTTCTTTGGCCTACAACAAAATTCAAAAGAAATATAAGCCTTTTATTTTAAGGCTTACAATGAAAATCAAAAATTACAACTTTTATCCTTGTGAACAAACCGAGGATCTGTTATATCGAGGTCCTGCTGCGTGGAGTTCTTTGCACTGTGTAGGGGACTTTTGTGTCAGTGGACCACAGCGCAATCAATCCAAGTAGAGACCGGGTTGGAACTTCAGGATGTAAAGGGGCTCGTTTCACGAAAGAAGCGGCTGAGGGGATCACTCCACGAAGGAGAGGATCGCTGGGGATCACACTCACGAAGGAGAGGATGCGGGGCGGGTGAGATCTACTAGGAGAAATCACAGGCTATCGAGGTTAAAGCGAAGCTTAACCTAGAGGGTATCTGTAGTTCGACCGAATTGATTACCTTCAACTTGTAGATCGAGCGTCGGCGGACTTGTGCTTCATGCGGTGCTTTCCGGAGCAGCGTCGGCCTTCATGGATCTCGTGAGAACTCTTGAGAAAATCCTCGAAAATCCCAAGCCAGAAGTCCTCTCTAATCGCCGTAATCCGCGGTCCTCCCCCTCAAACTTCAAGACCCCTATTTATACAAATGGGGGTGTTGTCTTTCGACCACGGCGAGCCACCTCACAAGTTGGCGAGGTGGCTCGACCATGGTGGCCGAAACCCGGACTTTGGCAGAGGCACCTCGGCAAGTTGGTAGGGTGGCTCCGACAAAGTGGCGACACCGGCCATTTAGAATTATGCTCTCCGTCGTTTTTCGTCGTTTTTCGTCGTTTTCGGCGTTTTGTCTCTCGGGCTCGGGTTCCGTCGTACTTGATTAGGGGCTAACTCTTGGTTCGTTCGGTTCAGCGGTCGAAATCGATCGTCGGTTCAAGTCGGTTTAAACCGGTGCTTGTGGCGGCTATGGAGTTATGCGTCGAGTTCGGCGTCTTAATGATTCGGCGTCGTATCATTCGATGGGTTGTCATTAGCCGACTCCCGTCACGAGTTGGTTTGGGGATCTTGTAAGTATTTTCAGCGCCTCTGATTCGACCCGTTCTTACGTAGCATATGAGAAGGTTGCAAAGCAAGGCTCCCCATTAAAGGAGGTTAAGCCACAGTGAGGCTCGACATTCAACAGAGGTTAAGCCCAGTAATGACTCTCCATTCGAGCGAGGCCAAGTATCGCCGAAGCCCTTCATTGACGAGGTTATGGCGTGAAGCTCTTCACTCAACGAGGTTATGGCGTGAAGCTCTTCATTCGAGCGAGGTTAAGCCACGGCGTGAGGCTCGACATTCAGCGAGGTTAGCCCAAGTGGCGAAACTCTCCATTGAGCGAGGTTAGCCAAGTAGCGAAGCCTTTCATTGAGCGAGGTTAAGGCGGTGAAGCTCTCCTCTCAGCGAGATTCACCTACGGCGGTGAATCTCGACATTAAACGAGCTAGACCCGATGCAAGCTTCAAAGCGAGACTTGCTCAGGCGGGCTTCGACCTCAATCGAGGTTACATGCGAGGCGGAGTTGATCTCAACCACGAGGTTACGCGTGAAGCGAAGCTCAGCGGTCATATGATGAGGTTAAGCCCACAGCGGTGGTTTGAGGCTGCGCCCACAACATCAACGTCGGCGAGGTTAAGCCCACAACATCAAAGTTTGTGAGGCTCGTCCGCGGCATCAAAGTTTCACGAGGCTCACCGCGGCATCAAAGTTTGTGAGGCTGCGCCCACAATATCAAAGTTTGGCGAGGCTGCGCCCGCTGACATCAAAGTTTGGCGAGGTTCGCCACGCGTGTTTCACTGCGGCGACTCCGCGCTGTAGCAATTCCACATCTTGTAGCGACCCGGCGTTCTTGTAGCGACCTCCGCGATTCTTGCGGCGGCTCCCGCTGCTTAGCGACCCCTCGTTCCTTTATGGTGGTTTTCTTGTGAACACAAAGGCCAGCCACAACAACTTCACGTGGGTTAAGTAGTGGGCATCGAGTTATGCCCGTCCATTAACCCATGTTTCCACAATTCTAGCATGATAGTTACATGCTAAAAACCTATAAATAGCAGTGGCGACTATGGAAAGGGGCTTTTGAAAACTTTGGGAAAATTCAACACTTGCACTAGAGATCGAGCTCTTCATCGGCAATCTCAAGATCATGCAACTCATTACGATCATCAGCGGGAAGCAATCTCAGCGTGAGCATTGAGTGAAGCATCCCTGCATACCGAGAACCCACCTTAAAGAAGTCGAATCAATCTTCTCTTCCTCATGTCGAGAAAATTTGATTGTAAACCCATTCATTCAATCAATAAACTTTTCGACCCTACTGAAGATGGCGACCAGTGGGAGCAACCATTCATTAGATGAGCTGGTGGTGGCGCAATCGAACAAGCTTGCGGTTGGGCGAGGTTCAAACCTTGGTCCTTGAGTTTCCAGCGGAGAAGCGCCCGCAGTAAACCGGGGAATGCGGGGTCTCTCGGTTAGGCGTGCATCTGATGCGTGCGATGTGAGTGCTTCTCGAGTTTATCATCCGGTCAGCTTGTTACTCTTCACAAGCCGAAATTTTAATGATGGTCTTGTTGAGCATACTCGGCTAATCCATTTCGGCGGATTATAGAACATTGTTGGCGAAGCGACTTGTATCTTGAATTTCTCGCAAAACCTAATGAAGGAATTAGCGATGAATTGAGACCGTTGTCATGCGATCCGTCTTGGGACACCATGTAATAGATAGATGACATGGTGTTTGATAAGACCCAGCCGGTACTTTCGCCTTTACTTCCTTTAAGCGGGATAAACCCCACTTGGAGAGTAGTCGGTGATGCTAGAATAAACCGATCGCCTTTTGTGTGGAAAAATAGGACCTACGTCCATTCCCCATGTTTGAATGGCGGGGATGTGGTAGAAGGATCGCTGCTGGGAGGCCGATGCATATAATTGGCGTGAATTTGACAGTGGCATTCCGGCGTGCTCGACGGCGTCATTAATCATCGTGGGCCAAAGTAGCCCATTCTCGATTCGATCGTAGAGCTTGGGACGGTAGTGCGCACCACATTCACCTTGTGTGCTTCGAGAAGGACCTCTTACGCTCTTTGTTTGAGAGGCATCGGATAAAAGACCATCGTACCCCGTGATATAGCATGTGGGTTTTACGTGTAATAAAGAATCTTGGAGCTCTTAGCGGGATTGACTCTCTCTCCTTCCGTCTTACGGTAGAATACCATGTAAGGCGTGTCGATGATAGGAAAGCGCGTCGGGCTCCAACTTGGTTTGGGTTGCATTTACCTCTTTGGCGGCTATCCTTTGTCTTCTTGTGCCTCATCGTATAATGGTACGAAGTTGGTGAGTCTGACCGTAACCAGTTGCTTTCGATCTCGGAAGGTTGTGCTAACGACACGACTAGCGCCGCCGATGCATCGCATGGCGTTTTGGGCCGGGATATATTCGATGAAAAACTCTTCAAATGAGTACGCTATTTCAGCGACTATCGATGATAGGGTTAGATCCAGTTCGACCCGTAGTCTACCGAACACCTTAACTATCAATTCGAATGCCCGTGCGCTTGAGATATTAGACCCCGGCTCCTTGGCGAAACTAAGTCCAATAAGTAGGCGCATTGTATTCAGCTACATTATTAGAGCAAGGTTCGTGGAGTGAATAAGCGCGGGGCATGACATGATTCCGGGAAACTAAGACAACCCGACTCCGTGAAAATCTTAGAACATCAGGGGCACTTGCCACATTGGTAGCTCGAGAGCTCCGTCAAAATACAATCGCCTATTTGTTGGTCGCGATATAGTGTTGACTTCTTGAACTTCATCAGGAAGATCATCATATAAGCTCAAGCTGCATCGGTTGTGACGAGATCACAAATCAGCTTGTCCTTTGGTGACTACGTTGTTTGAAATACAAGTCATATTGGGACAAGAGCAAGGCCCATTAATAGCCAACTCATCGGGCGTTTGGGTCATAAATATCCGGTTGGATTTCGTTAGAGATAACATAAATCGTCACGTCCGGCTAAATAGTGCAGCATTTTACGAATCGCGAACACTAATGCAACCTTGCTTCGACCATTGGATATCGAGACTTACCGACTAATGTTGGGCTTGTAATACTTGCTGTTAAGTGACGTATCGTCGTCTTCGCGAGTAAAGCGCTTAGCAGTGATCCGTTGCCTTGGCGTAGATCAAAAGCGGTTTTCCGGCCAGCGGTGCAACAAACGGGGAGGTTTAGCGAGATACGACTTGATCTCTTGAATGCCTTACGGCGGCGTCGTCCCAAATATGACCGCCCTTCTTGTTCAACTTAGAGAATGGTTGGCACTTCGGATAGGTTCGATATGAGCCGTCGGATGTCACCTGATCGCCCTTATAACACCGAGTTCTCTGATTTCAGGGGTTGCAATTCTTGAATCGCCTTCACTTTGTCGGGATCGGCGTGGATTCCTTTGTCGGTGGCGACAAAACCGAGAACTTGCCCTGGACATCGAGGAAGGATTTGGCGGGGTTCATCTTTAGGCGATGAGTCGCATGAGTTCGAATACCGTTCTAAGATCTTTGATGTGATCTCCTTTGTCCGCGGCTTTTGCGACCAAATCATCGGCGTAGCATTGACCGTTTTCGAAGATGATCTGGAAAATCTCCGTCATTGCTCGGTTGGTATGTTGTAGGCATTTTTGAAGCGAGCGGCATGGCCGTGTAGCAATATATTAGATGGAAATTACGAGCGGCTGTGTGTTTGGCGTCATCGGGGTGCATCTTGATTTGATTATACCGAAAAACCATCCATAAGGACATTCTTTCAAATCCTGCGTGTTGTCAACTATGACATCGATTGATTGGAAAAGTCATCTTTCGGGCAAGCGTTGAGGTCTCGTAGTGAGATCCTAATCGACCCATTTTTCTTCATGGCCGGGACTATATTAGCCACATCCGGATGTTGAATTTCCTCGATGAATCGATTCTATGAGTTTCTTCCGCCGTTAACAATTGCCTCCAATATTTGTGGGCGAAAGTGTCTTTCTTTGTTGCTTGCGGGTTTGACATCGCCTTGATGTTGGCGATGTGTTCGCCACATTAGGGTCGAGTCTGGCATGTCCCGTAACTCCGGCGAATACATCGATATACTCCGATTAGGGCAATCAACTCTCCTTTTCTTGGGGGCGTATTCGATGTTAATGAGCTTAGGATGCTCTTCATCACCCGTATTTGGACTACCTCATCCTTGAGGGGTTCTCTTTGTTCGAACCTATCCCCAATGCTCTTGGAGTTGATGGATCCATGGGTCTTCCCATGTTGGCATGTCTTCATCACTCTCAAGCGATGGCGGATCAAGCTGAAGCCATATTTGACATTAAAGCATTGAAAGCTTCTCAGAATTTGGTCCGAGAATCAGCCAGAAGAATCGGGCGAATGTCAGTCTCCCTCATCGGGTGGATTATTATCAATCGACCCGAGCATTCATCTTCGAGGAGGATTAGTATCCCAATCCCTTCTAAATGCATAGTAATTATCGGCTTTCCTCTTGGGACATATGCGGCTTTAGGAGGGTTGAGGGCCTCGTCAGAAACATAGACCTTCCCTCGTGTCAAGTCATACCCCATCTCTTCATGATACCCGTGTTTTGGACTATATCACGAATGTGTGGAGGATAGGTCCATTGTTGTCTTAGTCATTTTCTAAGAAATGATTATTTGTTGGAGCGCATCTCCTTTCAAGTAAACCAAGTCTTTTTCACTACTTCGATCTTATGGCCGAGTCTTTGTCCCAAAGGAGTCGGGCTGCTTTTGTGTAAAGCAAGATGGCCAGAGTTGGTAGGTGCAACTCTGGATCATTGTATAAACTGTCATCACATCATTCAAAGACAAAGGATACTCTAAATGCGTCATTTATTGATTCATCGACAATTTGCCAATTACAATGTTCATCGGCGATTCTTCATCGTCAAGATTGATTACAAGGGTACAATGTCATTTAAAACAAAACCTCCACTATAACCAAGCGGGCCCGTTATCGGCTTCTTCACATTTGTCCGTGCCTTGGGCGATGATTGATTTGAACTCATTACCGTGGGAGAATCGTGAAATAATTCTCCATCCCTTAAGCGGTTGTTTATCATGCACCGTCTGACCTCATTATTAGTGTCTACATATTTGAGACGATGAAGAAGTAGGGGACTATAACATTATTGTGGATCCAAGGTCGACCCACAATAAGTTATAGGAAGTCTCACATCAATCACATAGCGGTGACTTGGACTTTAAGTCCCCATTTGGCACTTTATCGGATCTTACCAGGCAGAGACCGCGGTGTTAAATCCATAAATCATTGTGCACTTGATGCCGGCTACGGCGAGGAATTCAGATGATACATGGTAGCGGGGGCATGATGCTCCGCGGAACCGGATCGACTTGGATCGGTTAACTTCATGAAACCCGATATACGGTGAAGTATAGCGGCCTATCGTGCTTGGAATTCCTCGTGCATGTCTTCCTTTGTAAAGGTGATCGGGGGCAAGTGTTTTGCGAGGTTGCATTGTTGGGCGATTCTTACGGAATTAAAATGCAGAGTGAGGAAGACTTCGAATCGTGAGGAGCTTCTTGAAGGGCTTCTCGTCTCTTTTGATAACATAACCTTCATTATAGAGTGATCCTTGCGGATATTATTAATGTGCCATTACATCAAAGCGATGCGGAGAGTTCGAGGTTCGGTTTATCTCTTCAATCGGTGTGAGAGGAGCGCCGGAGTTGAACTTCTGTGGTTGTTTGTCTTTCGCCTTTTATTGTAGTGAGGGTGTTGTTGGTACCCCGACTCGGCGGTCTTGGCATTTGGGTCGGAGGTTTAGAATTATTTGTATTTGTACTGTGTCCACTCACGGCGTGGGCTTGAGTTCCCCGGACGGTGGAATGTTACCACGTTCATCGTCTTCGAATTGCGGAGTAGCATGGCATGCCTTTCCCTTAGCCCGGCTTTTCTTCAGCGAAGAAGAGGCTACCATTGCTCATCTTCAAGTAGGTGCGGGTGGACCCACAAGACTTAGCCATTGAACGTATCACGATACAAGTCCTTTACGGCGTTGCTTGTGTAATTAGTCATTCACCGTCTTCATCGCGACTTTGACTACGGTTTGGGTTCAAACCATGTCAATGGCGACCAAAAGCTTATGGACACGCATTTGCTCCGACCTTCTTCTCTTTGGGCGGCTTCATAGTGATGACCCTACGTCAATCAAAGCACGGATTTTATCCTTGAGGTGCAGGATTTAGTGGGGTGATGAGCGCCTATGGTGCACGGTTATGTTGGATTGGATTCGACCTCATTGCTTCCTCTTGATTACGAATCGGAGGAGCTTGATCTTGTTATTTTCGACAAGATATTTGAAGAGGCAGGGAATCTCGATAGTCCCTAAAGGAATAGGACTTGAGAATGGCGGCTCTGCGAGGCCTATACGTTTACGTGGCCGGTTTGCCCGCGTTGATTGTCAATGCATTGCGGCCCATTCTTTGCTGCTGGCTGGGGTTGGAGTTGGAATGTTTGGTTAACCGCCGTCTTAGGTGCTCTTTCCCTTTCGCGTGGGACAAAATTGCAGCAGACTTCGGTGTCGGTGGCCTCTTTCGCCTTTTTCCTTTTAAGGAATCTTCGGCTTGCTCTCCACGAACCTTCAAGTCCTTCACGTTATCGATGGTCTTTGTACCCATTGCTTCAAGCACATCTATCGATAAGTTCTTTGTGGCGAGTTTGGAGGATGAACTCCTCGTTATTGGATCCGACGGTTCATTGCCTTGTTAGAATCGTTTGACAAAGATATCCACGGTTTCTCGTCTTTACGCTTCTCGTCGAGCAATGTACCGTCGATGCCCGGTATCATCATCAAATAAATTGGTAAGGAAGCTAGACTCCATGTCGTCCGGTTTGAATGCTCCGGCGAGGCGGGGTACCGCTCGAAGGCAGCCCCACGAAGGGTGCCAGCGAATGACCGAACCATCGGGGTTCGTTGCGAGAAATAACTTTCGAGGTGTGACTTGAAATAAATCAAATCTTTGCGTCGGGGAACCCTTCGTCAAATGGTGTGAAGTTTATTAAGTTAAACCGGCGGGTATGGGATTGATTCCCACTCCACGGGGTATGGGCAAGGAATACTGTCTTCTTTACTTCTTGGCCGGAAATCAATGAGTTGATTTTGCTCTCCAGTCTTTGATCTTCTGCGCTTTCACGAGCAACAACATCTATGTTTTGCCCGGCGTTCGCGAGGGGTTGGAGGGTTATCATCTTCTTGTGCTTCCTCACGATGCGAATCGCTATCATCTTCATCGGCGTTGTCGCATTTCGATTCACCTTGATGTTTCGTCAAGGCTTGGATCTGTTGGTCATGCATTTCTCTCCGATGCGCATGGCCAACTCCATTTCTAGCGAAGTTTTCCGTTGTTTATTCAGCGCCGTCTATTTTGGCCACTTGATGCATGCGATCATAAAGCGTTTCTTGGGGCTTCCTTGGCTAGATCTGATATGATCCGGATCGATTCTTGAACGATATCCGGCGCATCATCCTCGCGGGTATTCCCTTGAAGTTTATCGTGTCACGGACCGTCGGATAGTCGGACCAATAGCGAGTTAGCGTTGCGATCTTGAATAGCCGTGGCGATGGTTCTTCTTTGGTCATATTATTAGTGACCTCGGCAACTCATCCTCTGGGATGTCATCCTTTCTTGAATCGCCTTGACCTAGGTCTTGGCGTGTTGGTGCTAAGCCTCACGGAAGATCGAAACTCTTTCAGGGTTTCTTGCCGGTAATTGCACTCCGAGACCACCGTCTTGATGAGCTTGGAGCACCGGCATGGCAGCGTTAATTTAGGGAATCGCCGAGATTTCCTCGTACCCCTTCTGCGGTGGCTTCGTCGGTGTGGTATGCAGAACAATCTGCTGTGTGTTAGTGCGATCTCGGGTATAACGTCGTCGTCATCGGACAAGGCGTCTCCTTCGAGAATGGCCAAAACTACAGAAATGCTTCGCCTTGACTTCGCTTATGTGGCGTGAAGTTTGAGACTCTCGGACTTCGATCTTTAATCCGGTTGGAGATGTCGCGGGGAATCTCCGGTCCCTATGGAGCAGTGCGGCCTCTGTATGAGGAGTGACCGTGATCCCTTGAAGGACCCAGCGATCTTTGATAGTTGGTTTGGTGGTGGTGGCGGAGAATTGGCTTCACCAGGTTGAATCTGAGCACCTTTGACCTTGGCGTGGGACTTGAACTTTGGCGTTGAACTTGAGGCGCTACTGACCTTCGGCTTAAGTCTTTGAGACGAGGCGTGGGCAAGCGGGGTTGGGGACACCGTTAGGCTTGGGCCTCAAACACAGGTGAATGCGTTGGTGGCTTCTTTACCACCTTCTTCTTCAATTCCACGAGCACAGCGCACAAAGCTTCGTGCTGCGCAAGTGCTTGGCTTCGGATCGCTCACGAAGTGTGGAAGCGGTTCCGTTTGACCTGGACCCACTCGTTGGTTGGCTTGGATGACCGTCGATCACGAAATTGAAGCCTGCGTAAGTTGGATCTTAGATAAAGCCGTAGAGGACCCGTCCATTGATTGCATGGCCTTGGCAAGTTTGCGCGCCATGCTTTGTCGTCGCCTTTGGCGGGCTCAAACAGGCGCCCGGCGCATCATCGGCGTTCATCTGGAGCATCATCGGACTTCCAGGCGTAGGCCGAAGTTTCGCTACGCTGCCCGGCGGCGAGTTGGACTTAGATCACGGGGCTCTACGCCGGAGCCCGCCGGGTTCTCCTTCGGCGGAGATCTTCTTGGGCGGCGAGGAGCTGGATCTAGAAGCGAGGAAAGATACTCGTGCCTGTGGTCGAACTTCGAACTTCGACCTCTTCCTCCACAGGATAGGAATCGCGGCTGCTGACACGGCGACCTCCGATCGGTAGGTGGCTCCCGTACGTGATTCGCCCGACTTGTTCGCGGTAAAAGTTGGGATGATTGTCATTGATTTGAACTTGCTACGGCTTCTTTGGCCTACAACAAAATTCAAAATATAAGCCTTTTATTTTAAGGCTTACAATGAAAATCAAAAATTACAACTTTTATCCTTGTGAACAAACACGAGGATCTGTTATATCGAGGTCACCAAGCGTCAGGTTCTTTGCTGTCTTGGGGACTTTTGTGTCAGGTGGACCACCGCGAATTCAATCCAAGTAGGGACCGGGGTTGGAACTCTGAGATGTAAAGGGGCTCGTTTCCGAAGCGAAGCTGAGGGGATCCACTCACGAAGGAGAGGATGCTCTGAGGGATCACACTCACGAAGGAGAGGATGCGTAGGCGGGTGAGATCTACTAGGAGAAATCAGGCTATCCCGAGAGGTTAAAGCGAAGCTTAACCTAGGGGTATCTGTATTCGACCAGTCAGTTACCTTCGGCTTGTAGATCGGGCGTCGGCGGACTTGTGCTTTCGCCCGCTTGCAGGAGCGTCGGCGACTCGCGGATCTCGTGAGAACTCTTGAAAATCCTCGAAAATCCCAAGCCCGAAGTCCTCTCTAATCGCCGTAATCCATGATCCTCCCGAGCCGCCTCAAACTTCAAGACCCCCTATTTATACAAATCGAGTGTTGTCTTCGACCACTTGGTAGAACCACCTCGACAAGATTGGTAGGGTGGCTCGACCATGGTGCAACCACCACCACTGGCGAGGCACCTCGACAAGTTGGTAGGGTGGCTCGACAAAGTGAAACTCGGCCATTTAGTAGAGGTGTACTTCAGCGTCGTTTTTCGTCGTTTTGGCGTCGTTTTCGGCGTTTTGTCTCGGGCTCGGGTTCCGTGCGTACTTGATTAGGGGCTAACTCTTGGTTCGTTCGGTTCAGCGGTCGAAATCGATCGTCGTTCAAGTCGGTTTAAACCGTGCTTGTGGCGGCTAATGGGTTCGCCCGTCGAGTTCAGCGTCTTAATGATTCGGCGTCGTATCATTCGATGGGTTGTCATTCGCCCAGACTCCCGTCCGCGAGTTGGTTTGGGGATCTTGTAAGTATTTTCAAGCGCCTCTCTGATTCGACCCGTTCTTAGTAGCATATGAGGAAGGTTGCAAAGGCGCAGGCTCCCCATTAAAGAGGAGGTTAAGCTGGCAAGTTCGACATTCAACCGAGGTTAGCCAAGTAGCGAAACTCTCCATTCGAGCGAGGTTCGCCAAGTATCGAAGCCCTTCGGACGAGGTTCGCCAAGCGGCGAAGCTCTTCACTCAACCGAGGTTCGCCAAGCGCGAAGCTCTTCATTCGGCGAGGTTCGCGTGAGGCTCGACATTCAGGGATTAGCCCAGTGCGAAACTCTCCATTCGAGCGAGGTTAGCCAGTAGCGAAGCCTTTCATTGAGCGAGGTTAAGCCAAGCGGTGAAGCTCTCCTCTCAGCAGATTCACCTACGGTGAATCGACATTAAGCAGAGGCTAGACGGTGCAAGCTTCAGCGAGACTTGCTCAAAGGCGGGACTTCGACCTGTCTGGTGCGAGGCGGAGTTGATCTCAACCACGAGGTTAGCCGCGTGAAGCGAGCTCAACGGTCATATGATGAGGTTAGCCCACCTTGATGGTTTGGCGAGGCTGCGCCCACAACATCAGCGTCGGCGAGGTTAAGCCCACAACATCAAAGTTTGTGAGGCTGCGTCCCGACATCAAAGTTTCACGAGGCTCACCGCGGCATCAAAGTTTGTGAGGCGCCCACAATATCAAAGTTTGGCCAGGCTGCGCGCTGACATCAAAGTTTGGAGGTTAAGCGCCCGTGTTTCTTCGCAGCTGACTCGCGCCTTTGTAGCAATTCCATATCTTGTAGCGTGGCGTTCGTAGCGACCTCCGCGATTCTTGCGGCGGCTCCTGCATGCCCGACCCCTCGTTCTTATGGCGGTGGCGTTTTCTTGTAGCGAACACAAAGGCCACGAGCCACAACAACTTCACGTGGGTTAAGTAGTGGGCATCGAGTTATGCCGCGTCCATTAACCCATGTTTCCACAATCTAGCATGATAGTTACATGCTAAAAACCTATAAATAGCAGGTGGCGACTATGGAAAAGGGGCTTTTGGAAAACTTTGGGAAAATTCAACACTTGCACACTAGAGGTCGAGCTCTTCATCGGCAATCTCAAGATCATGCAGCTTCTGTTACGATCATCAGCGAAGCAATCTCAAGCGTGAGCATTGAGTGAAGCATCATAAGCCGAGAAACCCACCTTAAAGAGTCGAATCAATCTTCTCTTCCTCGTATCGAAAAATTTGATTGTAAACCCATTCATTCAATCAATAAACTTTTCGACCCTACGAAGATGGCGACCCGCGGTGAACAACCATTCATTAGATGAGCGGTGGTGGCAATCGAGACAAGCTGCGGTTAGGCAAGGGTTCAAACCTTGGTCCTTGAGTTTGATCGAGTAAGCATGAGAGTTCCTCTTCTGCGGGGCATCTAGCCCGATGAAGACGCGCAAGTGTCGGCGAGTGGCGTATGAGACTTTAGCCCCGTGGCTCGTGTTGAATCTCCTCGGCGAATCTCGAGAACCGGCTATGTCTCGAGAAGGCTCCAAAAGCTATGCCGAGGCTAAGAAGTGGGTGGTTAGCGGCCCAGCAACCTCGGAGGCCATTAGCCAAACTTTGGCCTGGCTGGCGAACCTCGCCGTCAATGTGAGTCCCCTCAAAAGATGGCCAAAGCAGGCGAGGTCGGCGATGAGGAGCGTCACGAACCTCGTCATTGCACCCCAGTCGTGAACCTCGTCTTCATCTAAGGGTTCATTCAAAACAAGGCGAGCGTCGCCCAGCTGCGAACCTCGTCCACATGGCGAACCTCTTCAACAACCATGCTCATTGAATTCCCAACTCACGGGGAGTTGGTGTGATCAAGCGACCAACGAAGCAAAGCTGTTATGTACTCTCAACCAAGGGGAAGGAGTAGCGCATACATGCTCATTGAGAAAATGAGTCTTCAACTTAAGAAGAAGATGGGCGAGAGAGCGACCGTTGAGGATTTGCATGAAGTCCCAATCGGCGGTGAAGGCAAAGACAATCAAAATTGGATCAAACCTTGCGAAACCATTGCGGGGAGCATTGATTTCTTTCCTCTAGCAAACCTTGATGTGTTGGCTTGGGACGGAAGGACATCTCGGGCATCTCCCGATATCATCGACCATGAACTCTCCATCAGCAAACCACGGCAAGCGGTTCGATAGAAGAAAAACATCTAGGTCTGGCGGCGAGAAGCGGCTGGCGAAGTCGGACTCTTGAAAGCCGATTTTATTCCGGAGGTCCGGTATCGAGTGGCTGGAATGTGGTGTTGGTGAAGAAGCCAACAACAAGTGGAGGATGTGCGGACTTGACCTCAACAAAGCTTGTCCTAAGGACAACTACCCTCTCCAGCATAGACCAATTGGTGGAAGAGTCACGAGGACCACAGATGCTGAGTTTATGGATGCTTTTCGGCTACAATTAAATCCGCGGCGGAACATGATCAGAAAAGGCGTCCTTCATCGACGACCAGGCGTTACGCTACAATGTGATGCCCGCCGATCTCAAGAATCTTTGGTGCAACTTATGGAATTGGTCAACAAGATTTTCAAATCTCAAATTGGCCAATGTGGAAGCTTATTGTAGGGTGAAAAAGTTTATTGATTGAATGAATGGGTTTACAATCAAATTTTCTCGATTCTGAGAGGAAGAAGATTGATTGACTTCTCTTTTAAGGTGGGTTCTGGTGGCGATAGGATGCTTCACTCAATGCTCCGCGTTGAGATTGCTTCCGTTGGATCGAGCGATTCTGAGATGATCTGTTGCTTTGAGTGGTTCGGAGGTTGGAACTGGTTCCATCCACTCTTGGAGATTTGGAAAAGCTTTTATGGCGGATTCTTCGGCGATGACACGGGGGTATCTATGGCAACCACGCTAGGCGTAAAGGAAGAAAGAATCCACCTTAAAGAAGTGAATCAATCTTCTCTTCCTCATGTCGAGAAAATTTGATTGTAAACCCATTCATTCAATCAATAAACTTTTCGACCTACATAGCTTCCACATTGCGGCGATTTGAGATTTGAAAATCTTGTTGACCAATCTCGATAAGTTGCACCGGCATTCTTGAGATCGAAGGGCATCATTGTAGCGAGCGTGCCTTGAGTGATGAAGGGCGTCTTTCTTGATCATGCTCGCCATGCGGATTTAATTGTAGGAAAAAGCATCCATAAAACTTCGATAATGCGTGTCTGCACTCTCTTCCACGATGGTCTATCGTGGGAGTGGTTGTCCTAGGACAAGCTTTGTTGGTCGATGAAGTCGCACATCCTCCACTTGTTGTTGGCTTTCTTCACCAACACCATTGGCGCCACTCTGGATCGGGACCTCATAAAATCGGCTTTCAAAGTCGGTCGACTTCTAGCGCTGCTCTGCGCTTCGGGACCTAGATGTCTTTTCTTCTAAACGCCAATGACCGGTTGATGGAAGTTCATGGTGATGATATGGAGATGCGGCATGTCCTCACGGTCCCCAAGCCAACACATCAAGGTTTGCTAGGAGGAAAGAAATCAATGCTCCCATTTGGTTTATGGTTTGATCAATTTTGATTGTCTTCTTGCCTTCCTTTGTCGATTGGGACTTCATGCAAATCTTCTCTCTAAGCTCCATCTTCTTCTTAAGTTGAAGACTCATTTTCTCAATGAGCATGAACTGACTACTCCTTCCCTTGGTTGAGAGTACATAGGACTTTGGCTTCTGTTGGTGGCTCTTGACCACAGACTCCCGGGGAGTTGGGAATTTATCATCTAGTGATAAGTGGATGGGATAGCCCACAAGAGATGAAGAGCGGTTAGGCCTAGTATAACATTGTGGGCGACTTGATGTCCATTACTACAAAGCTGGATATTAGCTATCGTGGCGGGGGCGACCGACCGTTGGGGAAAAGTGATCAATACGGTAGGAGAGGTGTCGATGAAGCCAATGAGGGACCTAGAGAGGTTGCAACTGGACTTATCAATGTCCATGCGGTTGAATGCATCTAGAAATAGGATGTCGACTGAGCTCCCTATATCCACCATAATTCTATTCACCTCGAAGCCATCAATGTCGGCCGAGATGACAATGGGGTCACCATGAGGCGTCTCGACACCTTCCAAGTCGGTGTCACTGAACGAAATGGGCATATCCAGTCGAAGCTTCTTGTCACAACTATCCACCCGTAGAGAGTGTTTGGCATATCTCTTGCGAGCATTGTTGGATTCTCCTCCAAAGGTGGGACCGCTGCTAATGGTGTGAATGGCCTCGGCTACCTTGCAGAGCGTCTCGATGGTGGTGTCGGTCGAGTCGAGTGATCGAGGAGCGAGACCTTGGCTCATCTCTCCTAGGGGGATCCTTCAGATGCGATTAGGTTCTTCAAAAATCCTCTCTGGATGAGGTCTTCGATGTCTCTTTGGAGGACACGGCAGTCGCCAGTGTTGTGACCATGGTTCCTATGGTATCGACAAAATTGCATATCCCTCTTAGAGTGCGATCTCATCTGTGGTGGGGGTGTGGTAAGGAGCCCCTCATACGTGCTTTATCAAAGGCCCCAAAGAGATGTATTGAGGGCTGTGAAAATCGGGGAGAGGGCTGGTACTCTCCTCTCATCTCTTTGTCAAACCGATCATTGTGGTTGTTATTCCTAGAGAGGGTTGCTTGAAACATTTCTTGGCTCCTCTCACTGGGAGGATTTTGAAGCCTGATTGGTGTTGAAGAGGCTGGCGTCGTAGCTGGGGCTACAAATGGAGCAGTGATGACGCAAAATTTCTGGTGCATATGGGATGGCTGTTGGTGTGGAAATGGTGCGATGCATGGATTCCTTGCAGTGGTGGCTTTAAGTAACCGGCATCTTCCATGTTCATGTAACCATCGGCCTTGGCTATCAAATGCTCATAGCTCTTAACTAGTTTTCACGGAGAGCCTTGGACGATCACCGGACCGCCAATCCAGGCTACGGAGCAGCCATGGCGACTCGACTTCCTGGATCTTCTACTTCTAACCTCTTTGCCTGAAATCTCCTAAAATAGTCCTTGAGATCCTCATCGGGCTCCTACTTAGTGTGGATGAGCACGTGAGGGAACTAGGAGCTTAGAGCGGCCAGAAAGTGGTGGACGAATTTTCGGCTAAGCTCCTCAAAGCTGCTAATGAATTTCTTCTCCAAGGCATTCCACCAGAGCTTGGCACTCCCTGTTAATGTGACTGGGAAGCAGTGACAGATGGTTATCTCGGGTGCTTGCAACATGCTCATAGTGTCAAAATAATTCTGAACATGTTCTGCAGGGTCTCCCTCACCCTTGTACTTCTCCATTGTCGGCATCTTGAATTTCTTGATAGGCGCCATCATGATGGAGTCAGTGAAGGGGGTATTCCCCCCAATGGCCTCGGCAACGGGCCGATACACCTGATCATGGCCGGCTGTCGGCTTAGGGTGAGAGCGGAACAGCGTGTTAGCGGCGGAAGTCTTGAAGCTTCTACTATCGAATTCATCATGCGGCGACTGGGGCTAGGACTCTCGGCGGTTACATCATGGATTGGAAGGTGGCAGGAAGGGTTCGTGAGAGGATTCGGCTGCGTCTATAGCGGTTGAGATGCATGCTCTGGATCCCTTCCGATTTGGTGATAAGAGGAGTCTCAGTGGCACTTGGTGCATGGCGAGGCGGTGGCATGCATGGTAGAATGTCTGGCTGGTGGAAAGCTGGCGAGGTGAGGTGGCTCTTGCATGAGGCGAGCGGTTTGAAGAGCTTCGTCGGCAAAGGCCTTGGTGAGTTTACCGGGTTGTGTGATTTTCTTAGTGGATGGAGTTGGGCTTGAGTAGCGTAGCCCTCTTGGTAGGTTTCCCAATCTGGTAAGATCATCAGTGCCGGACATGGTTGCTAAAAGAGGAAAGCAGGCCTCAC
This sequence comes from Asparagus setaceus, assembly GCA_012295165.1. NCBI lineage: Eukaryota > Viridiplantae > Streptophyta > Magnoliopsida > Asparagales > Asparagaceae > Asparagus > Asparagus setaceus. The sequence continues at coordinate 40,726 of WHSE01000135.1, forward strand.
AGTGGGCGCCAAACTGTTGATGTTGGAAATCACACAGTCAATAATCATTGTTGGATTAACTTTTGTACAAGTGGAGTCCACTCTCTCTTTTAATGCCCGGTTGTTTTGTAGAGGAAGAAGTTCTCCTGCACCATAAAAGTACCTGTGGAAGGATGGAGTTGGGATCTCCGGTGATCCCTCTGATGGTTAAGTCAGTAAGTGTGCTTAATCAAAACAAGGATAAAACTGATAACGGAGAAGAAGTCCTTTTTTGTCAGATTACTTACCTGTTCTATTCTACAATTCCCTATTTATATGGAGAGTAGGGGGGCATTTTTGTCTCTTTGCTTGGTAAGAAACTGAAAAATAAGTTAGCCCTATTTCCACGTGTCGGTGATGATTGGACAAAGGCCTTGAGATTGGTATGTGTAGGTGGCTGTGCCAGACTGCCTTTACAAGTGTCGGGTGCGAATTGGTTCAAGAGTTAGCGTTGTTTCCTTGTCATTAATGGATTCATTAATGGGGGATTAGTGGCCTTGCTTAGAATGTTTGAGTGTCTTAATGCTGTGAGAGATGGAGAATTTAAAGTCTTGATCGTGCATTTAATGCGATATTGGCGTGTTGTGGGACCAAATTCCATGCAACCGTCACTTGGGTTGGTATAAAGCTAATCGGCGAGGGTGATGTCGGCGTCTAAGGAATGACTAACACCGCCATTAGCGTCGTCAATAAAGGCGGCCGCGAAGGGGCGGTGACTCTACCATTCAGCGTCGTCCGCTGGCGATCGACAAAGAGACGGCCGAGTCCGCCATTCGCGTCGTCCACGAAGCGGTCGGTGATGCGGCTTGCTAGTTAGAGTAGGGAAGTGAGCGTCTGTTTGACTCGTACGAGTGCAGGTCATTCTAATAAATCAATGGATTAAAATGCTTATTTGTTTGATATTGGGGCGTTTCCCCTTCTAATCCGAATTAATAGTTAAATAATGTTAGGACCATAACAATAGATTTGACATCCTATATGTCAAAATTAAATTTTACCCAGAAAAATACTACGTTTCAAAGACCAACATCAACATAAATCCCAACTTTCTGTTTCAAAGACCAACATCAACATCAAGAAATGTTAGATCTAATACAAACTAATATAAGATGCAATAAAATTAGATCTAAGCCTAAAAACAAGTTCAAAGATGCGAGCAATGCTTATCTTGCTCCGATACCAATGTAAACTAAGCATGCATACATACGAATACATAAATCTCTTGTTTAGAGATTACCTTTCCCGGATCTTTTGGAAAGATGGTCACACATCTAACTTAATCTTCAGACAATGGCCGTGACGACCACCGTCTGACAAAGCCTCGTATATCACTGTGTGACTAACGCATATCACAAAATTGATAAAGAAGAAGGAGATGGCAGTAGTATGTGTTTCTCTCTCTGTTTAATATCTACATAAGTGCATATATATAGAGTAGAGGACCGATTCACTAAAGAACCGGTTTGAGCCCACTTAGGATCCACCCATTCAATTGGGCGGACCCCACCAATTACTAATAGTTCCAAGCATTAGGAATAAAAAAGAGTGATGGGCTTAAATAACAGCTAGCTCTAGGCCAATAGCCACATGATAGTTTAAGCTCTTTGGTTAAATTGGTTACCACCCATTGTTTGCGACCTGTTACAATTCGATATGTGATGTCAGGATGAAACGTGCGGGTGGTCTTTGTCCCTCAAAGAATGGTGTCTGATGATAACTCTAGAAAAAAAGGGAGGCACGTATGTTTCATAAGATCTAACTGAATGATCCTGCACAGATAAGATTTTACTGGGCAATCATGTCCTTCGCCCAATAACGATATGCATTAACACAATCATCTACGAATGCATGTGGTTATCTTTTTAGGTGTGAAAATGGCATAGTGTTTGTACTCTGATTTTCATTATTGACATTTTTATTGTCAATTTTTATGTAATCTATTGAAAAAATCAGTAAATTATTTATTTATTTATTTATTATTATTATTTTTTTTTTTTTGAGCTTACAGACTAGTGGTCGTATTAATTTATGGTGTGTTTTAAGAAGATAATATCACTAAAGATATATTCACAACTTAATATACCTTCTTCTCCTTAAAATCCTTTTAAAATTTTGTCCTCTCCGTTTCTTGAACTCAAATATCTCTGCAAAAGCAATCAATTACAACTTATAGTGGTCAAGTACCCCATAGTAATAATTCTAGTTTGAGCAAAAACCTAACGGCTCTTTTGGTATGAGGTTAATGCAATTAGGGTTAAACCTTAACATGATAATTATTACCCTATAACAATTAGTAGGGAAAACATTCTAGTACTGTTTGTTATAACATGTCATAAGAGTTACATTTTAACACAAAAGAATCTCTACCACTCTCAACTCAAAATACATAAATTACAAAAGCCCATGAGAACATTAAACTTATAAACAACCTCCTCAAAATTCGACAATTATAAAAACCTCATGCACAATTCAAAATTTACAAAAACACCCTCAAAAATCCAAAAATGCAAAAAAAACCTAAAATTTCAAACCTATAAAAGTACATTGACAATATGGGATTATAATCATTCCTTGAAAGTTTTAGAATTTGTAGAAAATACCCTAGAAGTTTTAAAAATTTGCAAAAAATATCGTCAAAGATTCAAATTTTGAAAACATCCTACAAAGATCAAAACTTAAAAATAAGTATTTTTTGAGGTTTTGTAATTTTCTTAACGTTTAGGGTGTTTTTACAATTTTCTAAACCTTCAAGGTGTTTTTGAAAATTCAAATTTATAAAATTTTCAGTTTACTGTTTGTATCTTTGAAATTTTTACGGTTTTGTTTGTAAATTTTAATTTTTAGGGTGTTTATTATAATTTTAAACTTAAGGTTATTTTACGCAAAGTCTAAATTTTCAAGGGGTTGCTTGTAATCCTATATTGTAAGTATATTGTTTATAGGTTTAAATTTTCTGAGGTTTTTTAAATTTTTAAAGTATGAGGGAGTTTTTTAGCAATTTTCAAAACTTCCATAGTGTTTTCTACAAATTTCAAAATTTTTAAGCGTCTGTTTGTAAGATTGAAATTCTTAGGGTGTTTTTGTAAAATTTGAAATTAAAAGGTGTATTTTGTAATTTATAAAACTTTTAGGATGGTTTTGCAAATTTTAATTTGAGGCTGCTTGTATGTTTTGAAATTTTTAAGGCTTTTTTTATTTTCAAAATTTTTAAGGGTGTTTTTATAAATTTCAAAATTTTAGGGTGCTTTCTACAAATTTTAAGTTTCATCGGGGCTGTTTGCATGTTTTGAAATTTTAATTTTTTAAGTTATGAATTTTTCAAAATTTTTTTGCGATTGTTTATTGAATTTTACATTATTGAGAGTGTTTTTGTAATTTTATAATTGTTTGGGAGAGTTGTTTATTATTTTTTAATTTACAAGTGATTCAGGTTTCATGAGGCTTGTTTGTAAGTTTTAGAACTTTTAGGAGGCTTTTGTAATTTTACATGCTTAAATGAACCAAGCCTAACTTTTCAACCTTTTTCTCCTACCCCTAAATTGGTTAGCGTTTACCCTCGTATGGGGTTAACTTTATCCTTAGTGAAGTTTTGGAAGGATAATAAATATGGGTAAAATGAGATAATGTTTAACAGGTTAAACTTAACCCTTCTTAACCATATACCAAACAAGCCCTAAGTAATTGGTTTTCTCGTTAATTCTGGGGGAATCTTTCTTGTTCTAAAAGTTGAAAGGGTTTAAAATCAAGTACATAATTAACAAACACTATAAGTCATGGAAAGTACTTCACAACTTATAGACTAACTACTTCAATATAAACAAGAATGATAAATGCTCTTGAGAGTACTTGAAAACCACGCTAAAGTACTTCAAAATTGCAGAGGACACTTCAACCAATTCTTAGTCTTCCCTGTAGCCAAATGGTCCCGATATTAATTGACAATAGACGACGAGCCACATTACATTAATGATGAAAAAAAATTCAAGGACACTAGCTGCAAAAGGAAGTAAAAGAGCATACTATATATATTGCATGTTATGAAGAGGTTTATGCGAAAACGCTCGTATCAATAATGACATGTAGTATGAAAAACTCCGCATCTTGATTGTGTTAGGGAGGAATCGGGCTCAATCTAGAAGTTATTGAGCTTTAAATAGGGGCTAGGAATCAATTTTAACCTAAAAATGTATATAGCTACTAGGCATTAGCCCCAACTCATATTTTAAACTCATTACTTTTTCTTATCCTATCTGATGTAAGAATATACTCACATATTAATAATCTTAACAGTTCCCCCTTAATTTGTGAGTATAGTACAATCTTCAACTATACTTTAATCTTCTCAACTATACTTTAATTTTCCACGGGATTCACTAATTTTTGCATCACTTAACACATGGGCTAACTCTTAACTTTTTACACCACTTCACTCATGGGCTAATAATACCATGCATTCATCACATGGCTAGAAACATATGTAGGATTTTTCACCACTTCACTCATGGTGGCTAACTAAACTATGTCACTCCTACAGGCATCCATGAGTTCTCCTGATATCTTCGGGTTTTACATTGGACTTCATCTTTTTTTTCTTTTTTAATTACTTGGACCATGACCTTAGCTCTGATACCACTTGTGGGGGAATAATCGGGCCCAATTTAGTGAATTAATGGGCTTTAAATAGGGACTTGGAACTAATTTTATCCCAAAAGCTATAGCTAATAGGTATTGACCCCAACTCATCTTTTAAACTCATTTTTTTTTCTTATCCTATCTAATGTGAGACTATACTCACATATTAATAACCCCAAGAGATTGAGCTAAATATGAGAATTTTGAACGTCTTAGCAATTGAATTTAATTGCCATTTAGAAGAGACAGATATGACAAGACAATCTTCTAATTTATCGATTCATTTAGAAAGAATGCAACAATTACGTTTTCAACTCAAATAATCGGACATAGAGATATACCAAAAGAAACGTTTCATGGTTAGTGGAGTTGTGACTTTATCATTCTTCATTGTGTAGAAATAGAAGACTATAAACAAATGTTTAATTTTCCTCATGATGTTTCGTCTAGGATGACAGTTTTCTTGTGTCATCTTTATATCTTATGTATTTATATTATTGTAAATACTTTTTTAGTTCAACTAGGCTACAATTAATAGTATCTAACATGTGGATACTATTAAACCAATTAGAAAAATCAGAATCCAAAAATAAAAATTCAAACCGATGGATGTGATCTACAACACATGAACAACTTATAAATAAATTTTCAAAGGATTTCAATGTATTTTAAATCATGTATCAAGGGGCAAAAATTATGCAACTTTATGAAAATTATGAAACGTTGATTTTGTCGGCATACAATACACATACTAATTGTAGAGTCGAAAAAAAAGTTTATTGATTGAATGAATGTGTTACAATCAAATTCTCTCGATTACAGAGGAAGAGAAGATTGATTTGACTTCTCTTTTATATGGGTTCTTGGTGGCGAAAGAATGTTTCACTCAATGCTCACGTTGAGATCCGCTTTCCGTTAACGATCAGAACAATGTTGCTGATGATTGGTGAAGAATTTAATCTCTCTTGTGCGCAAGTGTTGAATTTTCCAAAAGTCCCCTTCCCATAGCTGCTCATGGCTATTTATAGGGCTTTTAGCATGTAACTATCATGCTAGAATTGTGGAAACGTGGGTTAACTGATATGGACATGGGTATAACTGATGTCCACTACTCAGTTCACGTGGCTGTCGTGGCCTTCGTGGCCTTCGTGGTCGTTGGCTTTGCTGTTATGGCGAGCTTCGAGCTTCGTTAGATGACGAAGCCGCCTCATTGATCGGTGGAACCTTGATTGAATGACGAAGTTCACTACTTGGGTGAACTTCGGTTGGATAACGAGCTTCGCTGCGTGGCGAACCTCAGCTGGATGCATTTATGCATTTTGGTTCGACAAGCTTCGCTGGGTGGCGAACCTCGGCTGAATGAAGAGCTTCACCGCTTGGCGAACCTCGTCTGAATGAAGAGCTTCGCCGCTTGGCGAACCTCGTCTGAATGAAGAGTTTCGCTGCTTGGCGAACCTCGTCTGGATGAAGGGCTTCGCTAATTGGCGAACCTCGTCTGAATGAAGAGTTTCGCTGCTTGGCGAACCTCGTCTGGATGAAGGGCTTTGCTGCTTGGCGAACCTCAACTAAATGAAGAGCTTCACTATTTGGCGAAACCTCGGCTAAATGCAGGGCTTCGCTGCTTGGCGAACCTCGACTAAATGGAGAGCTTACGCTTGGCGAACCTCGTCGATGAAGGGCTTCGCTAATTGGCGAACCTCGGTTGAGAGTTGAGCTTCGCCAATTAGGCGAACCTCGATCTCAAGCTCTGCAACTAGAAGCTCTTTTGCTCATTCCGAGTTGTTGTGCAGGGATTAAGGCAATTTTTATTGCCTACAAAACCCCCTCCAAAGTTTTCAGACCTAAATGTGGTTGAATGGAGTCTGGAACACTTTGGATATGAAGACTTGCAACATGGCCGCCGTGCAGACGGAGCGAGGAACCTTCTAACGAACTCGGTAAAGTTGAATTCTTCACTCGCAGCTAATGATCGCCCTCTAGGATTTTTAGCAAACCCCCAGCTATCAACGGGCTTGGTATGTCTTTACCAACTGCCGTTTGAGTTGGACTAGCTATACTTTTCCCCTCAAGATGGTGAGTTTTAGGAGTTTCTTTTAGGCTTAGTGCTAAAATCTCCCTCTATCCTTAGCCGTTCAAGGCGTTGGATTAAAAGATAGGGCAAATGCTGGTAGGCCATTATTAGGAATAAAATCACGTGGGGATGATCGAATCGTTCAGTGACATAAAAGTATAACGATCGTGATCAAAAAAAACAATCAAGTTGTTCAGTGACGTGAGAGTATAACAACAGTGATTACGAACAAAGTCATTTAGAGGAATGACCATGTGGGAGTAGTCAAGTCGTTCAGTGACATGGAAGTATAACGACTATGGTTGAAATAGAGGCACATCGCATGGTAGGCTACTATTCGGTAAGGGGGTTGATAGGGGCACATCACCTGGTAGGCCCCTGTCTAAAATAAAGTCATTAGGGTACATGACAATATGGAAATGATCAGATCGTTCAGTGACATAAAAGTATGACGACATTTGATCGGACAACATCATTTGCGGGAATGACGGTGCGGACTATCAGAAGTGATTGTTAACATGACAGTTATGTGGACCCACCACCCTATTGACGAGGATTGGAAGGGGAGTTTGTCAAAGGTGATTGTTAACCCGACAAGAATTTGTTGCGATTGGGGCAACTTTGAGGACTTACCATCCCATTGAATAGGCTTAGTAAGTTGATTTGCCAGAGGTGTAATGTTAACATGACAGGATTGTCGCGATCAGAGCGACTTTGAGGACCTACCATCCGATTGAAGAGGGTTGGTAAGTTGATTTTGCCAGAGGTGTAATGTTAACCTGACAGTGGGAGTGGTCCCGTCATCCTATTAGAGAGGATCGACGGAGGTAATCTGGGGGGAACTATCAGAGGTGATTGTTAACATGATAGTTTTGAGGACCCGCCATCCTGTTGAGGAGGATTGGCGAAGGAATTTTGAGGAAATTAGTTATCAGATGTGACTGTTAACATGATAACTTAGTGGGAGTTTGAAAGAAGACTACGGGTAGTACTTCTTTAAGAATTTGCCGTCAGACGCTGGTCCTCCGGCGATTGATGCATGTAAGCATCAACGATCATTTTTGGCCGATTGTAGCCAAGTCTTCGCAGTCGGTCCCATAGCTTGGTTCCGCGTTGGCGAGCTCGGCAGATGCCATCAGGGGCTTACTTGAAAAGAGTTTTGATGAGGAAGCGGTCGCCACTACCAAGGTATCTTGGTCGTCACCTCCTCGAAATTCAAATAGCTCTTCAACCTCCATACGCTTGAGCACGCTCTCGACTTGTTCTCCTTGGCGGGTTAAGTCTTTCCACGAGCGAGCTACGACAGCGCCCATATTAGACAGAATGTTGATGGAGAGATTATTCCGACACATCTCGATGAGAGTGGCCTCGGAAATCTGATCACGGGCACGCAGCGATCGGTTCCTGAATCTCTTGACAAAGTTACTTACAGATTCTTTCTTCCTCTGCTTTACATCTAGCAGGGTTGCCATAGATACTCCTGTGTCATCGTCGAAGAATCTGGCCATAAAAAGCTTTTCCAAATCTCTCCAAGAGTGGATGGAACCAGGCTCCAACCTCCGGAACCACTCGAAAGCAACTCCCTTAAGAGTGCTAATGAACAATCGGGTCACGATAGGATCATTACCTGTTATATGCCCGGTTTGTGCTCGGAAATAATAAACATGTTGTGATGGAGAGCTTTTTCCATCAAACTGCACTAGATTGAGTGGCTTGAATTTTGGCGGATATGGGACATCATCCCAATCTGTAGGATATGGCCTAGCCACCCCCAGCTCTTTAGATCGCCCTTGGAGCTTAAGGGCATCCAGCTGCTTTTGGAAATCATGTAACTTATGATCTCGCTCTTTTATGCGTGGGTTCGACTCTGCCTCAAATGACCCAGAGTGGACATCCCGATCTTCTTCATAGCCTTCATGCTTTGATTTGGAACCTCCCTCGTCTACTTTCTTCTTGCCGACGAGCTTCTCCATCATTACTTCTAAGCGTCTGATAGACTCTTGTTGAGCAACAATAAGAGCTTGTTGCTCTTCGATCTTCTTTGCCATTTCCTCTTCTTTGTCAGCCATGAGGACACGGCCCGACACCGAAATCGTGATTGAAGGTTGAGGCGTAGCGATGCCGAGTTCTCAAATTCTTCGGTACCCCTACCAATTGTCTATAATCGAACGAAATTACCGCCCGCACGAAGATCGGTACCTCGATAGGCTCGACTATTGATTAATGCGCCAGTAACCACGGGAATATTCGGTCGACGATTCGATACTGTTGGGGTCTTGCTCCCTTCTCCCAATCATGTTAATAGTCACTCGGGGATGACCACCGCGGGCGCTTGTTTCTTATGGCGAAACCGCCGTCTAGTTGGCGGGTCGATAATCGCCAAATACGAAGGTTGATGTGTCGATGAACATTGGGCGCGCATCGCAGAGATGAGCTTCTCACAGCAGCAATGAGATTGCATTTGACTGGCATCACGCTTGCGAGTGAGATAATCACAGAGATCAGAAGTGGGTGTACCCCCAGTTGATTCTGAAAAACGAGCCTCGCACAGGCGAGACCTTCCAGATAGAGGTTGGCGAGCTTGGCGAGGTTGTCTTCTCATTTGGTTTTGGCGACGAAGCTTACGGCGAGGTTCGCTGTTTGAACGAGGTTCATCTTGTTTAGAATGGACCTCATGTTGTTGGGTAGGTTCAAAATGACGAGGTTCGTCATTCTGACGCTTCCTACGACGAGATTCATCCACTGGACGAGCTTCGTCTTGCTTTGATGACACCCCATGTCGAGGTGCATGATGACGAGGTTCATCATTTTGACGCTTGCTATGACGAGGTTCGACAATAGAGCGATGTTCGTCTGGTTTTGATGGAACCTCATGTTGTTGGCGAAATTCGCCACTCATACGAGGCTCATCTCTTTCGGAGGGGACCTCACGTTGACGGCGAGGTTCGCCATGTGGACGAGATTCGCAGCTGGGGCGACGTTCGTCTTGTTTTGAATGAACCCTTAGATGAAGACGAGGTTCACGACTTGGGGTGCAATGACGAGGTTCGTGATGTTCCTCGTCAGTTCGACCCTCAGTTCGTTTGACCATCTTTGGACGATAGTGAAGCCCGTCCAACGAGACCAAAGCTCGAGCCCTACGGGCGAAGCTTGGTTCTGCTGCTGACGCCGCTTGGCACGCCGTGAAATTGGACCCTTGGCATATCCCGCCTTTCCACAAAGCCAGCAGGTTCGCCTGAAGTCAAAGTTTGGCTAATGGCCTCGAGGTTGGGTTGGGCTTAACCACCCACTTTTAGCCTGGCGGCTAGCTTTTGGAGCCTTGTCGAGACATAGGCTGGTTCTCGATTCGCCGAGAAGATTCAACGTGAGCCACGCGGTGAAGTCTCATACGAGACTCGTCGACACTTGCGCGCCTTCACTGGGCTAGATGCCCCAGAGGAGAGGAACTCCTCATACTTACTCTGATTAAACTCAATGACCAAGGTTTGAACCTCGGTTCCAACTGCAACCTTGTCTGATTGCGCCACCACCACCATCTAATGAATGGTTGCTCCCATCGTGGTCGCCATCTTACGTAGAGTCGAAAAAAGTTTATTGATTGAATGAATGTGTTACAATCAAATTCTCTCGATTACAGAGGAAGAGAAGATTGATTTGACTTCTCTTTTATATGGGTTCTTGGTGGCGAAAGAATGTTTCACTCAATGCTCACATTGAGATCCGCTTTCCGTTGACGATCAGAACAATGTTGCTGATAATTGGTGAAGAATTCAATCTCTCTTGTGCGCAAGTGTTGAATTTTCCAAAAGTCCCTTCCATAGGCGCCACGGCTATTTATAGGGCTTTAGCATGTAACTATCATGCTAGAATTGTGGAAACGTGGGTTAACCGATATGGACGTGGGTATAATCGATGTCCACTACCCGGGCCCACGTACGCCGGCCTTCGTGGCCTTCGTGGTCGCTGGCTTTGTTATGGCGAGCTTCGAAGCCGTTAGATCACGAAGCCGCTCTTCATTGATCGGGTGAACCTTGATTGAATGACGAAGTTCACTACTTGGGTGAACCGGTTGATAACGAAGCCACAAGGGCTAACCTCGCCTAGATGCATTTATGCATTTTGTTCGACAAGCTTCACCGGGTGGCGAACCTCGCCTAGATGCATTTATGCATTTTGGTTCGACAAGCTTCGGGTGTGAACCTGGTGAATGAAGAGCTTTACCGCTTGGCGAACCTCAACTAAATGAAGAGCTTTACCGCTTGGCGAACCTCAACTAAATGAAGAGCTTTACCGCTTGGCGAACCTCGTCGAATGAAGAGTTTTCTTTGCTTGGCGAACCTCGTCCGAATGAAGAGCTTTACCGCTTGGCGAACCTCAACTAAATGAAGAGCTTTACCGCTTGGCGAACCTCAACTAAATGAAGAGCTTTACCGCTTGGCGAACCTCAACTAAATGAAGAGCTTTACCGCTTGGCGAACCTCAACTAAATGAAGAGCTTTACCGCTTGGCGAACCTCGGTTGAGAGTTGAGCTTAGCCAATTAGAACCTCGATCTCTAGCTCTGCAACTAGAAGCTCTTTTGCTCATTCCGAAGTCATTGCAGGATTAAGGCAATTTTATTGCCTACACTAATGATGTTAAAACTTTTGATATTTAATATCTAGATAGTTCATGTGTAATAAATCATATCTATTAGCTTGAATTTTCATTTTCGGACTTTAATTTTTAAAACATGTTGGAAGCCTAGCTCAACTTCTATTTTCTTATTATCAATAAATCCCACGCTCTTCCTCTAAAGTAAAATTTTGTACTACTAATATGTTCTAAGAATAATGCTAAACTTCATTATAAATTTTATGTTTTTGCTACTATGAGATTCAAATATATCAAGGGAGCACGCATTGATCTTGACCGTAATTTATGAAGAAAAACTTTCATGTTTGTCTTATATAATATCAAGAAGTCTAAGATCTGAAGTACAATAAGCATCATCCACGCCATAAAAGATTGAGATTATGTAGGCAGACATTGTTTCTGATTCATACCAAAATAAAAGATCATGATTAGTAAATTAAGAAAGGATAGAAAAACTTTGCAAAAGTTGATAATTTGTTGATTCGGGTATACTTTTATCAAAGTTGAAGATAGGAATAATTTTAGAGAGACTGAGATTTAGGAATAGTTTTGCAAATATACATTGATTTAAGAGGTATATATAAAAAACTCTCTTTTTTAACTTCATGTAAACAACTTCATTCCACTAATATCCAAACACCCCACGCGTTACCGTTTCAAATTTCTAAAATCATGATGACTTTAAAAAACTATATAATTGGGCATGATTCTAGACCATGCAGAAGTCTGGTGTGTTTTTTTTTAAGTTAAAAAAAAACACACCAGACTTCTGCATGGGTGTGTTTCTTTTGTTCTTCCTTTAATAGCATTGAAGATCTACATTTTAGGTATGCATGCTTTCACTTGTCAGGGCAAGAATATTTAGGCACAACATTGTTAACAATGCACACAACATGTGAAGACAAAAAAATTGGACTTTACTAAATTTCCATCTACAAATGTGAAATGTGGTCCTCTTTACTTAATTACGCCAAACTTAGGAGGGAAAGAATCTTGTATTCTAGCTAGAAATATTTCCTAAAAACACTGCATCAATCAGAGAGTGACACCTTATCAACCATTTCCATATCCAATGGAAAACAACATTGCATAAATTTGTGGTGTTCCTTTTGATGCAGACTAACTTCTGTGGCCTCTTGTATCTTTACTCTTTTTTTTTTTCCTATTATTAATATGGGGTGTTTGACAGTACGAAAGTGAATTTAAAATGTGCAAATTATTTTTTTCAGATAACTTTCCTATTCACATCAACATGTA
>WHSE01000136.1:0-53145 GCA_012295165.1 Asparagus setaceus
CCGAACTCTTGTGTGTGCCTAGGGTTAGAAATTTCCAAGGAGAGGAGATCAAGACCTAGACTTGCGGGAGGTTGCGATTGAGATCCAAAGTTTTCAGATCGGATCTACAACAACAAACCATCCTTTGGATCAAGCTTGGCCTTGATCGAAGAAATGCGAGTTAAGCTTGGCGATCTCGTTCACTCGATTGATTAGTTCCTTGGCGAATTAATCTCCGTGACGTTAGATCTCGAGATCGATCGATCTAAGAATTCCCACGTAAACAAGGAGGATTTTAGATCTAGATCCGAATCGGATCTCGTTGATCAACACTTGGGAAAGGAATGTGCGTGGTCCACGAAATACATCCCGACGAGCAAAGAATCCCATAGCGAGGATCCGATAGCGGATCCCGCGTTTGTTCTAAGGAGGAAAGTTGTTGTATTTACCATTTTTCATTGTAAAAGCCTTATAAAAGGCGATTTTTATTTGAAACTCATTTGTAATCCCATCAAGGTAGAATGATTTCACCAATGAAAAAGTGACATTTCGAAACAGTGGTCGATCAAGATTAACAGGGCCTCCACCGCGCCCTATACTTTCGAAGGGTCGGAAATCTGGTTTCGGCCAAGGTGTAAGGGAGGCGGTGGAGGCGGATGATGGAAGCGATCCTCAAACTCGTCATCGAAATTATGATAGTAGGCTCGGGCTTCGCGGGTTTCTTCATGCAGTGTTAGCCTACATTGCGGTTCGCTTCCTCGGTGGAAAAGGCCTTCTCGGATGACCTTGAGAATCGAGACTTGACATTGGGAGCCTTGAAGTAGACGAATAATCATGGAGCATCCGCCTACCACAAGAGAATAAAGGGTTAACGAATCATTTAGGAGGAATATCTTGAAAAAGGAAGCGATATAGGCGTAGAACTCTTCTCGAAACCCATGAGATCGAGTCCGCGACCTTATAGCGATACGACGATTTCACCGTATTAAATGCCGGAGAACGATAAATATAGTCGTGTAAACAAAGCGACAATATATCCCGTTCTCTGGCAAAATACGGTATGAAATCGCTCCGTCTAACAACATCGAGACGGGTGATCTTTGAAGCCTCAATCCTCACGAAGGAGAATCTCGGCTCTTCCCAATCGCCTCACAAGAGAAGCGGCGGGGTCATAACGAGGATACACAATGTCGGCGTCGATCCTCCGCGAAGGAGAATCTCGGCTCTTCCCGCCTCCACAAAGGAGAACGAAGCGGGGATACAACGCGCATATATATGCGAATACGATGTGGCACACCGAAGAAGCGTGCATTCAGCGCCGTGCGCAGTTGATCGACTCCGAGCGTGATCTTCCGGCGACATCGAAGCGCAAAGAAGACAAATAAAGTCAGATATGCAATTGAAAATCAACAAAAGGCATCAAAAGTCCCGTTTGGTCGGGACATGGTCTATCAATCATGGCCGGAGCATCGCGGACACGTCAACAAAACAGGGACGACCACACCCGGCGGTGCCCGAGCGGCAAAGGCCATTGGCCCGGCGCGCGATTCGAACCGGCGCCAGCCAGCCGAACCGGTCTGTAAAGCGCCAGCCAGCCGGGCTTTCGGTCACAACCGAGCGCCAGCGCCGGCGCTTCAGTCGACGAATACCGGCGCACCATGCGGCGTCGTCGGACCTCCGCCGCCGCTGAACCGGCCAAACACATTGGGCGAAACCTCGCCTTCCTGCGTGCATGAAAAAAAAAAAAAGGAGAAGAATTTGTAAAATCCTCCATACACACCTTGTAGTGGAAGAAAGAAGCGACAGTGAGAAAATAAGAGGAAAACAGGAGAGGCGGGTCGACAAGAAAGAGGCCTTGTGGGTATTTATAACAACCCCATATGGACCCAATCCTCTTTGAACAAGGACTCCTATTTGGCAAGAAGTAGGAATTCTAATTGGAGCCCAAATCAACTCGATTAGGAACCAAATCAGCCCCTAATTAGGAGCCCTAATTGAACCTCAATTGATGCCAAAACAATGCCAAATCAGTCCAAACCGCCCCTATCCTCTCCGCTATATTTGGAAAGATTCTCAAGGTTTATTCAGATAACACCTCATGAAGGCCCCATCGACGCGAAATCAACGCTCCGCCTAATCCTACTCCAACTAGGATTACGTAGTATAAACCGCTTCCTAATTTATCGAGAGTTCTAAGAATATTTTCACAAAAATATTCTTACGGATATCTCGATCATGCGAATTGCATCGACGCCCGATCAACCGCGTCGCCTAATCCTACTCCAACTAGGATTACAGTATAAGCTGTTTCTAATTTGTCGAGAAGTTCGGGAAGAATATTTTCACAAAAATATTCTTAGGGATAACTTCGATCATGCAAATTGCATCGGCGCCGATCAGCGTCGCTAATCCTACTCCAACTAGGATTACGGTATAAGCTGTTTCCTAATTTGTCGAAGTTCGGAAGAATATTTTCACAAAAATATTCTTAGGGATAACTTCGATCGTCGGATTGCATCGGCGCCGATCAGGCGTCGCCTAATCCTACTCCACTAGGATTACAGTATAAATGTTTCCTAATTTATCGAGAAGTTCCGGAAGAATATTTTCACAAAAATATTCTTAGGGATAACTTCGATCGTCGATTGCATCGGCGCCGATCAGCAGCGTCGCCTAATCCTACTCAACTAGGATTACGGTATAAAGCTGTTTCCTAATTTATCGAGAGTTCAGGAAGAATATTTTCACAAAAATATTCTTGGGATAACTTCGATCATGCGAATGCATCGGCGATCAACCGCGTAGCCTAATCCTACTCAACTAGGATTACAGTATAAAGCTGTTTCCTAATTTGTCGAGTTCGGGAAGAATATTCTCACAAGAAATATTCTTAGGGATAACTCGATCATCGCGAATTATCGGCGGCCGATCAGCGGCATCGCCTAATCCTACTCCAACTAGGATTACGGTATAAGCTGTTTCCTAATTTGTGAGAGTTCCGGAAGAATATTTTCACAAAAATATTCTTAGGGATAACTTCGATCATGCGGATTGCATCGGCGCCGATCAGCGTCGCTAATCCTACTCCAACTAGGATTACGGTATAAACTGTTTCCTAATTTATCGAGTTCCGGAAGAATATTTTCAAAAATATTCTTAGGGATAATTCGATCGATGGGATGCATCGGCGCCGATCAGCGGCTTAGCCTAATCCTACTCAGGATTATGAGTATAAACTGTTTCCTAATTTGTCGAGAAGTTCAGGAAGAATATTCTCACAAGAAATATTCTTAGGGATAACTTCGATCATCGGATACATCGGCATCGATCAGCGTCGCCTAATCCTACTCAACCGGGATTACAGTATAAACTGTTTCCAAATTTTCGAGGAGTTCTGGAGAATAAACCCATATTCTTAAGGATAACTTCGATAACCCTTAATTTCCTCCACCATAATATCCAAGGAGGAATAATCGGCCAGGCGTGAAAGTCATGGCGACAGGACGATGTGTCAGTCGAGAAACTTCACCCACCGTGGATAATCACATCCCAACAACGGTCAAAGCATCGCTTGCCGCGAAGGCTAAGACGATGGTTGAAAGCCAAATGGTCCCCTGTTTCAACAAGGAATCCTCGGAGGATATCTCCATGAAAAGATCGATCCTCGGCTTGGTTAAACCAACAACACATGTGATGATGGAAGAATTAGCCGATTAAAGGTTATGAAATTCCATGTATCCAAGACGACCAACGTGTCGCTAACAAGGAGTTCACGACATACTGATAAATCCAAAAGTCCGATGGTTAGTCAAACAACAACCGACCGACACGAAGTTACAAGCAAAACTCACCCACCAGCCTTCAATCAAGATAATAAGCGGCCGACAATAAATGCAGCACCGCGATCTTATCAGAATCCTACAAAGAACGGATGATCCGAAGAATCAAGACTTGAAGCTATCTCGGGACCCTCACCGATCAAGGCCGAGAACCATCATGTCCAAAGCATCCTGCACTCATTAAGAATTGAGACGAGACGCTTTGGAGGGGTATCTCAGAGGCGCTGAAAAATACTTACAAGATCCTCGGCCAACGCGACGAGCCTGCGAATGACAACCCATCGAATGATACGACGTCGAATCGCTAAGACGCTAACTCGACGGCGAACTCCACCACAAGCACGGTTTAAACCGGACTTGAACGGACGATCGGGCTTCGAGACCGCGAACCGAACGAACCAAGAATTAGTCCCGAGTCAAGTATAGACGGAACCCAAGCCCGAGACGGAAAACGCCGAAAACGACGAAAAACGACGCGAAAACGGCGAACGGCTACCGCCAACTTGGCCGAAGTTACTCTACCAAGTGGTCGGGCGGTTTCGGCCACAATGATGGCGAGCCACCGCCAACCACCGAGAAGTCGGCCACCACGCCAGCCACCTACCAACTTGTCGAGGTGCCCTGCCAAGTGGTGGAGGCTCTGCCACCATGGTCGAGCCACCTCGCCAACTTGGTCGAGGTGCTCGCCAAGGGCCGAGCCGCCGATGCACCCCCCCTATTGTATAAATAGGGGGGGTCTTGTTGGTTCAAGGAGGATTTTTGACTTCTCGCGGGACTTTGATCGGATTTTCTGATATTCTCAAAGAGCTCTTCATGAGATCTACAAGCCGACGCGATAGTTCCGAAAGCACCGCGAGCATAAACCCAAATGACGCCGATCTACGAGCCGAAGGTAATCAATTCGGTCGAATCCAGATACCCTCTAGATTAAGCTTCGCCTTAATCTCGTGGATAGCGCCGGATTTCTCCTAGTAGATCTCACCCGCCAGCGATCCTCCTTCGTGGAGTGTGATCCCTCAGCGCTCGCTTCTCTTCGTGAAACGAGCCCCTTTACATCTCAGAGTTCCAACCCGGTCTCCACCGGATTGAATTACGCTGTGGTCCACGGACAATAAGTCCCCCAAGCAGTGCAAAGAACCCACGCAAGCGAGGATCCGATATAACGAGATCCTCGTGGTTTGTTCACTAAGGATAAAGTTGTAATCTTTTTGATTTTCATTGTACCTTTAAAATAAAGGCATTTCTTTTGAATTTCTTGAGGCCAAAGAAGCCGAAGCAAAATTCAAATCAATGACAATCATCCCATTTTACCGCCAACAAAGGAGAGGCAGAGGTCTGGCCTGGAAGGAGACGGAGGGGCGGGCGGGTGCCGTGGAGGCGAAGATGCGGTGAGAGGCGGAGCTCTGGGTCGGGGAAGGAGACGGAGGGGCCAGGGTGCCGTGGAGGTGGAAGATGCGTGAGATGAAAGCAAGCATGGGTGTTGGTTTGGACTCTGGGCCAAGCCGGCGGCGCATGGCTTGGATCCGAGAGAGAGAGAGAGAGAGAGAGAGAGAGAGAGAGAGAGAGAGAGAGAGAGAGAGAGAGAGAGAGAGTACGGCTGATTATGAGGGATTAGGGGTTGATTAAGAAAACTAATATATATAGTTAATGAAGATTAGGGTTAGGGTTAGGGTTTGAGCCAAAATACCGATATATAATGCAGATAAAAATATAAGAAAATGTGAAAAATTAGAATTGACGCTAATAATTTTATCAATGAATATCATATATATATATATATTTATTTATTTGCATATAATAAAATACTAAGTTACAAGGTTACCTATATAATAAAAATCAATAATACTATAAATAATCAAAATATCAACCGATAATTTTCAATCAACTCCTTTAATTTATAATTTAAAGATTAAAACTATAAATATAAGACTATATTTAAATCATAAGAATTTCCAAAAAGTTGAGGAAAATATAAATACTTTTAAACAATAACATTATTATTCAAATACCGGAAAATAATGTTTAATATTTTTATATACTAGAAAAATACATATCGAAAATATCAGAAAAATAATACTAGAAATTACGTCTTGAAAATATTAGAAAGTCATGTCGAAAATTCACGGGTGTTACATACATGGACACCATAAATTACACTAAACCCCCGTGAATTTTTACACCATAAATTACACTAAACCCCCGTGAATTTTTAGTCTATGTTTGGCAAAGGGTTAGTAGAGTGGTTACAAGGGTTTAATCCTTCGCTAACGTGCCAGACACCCATTTATACTTAAGGGGCTTGGTAATTCGTTCCCAAGGGTTAATATAAGTTAACCCGTCAAAAAGACGGGTTAAATATTCTACCTAGTAAGGTGGTATAACTTTAACCCATCTTGCAAGGGAGCGTAGGTGAGGGAAAAAGTTACGCCCACACTCCCGTGCAAGACGGGTTGAAGTTACACCGCCTTAATAGGCGGAATAGTTAACCTGTCTTTTTGACGGGTAACTAATCCTAAACCTTGAGAATGGTAAACATGCTACTTAAGCATAAATAGATTTTTGGCAGGTTAGTGAATGGTTAAACCTTTTTAACCCCTTCACTAACCCTTTACCAAACATAGCCTTAGTGTTTTGGAGTAAACCCTCAATAACTTTCAAATTTGCACTAAACCCCAATAACCTTTTGGAAATGCAGAAAATCTACAATAAGTTTCTACACTTTGCATATAACCCAATAAATTAGAAAAAAAAACAATGTAAAAAGGTATTTTGAAAGTTATTAGGGGTTTAGTGTAGTTTACCCAACATATATCAGGGGGTTTCTGCAAAAGTTATTGAGGGTTTAGTGTGATTTTGAAAGTTATGTTATTGGGGGTTTACTCCAAAAAGCTGAAAGTTCTTGAGGTTTATGGAATTTACCTTTTTTTTTCAAGAAGAAGTTTAATAATCATGCCTTTTATATGTTACTAAGATCTCCCTATATGGTAGTAAATAGTAATATATTGGTCATGACCCACGCTAGCTACAGACAATGGAATCACAGATCCTAGCTAGAGGTAAACAGTATGGGTGCTAAAAATATTTGTTTCAGCGAATATATCTATTATCCATTATCCATTAGGATGTAGATATATCCTATCAATATCTATGTCGATAGGATATGAGTGCGGATCTGAGATATATAGTGAAATATCTCGATCCATATCGAAATTATTTGAGCATATGTTAGTCATCGAGTTATAATTGTTTTAATCCTTAGATTGATGAATTTAAAATTAATTTTGATGATCAAGAGATTTAAACTTAGCTTTTCAAATATAAGGAACATGTTAATGTACTTCTTGTATCATATGAAAAATATTCTTTTCAATATTATCTGGATTTTTCATATTCGTTTTGTATCGGCATGTATAATCGCATACATATATCTTTTCAATATTATATGAGTTTTTACTGAAAAATCCATATTCGTATTCAAAATTGAAAATTAGATACAGATATTATGAGCATCGTATATGAGCCACGGTCGAACTATTAGCACCTCTAGTTGCCTCACAAATTCCATGACATCTGCATTAATCAATCTACCTTTTACAGCAAAAAGAAATATCTAAGAAAATAGAAAAAAATATTTACATCAGAAAAAATAAATAAATTGGCATTATCAAATCACATGTATGTCCATAAAATACAAGCAGGATCATATTGAATGATGTGGGTACAGAGAGAAAATAACACAGGAACCTGACTAAAAATCACATATACTACAACAAATACATGTATCCAATGACACCCTCAAAACAAATAACAAAAAAAAAAAAAAAAAAGGAAAGACTTCACAGTTCCAATTTCATTATCCTATATAACCATTTCTAAGTATAGCAAATTAAGGCTATCCCTATGCTCTCCCCCTCTTGCATCTAGTACACGTTCACAAGTATTGTTGATGCCTTGCGGTTCCAAATTAGATCTCCATCAAAATTTCGCGGGCCTCACTTGAAATGGGACATAATTTTAAGATGATCACCATCCATAAATGAACGAATATTATATGTACTTCACAGGGTTTCTGGTACATCGAGATCTGCGATGCATGCATCCCACTTCACTTGTGTAGCAACAGATCTGGTTGCTTAGAAGCTGAATCAAGGAGTATCACCCAACCTTGCATTTGTCGTGGTATCAGCTATTCAATTGAATGTAAGGAGAACCAGAGATGCATCGACCATACAAAATTGCAGCTAGCACTTAATTCTTTTGAATATATAGTGACAGAGTTTTGTAATTACTACCAATAATTTGTCCTATATGCTGCTTTCTGTAGGATGTATCTATTTCCTCCTAGGCGCCCCTTGGTTGCACGAATAGGTTTGGTTGCAAGTTAATAGCTGGTCATATAAGACTATACTTCTTTGGACTCTGGATTAACTTCGCAGCAAAAGGTATTTTGGCGGGGAAACAATACGGAACTGATAAAAATAGCTTTAACATGTTAGCCGTGTTGAATGAACAACAGAAGGGAAAAATTGAACTCAACGGCTATGAAATGTTATGTAAGGGTTTGAGAAATCAGAAGGGAGAAATCCAAACTTGCTCTGAAACCAAATTCACCCTTAAAGAATAGTGCATGATGAATGGGTTATATCGCACACATGGAGTCTCCAATTACTCGAAAAAGGCACTGAAAGACTCATGATTTGCAAAATTAGACATGAAATTTCTACATTGTTGTCTATTTTGTTCTTTGGTTGTATATGTACTTTAAGTTGAAAGCATGCCCATTAGCGAAATCTAAGATCTTTTCCCCTTTCTAGTATTTCTTAGTCTTTGCTGAATGTTGGAGGTTGCTTTTTTGGATGAACGAGCTTAAAATTGCATGGCCGCATATAGCACAAGCCCTCTCTTATATATAACTTTCATGCAACGAATTTGACAGAAATATATAAGGTTACTGTCAGTAATAATCTTTTATCGGGCTTGCTGTACTTTCCATCACAAAGAATATCTTGAAGGAAAAGCTTTGATGACTGACAGTGCAATTAGAAGCATGATCAGTAACTACAAGTGCTCATTTGTTCAGGTATTTACTTGAGTTGCTAACTCTCTCTAAAATCATTTATAACCAAAACAAAAATTTCAAAAGAAGAGTCTCAAATAAATAGCTCATACCTCTGGTCTCAGTATAAGATCAATCTTCAAAAGTATATTAAGCATACTGAGCATCTTTGGTGGTGCTGATGAGCTGACAACAATCTTTTGGCATGAACTATATCATAGGTTTTCGGTTATGTTGGAAATGCTCCACACCTATGAATAGTACCATCAAAGAGATGAGTTAATAAAGAAACATTCTAGAGGAAAAATTTATGCAAAACGAAAATTTTATTAATTATTAGTTAATAAGAAATCAGATAACTTAATGTAATCTGCTATGTAAAATCAGATTGTTTTATACATCTTATAAACTGAATTCATGAAGATGCTACCTACACAGTAATAAAAGGGATAAAAAGGAAAGAAGAACAATAGAAGAAGAAAATTAAGTTAGTAAGTTGCTATTGTAATCATGATATACAATATATAGACCCTGCTTCGTTATGAGTCAGTAACTTTCACGGACGTCTGTAAAAGAAAAGGACACCTTACCTCAATTATCACACTCATACATAATTATAAGATGACCGAGCCTTCTGTTACTCGACTATCAAATAACACAAACTACTATACTCTAATTAAAATGTATCCGAGGTGATAAAGGGAATAGTTATGGCCAGTTATGGATAACCAATTATAAAATGCAGTACTAATCCTCATAATTGTTTTGCTTCTCTGCATGATCTTAATCGACGCAGAAGGAATGAACGAATTGACGACGAAGGAAGTCGAGAGGAATGTCAAGGACGAGGAATAGGGGGTGATGAGAAGTCCAAAGCAAAGATGAACACACGTTCAAATTTTGTAGCACCTTCCAAAGAAGGTGCTTAACAATTTGAACATGTAGTCAGCTCTGTTTTGGACTCCTCATCAACCCTAAGTCCTCCTCCTCAACTTTCCTCTCAAGACCATTCATCTCCCGGTCCTTCAACATTGATATAAGATTATGCGATAATAGATAATCCGGAGAGTTTAAAAAAAAGATTAGCACAATTTGTAGTAATAGATTATCGATAATGGACCACAACATTTTTTTTCTCTTTGTTTTCGTAACTTTAACATTTGCTATGTTTATTCTTTTTCCCAAATTAAGAGATGAGAGTGAAGCGCGGAGCTAGGCTTACATGCGTAGTGTTGAATTTTACTCCCCATGAAGATATAAATAAATCACAAAATATCGAGAAGAACCGCATTATTTATCATTCAAGAGAATCTACCGACTTCATCCTTAAACCATGTCAGGGCTCCACTCCTTTTAAGGCTCGACATGTTTAAATCTGTCTCCATCACTGTTCTTTACGACAACGAAAGACTATACATAGAGAAAGCAAGCAACCCTATCTCTAGCTTAACTTCCCCAATTTGCATAGCATACAAACTCTTTTATTATGATGATAAAGCTCAATCTCTCTTAACCATGACAAAACTCTAATTCTAACCAACCACTTGAAGTTAATTATGAAGAATCAAAGACACAAATCCTAACATGTAGGTCAGATGGCTTTGCCTACGTACCAACTTGTGATCCTTCGCGTAAGAATGGATTAAATTCAAACTAATATTACAACAAATGTACGATCTAAAATAACCTAAGACTAATATCTCTATTGAACTTAGTTATTTTTCTTGATTATGATTAATCACATTAATCTCCAACACGTCCATGCACCAATTTCAAACATTTAAAAGCATAATAATATTAATATCAACAGAAAAGTACTCGTTTTCTATCAATTCACAAATATCTTGAAAGGAGGAAAAAAAAAAACTTATCTGATATTGTATTAGGATTCCTTCAGATCTCTAACAATTGCTGCATTTTTCCTACTTCATTGGCAATCACAACGATAACAACTGCGAAGGTGACCTCCTCCCATGACGCAGAAGACTTCAACTGAAGGAGTTCTACGTTTAATTTCAAGGTTGAGAGAGAGAGATGGATGTAAAATGGACGAAAGTTTCAGCGGAAGTGATCGTGGAATCTGCGAAGGTGGTGGCAGAGGTGAGAGAGGGTATTGGAAAACAGAAAAATTAATTAATTAGAATGTGGGATTTACTTGGCGAATTATATAATGGTGTGAGGAGAAATTGAGGAGTTAATGGTGGCCACAAATTCGCCCTCAAATTTGGCATTTTACATGGTCTTCTTGTTGACCTAATATTCTGTTATCTTAACGTATAAAGATCGGGTCAAATGAACATATATGTATATTTACTATAATATATTATAATAAAATTATAATTTATAATTTACTTTAATATTATAATACAATCTATGACATTATCAATAACATATATTGTAATATAGAATTACAATATAACACAATATATTATATTATATTGTGCATATTAATAATATTAAATAGTTTTAAAATATATTATGATAATATCTTATATTATATATATTATATTGTGTAGCATTAATATTTTTGCCAACATCCTCAATCTGTTCCCAATCTTTCCTCCTTTTAAAGATCTGGGTATTCCTTTTAAAAAGGGTGCTCTCAACAAATCGATTGGCAACCCTCCTTGACAAATTTTCTAGGCTATCCACATGGAAAAGTAAACTTCTATCTATTGGAGGATGTTTGACTCTAGTTAACTCGATCTTAACCTCTCTACCTCTTTACTTTCTATCATTCTTCAAGTTGCCAAAATGGCTTATCAAGGCAATCGATAAAACTAGGAGGAATTTCTTATGGGTGGTAGGAATCTCTTCTTGCAAAGCTCTTATTAAGTGGAGATTGGTGCCAAACCAAAGAAGGAGGGAGGCTTGGGAATTATCAACCTCTCCGATTTTAATTTGTCTCTTCTCTCTAAATGGATGTGAAAGGTTCTTCAGGAAAAGCCCCTACTAAGTAGAGTTCTTAGCTCTATCTACTCATCTAGTCTTCCTAATCCTAGTTGCATACCACTTGGCCACTCTGCCTCTAAATTCTGGCGAGACGTTTATTCTAGCAGCCTAGCTTTTAAGAGTTTGGTCTAATGGAAATTAGCTGAGGAGACTTGCTTACGGTTCTAGGAAGATAAGTGGTCTGGTCATAATTCATTGGCTTCTCTTTTCCCTCTGGCTTACAAATTAGCTCTATGGTTTAAGGTTTAGAGAGAGAAAGGGGATAACATAGCATTGAGGTTTATGCAGAGAAAACAAAGTGAAGGTGGTGAGTTAATGGAGGAAATGGCGGAAGTAGACAGGATTTACTCGGGGAATCATAAAAGGCTGAGGAGTAATCAAGGGTTTACGGTGGGCCCCAAAGTCTCCCCTCAATTCGCCTGAAAATTTTCCACTTTTACCTCTTCTTCTCGTATTTTAAGTTAAAAGATCAGGTCAAATGAACATTAAGAGGGTTCTAAACATACTAGTTCCTTGGGGTTAATTAGTAAGCTTTTATGGCAGTACCGAACCCATGATTTCTTTTTTTCCTTTTTCGAGGGAGCCCATGATCCTTGAGACTATGGGTATCAAACTCATGGGCCGGCTTTTACGCATAGCCTCAGGTATTCCATTAAATTAAATTCTTGTTAATGCTCTCCAGGAAAGTCGAACATGAGACTTTAGAGTATTATTCATAGACAGCTTACCAACTCAGCTAGACCCTCTTGGGTAATACCGAACCCTTAAATGATCATGCAAATGGTTTGCAATTGATTTCTTTGAAAGGATTTGCATCAATAACTTAGCATATATCCGACATCATGTTCTTATGCCTTAATTGCACTTAAATACACTATAGTTTCCCTACTTAGCACTTATATACCCTCACTTGTTTTAGGAAACGCTTATGTTCGCTAAGGCCCCGTTTGGCAAAGGGTTAAGGAAGAGAGACTAAGGAGAAGGATTAACATAGTTAGTGATAAGCCGAATGACTAAATTATTAACCCATTATAAAAGGTTTATTTTAGCTCTTGTGATCATTTTAGTGTTTGGAAATAACAAGGATTTTGAATATTTTCTTTATAATTGGAGGGTTAACTCCTATTCCTTCTAAATAGGAGTATTAGTAAACATCTCATTTTGAGAGGTTAACTTATTTTAATCCCTCTAGAGGGGTAAGCTTAACATACGTATTTTTTGCTTTTGGCAAATTATGGAGTGATAACTCACTTTAACTTGTATAGATTTTTGTATTTGGCGGGTTAAGAAGGGTTAAGTCTCCTGCTCACTTATCCCCTTGCCAAGCGGCACCTAAAGTTTATAAATTCGCGCTTTAATACTCGGTTATGCAAATGTGAGAATTTTCTCTGAAAATTCTCATTCGACATTCATGCTAATCTTTGAACATTTTAACTCTTAATAATTTAACATGAAAAAGCTCCTAATATTTGTTGAATTTAATGTTAAACCTATCAAAATCCTATCTAAAATAAAATTAGGGTTGGTCTAAAATAGAATTACATTAATTTTATCGGTAAAAGCAAAAATTAAGAGTTAAAAGTTCTAAAATTAACATTTATATGTCACATGAGAATTTTTGTTGGGAACTCTCAGTTTGCATAATTGAGATATTAAAATGCAAACTTTAAAACTATTTTTTACTTAGGAACTTCGTCTAGGAGAACTTGAGACTTTTATTTATTGAAAAAGAGATTACAGAATATTGGCCAATAGAAAATTTTGAAGCATGTGAAAGCAGGATATTGTAGAATCATCCTTTAACATGGAATACTAAACATCTTGAAATTCTCCAAAGGCGTAAAGATTAAAAATTACATAGGCAACCACAAACTTTAAGACCTAAAATAGGCAAACCATGAATATCCAGACACAAAGATCCTTATATTGAGGCAGACACTCTGAGATGAGTGAAACATGATAAAATATTGGTAATCAAACTTTAAAAACTTTAGGATATATAAATATTGCCAAAAGCAAGTGAGGGTTGTTGGTAAAAGTCGGGATGATTGTCATTGATTTGAATTTGCTACGGCTTCTTTGGTCTACAACGAAATTCAAAAATGCCTTTTATTTTAAAGTACAATGAAAATTAAAAAGATTACAACTTTTATCCTTGGTGAACAAACACGAGGATCTACGTTATATCGGATCACGCTTGCGTGGGTTCTTCTGTCTTGGGGACTTATTGTGTCCGTGGACCAGCGCAATTCGATCCGGTGTAAGCAGTTACGGAACTACAGGCGTAGGGGCTCGTTTCACGAAGGAAGCGAAGCTGGGGATCACACTCACGAAGGAGAGAGGATGCGCTGCGGGGATCACACTCCACGAAGGAGAGTCGGCCGGGCGGGTGAGATCTACAAGGAGAAATCCGGCTATCCACGAGGTTAAGAGCGAAGCTTAACCTAGGGGTATCGTAGTTCGACCGAGTTTGTTTACTTTATAGATCGGCGTCGGCCGGACTTGAGCTGGCGTTGCTGCGAGGCAGGTGCGTCGTAGATCTCGCTGAGGGCTCTTCCAGAAGTCGCCAAAATCCAAACCAAAATCCTCCCCAACCACAAGACCCCCTATTTATACATCTCAGGGGTGCTTCTCGACAATTGGCGAGCCACCTCGGCTTTCGCAGGAGAGGCTCGACGTGTTGGCCGATACCGACGCCCAGAAGGGTGGCTCGACCATGGTGGCGAGCCACCGGCACCGTTTAGCGCGGTACCTCGACAATTTGGTAGAGTGGCTTTAACCGGCAGAACCACCTCGGTCATTTGGTAGAGTCGTTCGTCGGTTGAGTCGTTTTGAGTCGATTCTTCGTCGATTCTTGGTCTTCGGGCTTAGTTTTGCTCGGTGATGTGCCCGTTGTGTTGAGTCGTGTCCGATCAACTTTTGAGCTCAAGCGGTTCGTTTGCATCGGCGGACTAAGAATGCGGTTGATTCCGTCTCCGTCAGCGTTTGAGTTTAGCCAACTTCGCCTCGTTGAGCTTCGTCGTCGGGTTTTCTCCGCGGCCAGCGTCGTTCGCTTAACCGTCGCCTGCGCCGACTCACTTCATGGGTTCGTCGGCTAAGCTTTATCGTTTTTGGCGTAATCGCGTCGGCGGCGTTAAGGTCGGCGCCGTCGGATGGATCGTCGGTTGTCGACACCGTTTCTGAGTCTTGTTAGAATGCTTGATAAGCAATTTTTATGCCTCTGAGATACCCCTCAAAGCGTCTGGATCTCGATTCTTGATGATGCAGGATGCTTTGGACATATATTCCGACCTTCGGTCGGTGAGGGTCCCAAAAGATAGCTTCAAGTCTTGATTCTTCCGGATCATCCGGTTCTTTGTAGGATTCGATAAGATCCGCGGTCTGCATTTATTGTCGACCGTTTGTTGAAATCTTGATTCGGCGGTGGGTGAGTTTTGTTTGTAACTTCGTTGTCGGTTGGTTGTCATCGGACTTTTAGACTTATCCGGTATGTCGGCGAACTCTTTGTTGGCGACATGTTAGTTGTGTGTCGAGTACATGGAATTTCATAACCCTCGATCGGCTATTTCTTCCATCATCCGTGTGTGGTTAGTTTAACCACGTGGGAGGACCGATCTTTTCATGGAGATATACTCAGGATTCCTTGTCGAAGCGGAGGAACCATTTTGGTTTCAACTCTCGTCCTAGCTTTTCGGTCGTGCGGCCTTTGGCGGTGTGGATCCGAACCGTTGATCGGTAAATTTTGGCGACAACGCATTGGTTGGCGTCGCTCTTGCATTACTCCTATTTGGAGTATTATTATCCATAGTGGGAGGAATTTATTCCCGTTCGAGGGTTGCCGATAGGTCTTCGTGACAGCATACCCAATTGGTAGTGCGGTGGGAGGAGTCTTTTGAGGTAAATAGATAAGTCAATATAAGCCTCGTCGATTAGTCAATTTATCCTCTTTAAGGTTCCATAAGGAGAAATTGAGGGTTATTGAGTTATCCTAAGAATATTTCTTGTGAGAATATTCTTAAGGAACTTCAGCAATTAGGAAGCGGTTTATACTCGTAATCCTATTGGAGTAGGATTAGGCGTAGCGTTGATTGGCGTCGATGCAATCCGCATGATCGAGTTATCCTAAGAATATTTTTTGAAAATATTCTTAGGGAACTTCTCGATAAATTAGGAAACGGATTATACTTCGTAATCCTAGTTGGAGTAGGATTAGGCGTAGCGTTGATCGTCGTGCAATCCATACGCGATCGAGTTATCCTAAGAATATTTTTGTGAAAATATTCTTAGGAACTCTCGATAAATTAGGAAGCGGTTTATACCGTAATCCTAGTTGGGTAGGATTAGGCGTATGCTGATCGTCGATGCAATCACCGCGATCGAGTTATCCCTAAGAATATTTTTTGAAAATATTCTTAGGAACTTCGATAAATTAGGAAACAGTTTATACTAATCCTAGTTGGAGTAGGATTAGCGTTGATGAATCGTCAATCCGATACGATCGAGTTATCCTAAGAATATTTTTGTGAAAATATTCTTCGAGAACTTCGATAAATTAGAGCGGTTTATACTAAATCCTAGTTGGGTAGGATTAGGCGACGCGTTGATCGGCGTCGATGCAATCCATCGATCGAGTTATCCCTAAGAATATTTTTGTGAAAATATTCAGAACTCTCGATAAATTAGGAAACAGTAATCCTAGTTGGAGTAGGATTAGGCGACGCGTTGATCGGCGTCGATAGAATTCGCGAGGTGTTATCCTGCCGAATAAGCCTTCAGAATCTTTCCCAATATAGCGGAGGAATTAGGAGCTAATTAACGGACTGATTTGGCGTTATCTTCACATCAAAACGAGATTCCAATTAGGACTCCTAATTGGGGGCTGATTAGAGTCCTAATTAGAATTGATTTGGACTCCAATTAGAATTCCTACTTCTTGCCAAATAGGAGTCCTCGTTCAAAGAGGATTGGGTGCATGTGGGGTTGTTATAAATACCCACCAACCCTCCTTTTCTCTCCTAGGGCGCCCCTCTCGTGCTTTCTCTTGTCTTCATCTCGTTTCTGCCATCTCCTCTCTCTCAAGCGGCGAGGTACATGCGAGAGCGTCTTTCTTCTTCTTCTTCTTTTCTTTCTCTCTTTTTTTTTTGTTTTGTGCATGAACAGGTGCAAAATCGACAAGACGGGAGAACGGCGTCGACGGTGGCGACGATCGAATACGCCAGCGACGGCTGCTTGGCAAAGCGCCTTAAGCGCTGACACAAGCGGCGATGCACAGAAGCCGGCAGAGCTACCGGTAAACACAGTATGACAGCGCTAAGCGACTGAAGCGCCGGTACGCGAGCACTGGCGCGGCGGCAAACGCCTGAAGCGGCAACGCAAATGACTGAAGCGCCTGGCGCTGCTTTGCCGCCGAGGCATGCAGAACGTGTTGGTCGTCGGCCTTTATTTGTTACGTTCGCGCCGGTCGCGGGCTTACGGTCTTTCTTGATGCCTTTTGTTGATTTTCAAGCGCATATCGACTTTATTTGTCTTCTTTTGCGGTTTCGATGTCGTCGGAAGATCCGCGATGCGAGTCGATCAACTTCGCCGCGGCGGCGTGAATGCGCCTCCTTCTTCGGTGGTGTGCGCGTCATCGTATTCATTACATATATGCGTTGTATCCCGCTTAGTTCTCCTTTGTGATTGGGAAGAGCGAGATTCTCCTTCGTGAGGATCGGCGGTGTGTATTCGTTATGACCCAGCCGTTCTCCTTTGTGGCGATTGGGAAGAGATTCTCCTTACGTGAGGATTGAGGCTTCAAAGATCACCGTCTCGATGTTTTAGCGGGGCGATTTCACACCGTACTCTGCGAGTAGAGCGGGATATATATTGTCGCTTTGTTTACACGACTATATTTATCGTTCTCGGGCATTTATCTGGTGAAATCGTGGTACCGTTATAAGGTAAATGACGATCTCATGGGTTCGAGAAGAGTTCTGTATCTTTGCTTCCTTTTTTAAGATATTCCTCTAAATGATCGGTTAACCCTATTCTCTTGTGGTAGGGATGCTCCGATGATTATTCGTCTGCTTGAAGGCTCCCAATGTCAAGTCTCGATTCTCAAGGTCATCAGGAGAAGGCCTTTTCCAGAGAAGCGAACATTGGCGAACACTCGTATGAAGAAACATGGCTGAGCCTACTATCATAATTTGGGATGGCGAGTTTGAGGATCGCTTCCATCATCAGCTCCACCGCCTCCCTTCTGACCTTGGCAGAAACCGGGATTTCAGACAGTATAGAGGCGGGTGGAGGCCAGGTTAATTGACGGACCACTTCCACGGATTCAACCTATTAGAGATTGCCGGGCCATCTGCCGTTCGACTCGGTTACGTGATGGGTCTCCTTCATTTGTTGGAGAATGGTTTGAAGCAGCGATCTCTATTATCGAGGTTAGATGGGCGACTCCTATGGTCTTCGCCCATTCATAGAGTATCTTGGAGGAAATTCAGCGTGTTGGTGGCCCTCGGCTAGCTAATCGTTGTGAGCAAAAGCTCACTAGGCGCTAACTCTTGCGTCACCGTGTGGAGGATTTAGCCTTTTGAATCATCGCGATGAGGTGATCGACTCATCGGCGAAGCTCGGATCAAGGCTTCGTGAGCGTTTTTAGCGAGAGGAAAATATCGAGCAAGAGATCATATTTTCGAACTCATATGGCGGCAGCGTCGCTGCGGCGTAAGATAAACTTGTACCACACCATGTCGAGCGTCTGAGGAATCGGGGCTGTTCAAGGGAGAAAGCGTTGAAGGATTTCCGCAGCGTGAGTGCACGAGTCGGGATGTCGAGCGTGAAAGAAAGTCCTGGCGTCGTCGGGAACATGTAAACTATTGCCAATGCGAGAAGAGGAACTTGAAGCCAAGGCTCGGGTTCGGCGATCCGGGGAGGAAAAATTAGCGGCTGTCAGGTGACCTTGCTTCCTTCACATTCTTGGATTGCGCCAATGAAGTCGATGTCTTTGCGAGACTTTTACGTTCTCTTTGTTCGGCCAGTCGTTCGATTTTTATTTAGATGTATTATCATAACTTTGCTTGAATCAATTGTCTCGACAATTGTAGCTCCTTCTATATTTGCTTCAAATGAATAAGATTTATCCCTTTCATTATTTATTATGATTCTTTTACTTACGTCGAAATAATTAACCATAATACTTATAGGATTTTGGCAAACCCTCGACCATCAGCGGGTTTGATTAGCCTTTACCAACCAGTTTGAGTTGGGCTGGCGTCGCGATTATCGAGGATCCGTTCGCGCGTGGCGTTGTGCTAAAAGAATGAAACTCTTCTAGACTTGTTGCTATGATATTGAATACATAGGCTTCGTACTCTTTTACGGGCAAGAGACCACCTTGGCGTGTTACCGTAGACTCATCCCTTCTTAGGCCGGGATGAAATACCCGAGTCGAACTCGGTGTCTTCTTCAATCGGAAAAAGACTAAACCCGACAGCAGCGTGTGGCGTTGGCTTTATCCCTTCTTAGGCTTGGGATAAAATACCCGGTCGAACTACATCAATCAATGTACCTTTTAACAAAAATAAATAGACTAGAAAATAAAAAAAATATTTACATTAGAATAAATAAATAAATTGACATTATAAAATCACGTGTATGTCCATAAGGTACAAAGGTACAAGCATGATCAATGAACACGATCATTGAATGATGTGGGTATTGATTATCATGTTTTATTGCATTGCATACCCATATTTCAAATAAGTTTCATGCAAATAAATAATTAGCATTATATTTTTATTTTGTTTTGTAGAAAAATGAAGAAACAAATAAAAGCTCAAATGAAGACTATCTGAAGCACAAAAACTCCAAATTAACCTCAGTTGAAGCTGAAGAGAAGCCCAAAAGAAGCCAAAGAAGCACAAGAAAATTCGGAGGAAAATGGCCTAAGAAAACAAGTCAAAACAACGCCATTGATTAGCCCATCGATGAGTGCTACAAGAATTTTAGTCTTTCATCCAATGGCCTAAAATTGATTCTCGGGGCCAAGTTTGATCGAATGGCTTATATTGGTGTATGTAATGTATAAATAGGGATAGAGAGTGAGAGTGAGAGATGTGAAAAATTTTATAGATCATATTTTATGGATAGGAGGGCTACTCTTTGAGAAGACCTTTTAAATATCATAAAACTTTAGTTTTATAATAAAAATAAAAATTATTTTTCCACTTTAAATTTCTTCTTCTTCTCTTTTATTAATGAAGACTTGAAGATTTTTTCTTTGGTCTAAGTAAGGGGCCAACCCTTTGCAATGTGAGTTTCTTTTAGTTTTAATATTTCTTGTTTAATTAAAATTGCATGTTTAGGAAATAGTTTATATTAAATTCATGTTTTGCTTTGCTTACTTAATTTTCACTCTTAGTTAATTTTTAAATTAATTTAGGAGTAGATTAATTTCATGCTTAGATAGTTAGCTTAGTTTCTTTCTTTTATTTTCTTTTTATAATTAGTTTCCTTTCTTGCCTTTTATGCATGCTTTCTTTATTTGCTCATAATTTGGGATTTAATAAAATGTGTGGCTAAATTTCTCAAGATAATTAGGATAAGAGAAAACTAATTTAACTTATTTATTAGAATTTGATTTTCTCTTTTATGCCTTAATTATTTATGTAGAGATTAATCATTTAAGATAATAGTTGGTAGAATATTCTAATTTGATAGGTTATACTTTTTTAAGTTGTTTGATAATTTATGCTTATTATTCTTCTATTATTTTTAATTGATTATCTTTGAATAAATTTTAATTTTATTTTGAGAATCTATCTTGATAATCTATGCTTTTTAATTAGATTGATATATTTTTAATTCTAAAATAAATAAAAAAGAGTAATTTCTAGATCTAATAAATAGTTATCTAGTTGAATCTATCTTAATTTTCTAGTTTAATTCTCTTTCTTTTCTTTTTAGTCTCTAATTTGTTTTATCTTTTCTTTTCTTTCTAATTCTTTTGATTTTGTATTTTCTTTCAAGTTCTTTTATCTCTCCATTTTCTTTATCCATTTTGTCTTATTTATTTTATTTATTTATATTTTTTTATTATTTCTCTTTTCTTATTTGCATCTATTCTCCTCTCTCCCTCTTTCTTGTTCTATTTTTAATCAAAATTTCAAAACCCTCTTTCAAACCTTTTCATAAAAACCTCTTTTCAAATAACTTTTTTTAAAAAATAATAAAAACCCCCTCATTGTGGTTTTACATTTTCTATACTATAACTTGGTTGTGAACTTGCAACACACTTCATTTCTAACACAACGAAGTTTTTATGGGCATAAAGAGAAAATATGAGTAGTTGACCAAAAATCACATATACTACAACATATACATTTATTCAGTGATACCCTCAAGAAAAAAGAATCAATTACATTGTTCCAATTTCATATTTTGATATAACAACTTTTAAATTTGCCAAATTAGTGGCTATCTCTATACTTTCCCTTACTCAAATGTTTCGATACATTGCAGTTCCAAAGTAGATCTCCATCAAAACTCCGGGCCCTCACTTGAAATGGGACATAATACAAAGGTGATCACAATCTATGAATGAGAATATATGTGTATTTACACAAATGTTTCGATACATTGCAGTTCCAATGTCATTGTCGCCATCGAGATCAATTATGCATACATCCTACTTCACTTGTGTAGCAACGGATATCACTGGTTCGCTAAGAGAAGTTGAATCACGGAGTATCACCCAACCCTACATTTTGTGATAAAATCAGCTTTCCAATTGAATGTAACGACAACCAAAGATGCATCAACTATACTTAAATTGCAGCTAATGCATAATTCTTTTGAATATATAATGATATAGAAATTTGTAATTACTATAAAAATTCATTATCTATGTTGCTTTCACTAGGATGCATATGTTTTCCCTAGGCTCCCTTTTGTTGGCATCATAGAATTTCGAGAATGTTTTCTGATTTTTTTCTTTGGTTGTTTATGTACTTCAAAGTAGAAAGTAAATCCCATTAGCAGAGTTTTTAATCTTTTCCTTTTCTAGATTTTTATGGTCTAGGCCAAAATTTGGAAGGTTTCCTTTGATGAACGAACTTAAATTGCATTACAACATGTTTCTTTTATCTGCCAATTGAATTAGACCCAACTCTTTTCTTGTTCATAATTTCTGTTGCCACGAATTTGACAGCAACATAGAAGGTTACTGGTAATAATCTTTTATCGAGCTGTGATCCTTTCCATTGTCAAGAAATTTTCAATGGGAAAAAGCTTTGATGACAGACAATGCAACCAGATGCATGAGTAAATGCAAGTGCTCATATTTCCAAAACGATTATACGTGAAACATATAATTAAAAAAAAGGAAAAAAGATCATACTTCTGGTCTCAAACTACGATCAGTCTCCATGAATATATCAAGCTGGAGCATCCGCGGTGCTGATGAGCTTCAACAGACAGCAATGCCTCACACCTAAGAACAGTAGCATTCTAATAAATCAGTTAACAAAGAAATATGCAACCCCAGAAATTATAAAAAAATATGTAACAATATACTCTCATTAATTGTTATATAACAATATAATTGTTCCACAATTTCGAAATGGTATAGCTATACCGTATACAAGCCATGGTAGTAGCAATGACAAATAAACAGTACCTAGGACATGCCAAGAGACAAACAAGCATGTAATTTTAATATTAGGAAATGAGGAAAAAGAGGAGTGGATTTATGGCTATTTGAATCATCATCACGAAACAAGGAACATTTCAATTTGCTAAATAGGCCGTAAGAAATATTAAGGGAAACACTTGTTCTAAATCTTATATAATAAAGGTAATGAGAATCGAACAGTACATGAATACATTCTCCCAGGTTTGCATTGTACATGGATATACAATTCTTTAGGACACTCCTGTAAATGATACATTTAACTTCAAGACAAGGCAACCAACTAAAGTTTTAATGCACCAAGTTAATCTGTACAGAAACTTAAGAAATTGAATCCTACTTCTACAACATAGACATTTCAAAACTCGCCAAAGTTCTTAGCGAGGAAAAGGAAAAATTATCAATAATTTAGCATAGATGGGAAGCTCTCTATATTTACCATCTTATGACGGATCAAAGTCTAATATGAACTAATATTAAATTTTACTTTTATCAACCCACCTTGACCATAGATCAATTATTTAATGTAATCTACTCAAAAATCAGATTGCTTTATAAATCTTATAAACTGAATTCATGGATGTGCAACTTCCATGGTAATGAAAGGGAAAAAGAAAGAGAACAACATATAGATTAAGAAGAAACATACATTAAAAATTTTTCTTACGATTCACACTTAAAGATGCATATGCTTCAGCACCATGTGAGCTGAAGTCTCTTCATATATTGTGATACAGTACAAAATATTATATCTCCATTTTCCTATCAACTACTCATCTACTTCTGGATTTTCTATTACCAAGTTACAAGAATCAAAATATTGGGTAAGCAATGGATGGAAAAGGATTAAAATAACTTTTGATTGAGCAAACTGATCATAATGATCATTGAATGGCAAGTGATGTTTCTTACGATTCACAGATAGATCTGGAGCAAAATAACTTCAATTGAGGCGGTTGCAACTATTCAATATTGGCTCAGCATAATAAATATCAGTTCAATTATATTATTTCTTAATAAATAGGTAAACTTCAGAAAATCCACTATGGCTTGTAGGAATCAAAGAAAATCACTCCAAAATATAAAAGGTGTCTCATTTTCAAATAGGGTAAGTGATCATCAATTTCCAATATGATCAAATGTATATTTATATGGAAGTACAGATGATCTATCATATCCTATGACCACAACTTTTGCATCCATTTAACTTAAAAGGTGGTCATACTGTCACTTTTAAAACCGGTGTTTTGTGAAGCTTGCAAACCTTTTAGGGGTATTTTCTAAGTTACCCTTAATTAATTGTGTATTTTTTGTCCTCTTCAAAAACCAAGTATAAGCAACACATAAAATTTCCAAAAGAAGAGTCATAAAATAAATCGCTCAAACCTCTTTTCTCAAAATAATGATCAATCTCCAAGAATATACCAAGCATGGAGCATCTACGGTGGTGGTGATGAGCTTCAATAGACAGCAATCCTTCAGCATGAACCGCCATAAGTTCTTAGATATATGATGGAAATGCCTCACACCTAAGAACAGTAACATTTATAAATTAGTTACAACAGAAAATCCTAGACCACAATTATGCAAATATACTTAACAAAAGAGTCTCATTAGAGATGGGTTAAATCCACATGTCAGAAGTAGTGGAATTTTAAACAAAGTAAATGTTCCGCAATCTCAAGATAGTCTAATTACGGCATACAAGTCATAGTAGCAGCCATGACAAACACACAGTACCCATGATATGCCATGAGACAAACAAGCATGTAAATTTCATGTTAGGAAATGAAGAGCGGATTTATTTTCCTTAAATTTCATAAAATATTTGCTAGAGATGGAGGTCTCTGTGTGGTTTTGGTGGCTATGCTGCAGTAGGATCCGGTGAGCAGAGCCCATGGGAGATTAGTCTTAGATTATTTTAGATCGTGAAACTGTCGTAATGCTAGTTTGAATCTAATCCATTCACGTACAACTTACACGAATGGTCGCAAGTTACCAAGGCAAAATCATGCACAATATATACCAAGCTAAATCTTGCTCTATTGCCTTTATCCCTTCAATTTGACAAAAGGAAAGCAGAGTTAAGATTGAAGTTTCAACAAAGAGATAAAGAGCTAGGGCCCATTATAAATGACCACTTATTCAATATTGCAGTGCTAATCTTCACAATTGTATTGATTCTCTGAAGAATAGTTCACTGTATGATCTTATATAGACGATGGAGGAGTGGACAGATTGTGGATGAACGGGCTGGAGAGAAAGGTGGAGGACAAGGAGTAGAGGGTGATGAAAGGCGAAGCTGGATCAATACTCAATTGTTTGCTAGACAATTTGAACATAGAGTTTGCCGCCTTCCATCGCCAATAGCCCCTCCTCCACCACGCCTCTCCAGATTGTTCATCTCCAATTTGTTCACTCCTCCAGTGCCAATATAAGATTATGTGCAAAGAATCATAACAAATATAAACATAAGCATGACTTTGAGTAATTGGTTATCGATAATGGACCCTGGCATTTTTGCTTTCCCCTCTTTGTTGTCGTAACTTCATGTAAGCTACGGATACTTCGTGTAAGCACAATACAGTTTTGCCCATGTAGTAACATGTGAAACTTCGTGTAAGCTACGGATGGATTGAACTCAAACTAATATCACAATAAATGCACGGCCTAAAATAATAGAAGTCTATATTTTCTATCTTTCTTTATTACTATTATGCCTTCAATCAATTTTTTTGTCCTTCTCAAATTAATCACATTAATAAACAAAAGTTCCGTGCACCAACTTCAAACCTTTAAAAGCACAATAACGTTCAATATCACTGAAAAGAATTCAATTTCAATCAAATCACTAAATATCTTGGAGAGGGGGGGAAAAAAAACTCATCTGTGATTCCTTCAGAATCGGATCTCTGCGCCTTTTCGTTCCGCGTCTCAAAAAACTTGGATTTCTATGGTTTAAGGTTTAGAGAGAGAAAGAAAGGGGATAACATAGCATTGAGGTTTATGCAGAGAGAGAAACAAAGTGAAGGTGGTGAGTTAATTGGAGGGAAATGGCGGAAGTAGACGGGATTTACTCGGGGAATCATAAAAGGCTGAGGAGTAATCAAGGAGTTTACGGTGGGCCCCAAAGTCTCCCCTCAATTCGCCTGAAAATTTTCCACTTTTACCTCTTCTTCTCGTATTTTAAGTTAAAAGATCAGGTCAAATGAACATTAAGAGGGTTCTAAACATACTAGTTCCTTGGGGTTAATTAGTGCTTTTATGGCAGTACCGAACCCATGATTTCTTTTTTTCCTTTTACGAGGGAGCTTCCCATGATCCTTGAGACTATGGGTATCAAACTCATGGGCGGCTTTTACGCATAAATGTATTCCATTAAATTAAATTTTGTTAATGCCTCCGTGAAAGTCGAACATGAGACTTTAGAGTATTATTCATGCATGTACTTACCAACTCACTAGATCTCTCGTAATACCAACCCTTAAATGATCATGCAAATGGTTTGCAATTGATTTCTTTGAAAGGATTTGCATCAATAACTTAGCATATATCCGACATCATGTTCTTATGCCTTAATTGCACTTAAATACACTATAGTTTCCCTACTTAGCACTTATATACCCTCACTTGTTTTAGGAAACGCTTATGTTCGCTAAGGCCCCGTTTGGCAAAGGGTTAAGGAAGAGAGACTAAGGAGAAGGATTAACATAGTTAGTGATAAGCCGAATGACTAAATTATTAACCCATTATAAAAGGTTTATTTTAGCTCTTGTGATCATTTTTAGTGTTTGGAAATAACAAGGATTTTGAATATTTTCTTTATAATTGAGGGTTAACTCCTATTCCTTCTAAATAGGAGTATTAGTAAACATCTCATTTTGAGAGGTTAACTTATTTTAATCCCTCTAGAGGTAAGCTTAACCTTCAGATTTTTTTTGCTTTTGGCAAATTATGGAGTGATAACTCACTTTAACCCTTGTATAGATTTTTGTATTTGGCGGGTTAAGAAGGGTTAAGTCTCCTTAACTCACTTATCCCTTTGCCAACGGCACCTAAAGTTTATAAATTCGCGACTTTAATACCTCGCTATGCAAATGTGAGAATTTTCTTCAAAATTCTCATTCGACATTCACATGCTAATCTTTGAACATTTTAACTCTTAATAATTTAACATGAAAAAGCTCCTAATATTTGTTGAATTTAATGTTAAACCTATCAAAATCCTATCTAAAATAAAATTAGGGTTGGTCTAAAATAGAATTACATTAATTTTATCAAGAACTTAGCAAAAATTAAGAGTTAAAAGTTCTAAAATTAACATTTATATGTCACATGAGAATTTTTGTCGGAACTCTCACGCTTGCATAATTGAGGATATTAAAATGCAAACTTTAAAACTATTTTTAACCTAACTCGTGCGTGTCCCTGCAACTTGAGACTTTTATTTATTGAAAAAGAGATTACAAGAATATTGGCCAATAGAGAAATTTTGAAGCATGTAGAAAGCAGGATATTGTAGAATCATCCTTTAACATGGAATACTAAACATGCCGAAAAATTCTCCAAAGACGTAAAAGATTAAAAAAAATTACATAGGCAACCACAAACTTTAAGACCTAAAATAGGCAAACCATGAATATCCCGGACAAAGATCCTTATATTGAGACAAAGAACTCTCGAGATGAGTGAAACATGATAAAATATTGGTAATCAAACTTTAAAAACTTTAGGATATATAAATATTGCCAAAAGCAAGTGAGGGTTGTTCATAAAAGTCGGATGATTGTCATTGATTTGAATTTGCTTACGCCTTCTTTGGTCTACAACGAATTCAAAAAGAAATGCCTTTTATTTTTACATGCATAATGAAAAAAAAAGATTACAACTTTTATCCTTGGTGAACAAACACGAGGATCTCTCTATATATCGGATCCCGCTATGGGTTCTTGCCTGCGTCGGGACTTATTGTGTCCGTGGACCACGCTAATTCGATCCTGGTGTAAACCCGGTTCGAACTACGACGAGAGGGGCTCGCTTCACTTAAGGAAATGGGGATCACACTCACGAAGGAGAGGATCGTCGGGATCACACTCACGGAGAGAGGACGGAGCGGTGAGATCTACAAGGAGAAATCACAGCTATCCCCGAGGTTAAGACGAAGCTTAACCTAGAGGGTATCTCGTAGTTCGACCCGAAGTTTGTTTACCTTCCGCCTATAGATCGACGCCGATCGACTTGAGCACGGCGGTGCTCGGAACCCGGCGCGTCGTAGATCTCATGGGGTCTTCGAAGTCCGCCAAAATCCAAACCAAAATCCTCCCCAACCACCAAGACCCCCTATTTATACATCTCAGGTAGTTCGGCAATTGCGAGCCACCTCTACCACTTGGTCGAGGAGGCTCGACCATGTTGTCGAGCCACCTCGCGCTTTGCCGAGGTGGCTCGACCATGGTGGCCGAGCCACCTCGGCCGTTTGTAGTACCTCTACCAATTTGGCCGGTAGCTTGGCCATGTTAGGTCGAGCCACCTGGGCATTTGCGAGGTCCGCGACGCGGTTCAGTGCCTTTTTATTCTTCGGCGATTCTTCGGTCTTCCGGGCAGTTTTGCTCGGTGATGTCGCCGTTGTGTTCGAGTCCGTCCGATCAACTTTCGAGCTCAAACGGTTCGCTTTGCATCGACGGACTAAGTACGGTTGATTCCGCCTCGTCAACGTTTGAGTTTAGCCAACTCGCCTTCGTTGAGTTTCCGCCTTTTTTCCACGACGCGTCGCTTTCACGTTCAGACGCTACCGACTCACTTCATGGGTTCGCGACTCGCTTTATGCGCTTTATGCGTAATCACGCCGACGGGCGCTCGGTCGCCACGGATGGATCGCCGGTTGTCGACCCACCGCATTTAGTCTTGTTCGCACCGATAAGCAATTTTTATGCCTACAGATACCCCTCCAAAGCCGCCTCACCGATTCTTGATGAGTCCGGGATGCTTTGGACATGATGGTTCCGACCTTCGGTACCGAGGGTCCCAAAAGATAGCTTCAAGTCTTCGATTCTTTCGGATCATCCAGCTCTTTGTAGGATTCTCGATAAGATCACGGTGCATTTATTGTCCGACCGCTTGTTGAAATCTTGATTCAAGTCGGTGGGTAAGTTTTGTTTGTAACTCGTGTCGGTTGGTTGTCATCGGACTTTTAGACTTATCCGTATGTCGGCGAACTCTTTGTTGGCGACATGT
Source organism: Asparagus setaceus (assembly GCA_012295165.1). Lineage (NCBI taxonomy): Eukaryota > Viridiplantae > Streptophyta > Magnoliopsida > Asparagales > Asparagaceae > Asparagus > Asparagus setaceus. The sequence goes on from WHSE01000136.1 coordinate 28,733, forward strand.
TAGTTGTGTCGAGTACATGGAATTTCATAACCCTCACGGCTATTTCTTCCATCATCATCACGGTGTCGTTAGTTTAACCACAGCCGAGGACTGATCTTTCATGGAGATATACTCCGAGATTCCTTGTCGAACGGGAGACCATTTTGGTTTCAACTCGCCCTAGCTGGTCGGCGAAAGCGACGCTTTGACCGGTGTGGATCCGAACCGCTGATCAAGAATTTTTGGCGACAACGCATTGGTTGGCGCTACATCGCATTACTCCTTGCTGGAGTATTATTATCCATAGTGGGAGGAATTTATTCCCGCCTGCATCGTTGACCGATAGGTCTTCCAGCAACGCATCTAATTGGTATTGGTGCATGGGAGGAGTCTTTTCGGTAGAGCGCCGTCCGGCCAATATAAGCCTCGCCGTAATTGGCCAATTTATCCTCTTTAAGGTTCCACAATAGGAGAAAATTGAGGGTTATTGAGTTATCCCTAAGAGTATTTCTTGTGAGAATATTCTTCGGGAACTTCTCAACTAATTGAAACAGTTCATACCGTAATCTGATTGAGTAGGATTAGGCGACGCTGATTGGCGCCGATGCATCCGCGATGATCGAAGTTATCCCTAAGAATATTTTTTGAAAACATATTCTTCCCGAACTTCTCGATAAATTAGGAAACAGCTCATACCGTAATCCTAGTTGAGTAGGATTAGCGACGCTGATCGGCGCCGATGCAATCCATCGATCGAAGTTATCCCTAAGAATATTTTTGTGAAAATATTCTTCCGAACTCTCGATAAATTAGGAAACAGTTCATACCGTAATCCTAGTTGGAGTAGGATTAGGCGACGCTGCTGATCGGCCGATGCAATCCGCGACGATCGAAGTTATCCCTAAGAATATTTTTGTGAAAATATTCTTCCGAACTTCTCGATAAATTAGGAAAAGCTTTATACCGTAATCCTAGTTGAGTAGGATTAGGCGACGCGCTGATCGGGCCGATGCAATCCGCACGATCGAAGTTATCCCTAAGAATATTTTTGTGAAAATATTCTTCCGAACTCGATAAATTAGAAAACAGCTTTATACCGTAATCCTAGTTGGAGTAGGATTAGGCGACGCTGATCGGGCCGATGCAACCGCGACGATCGAAGTTATCCCTAAGAATATTTTTGTGAAAATATTCTTCCGAACTTCTCGATAAATTAGGAAACAGCTTTATACCGTAATCCTAGTTGGAGTAGGATTAGGCGACGCGTTGATCGGCGCCATAGAATTCAGGTGTTATCCTCGCCAATAAGCCTTCAATCTTTCCCAATATAGCGGAGGAATTAGGAGCCAATAACGGACTGATTTGGCGTTATCTTCACATCCAACGAGATTCCATTAGGACTCCTAATTGGGGGCTGATTAGAGTCCCACTAGAATTGATTTGGACTCCATTAGAATTCCTACTTCTGCCAAATAGGAGTCCTCGCTCAAAGAGGATTGGGTGCATGGGTTGTTATAAATACCCACCAACCCTCCTTTTCTCACCTAGGCCGCCTCTCTCTCTCTCTTTCTTCATCTCTTTCTGCCATCTCTCTCAAACGACGAGGTACATGCACGACGCCTTTCTTCTTCTTCTTCTTTCTTTTCTTTCTCTCTTTTTTGTTTTGTGCATGAACAGATGCAAAATCGACAAGACGGAGAACGGCGTCGCGGTGGCGACGATCGCCACGCCGGCTGCCGGTGACCGGACATTAGCTAAGGCTCTCAAGGCCAGTAAGGTTCAAGGGCTGGCTCAAGACGGTCAAGGGTTCTGGCGCTGGCCAGTACTGGCGCTGGGCTCGCCTGCGACTGGCTGGCGGCGCTGGCGCTGTGCGTAATACTGGCGCTGCCTCAAGACTGGTAAGGTTCGCGCACTGGCGCGACTAGCCGTACGCTGTTACCGTTCGCCAGAGTTTATCGTTTACATTGCTCATATACGGCCGGGGCTTCGGTCTTTTGATGCCTTTTGTTGATTTTCAACCGTGATATCTGACTTTATTTGTCTTTTGCGCCTGGCGTCGCCGGAAGATCACGATTCGAGGAGTCGATCAACTCGCGACGGCGCGTGAATGCACGCCTCCTTCTTTCGGTGGTGTGCCACATCGATTCTCGATATATGCTGTATCCCCGCTTCTTCTTTCCTTTGTGGCGATTGGGAAGAGCCGAGATTCTCCTTCGCGGAGGATCGACGCCTTGATTGTGTATTCTCGCTATGACCCCGCCGCCTTGTGAGGCGATTGAAGAAGCGAGATTCTCCTTCGTGAGGATTGAGGCTTCAAAGATCACCGTCTCGATGTTTTTAACGGAGCGATTTCACACCGTATTTCGCCAGAGAACGGGATATATATTGTCGCTTTGTTTACACGACTATATTTATCGCTCTCCCGCATTTAATACGGTGAAATCGTCAGACTATAAGGTCGTCGACTCGATCTCATGGGTTTCGAAGAGTTCTACTATATCGCTTCCTTTTTTAAGATATTCCTCCTAAATGATCTGTTAACCCTTTATTCTCTTGTGGTAGGCGGATGTCTCGATGATTATTCGCCTACTTCAAGGCTCCCAATGTCAAGTCTCGATTCTCAAGGTCATCCGAGAAGGCCTTTTCCACCGAGAAGCGAACCGCAGCAGGCGGTTAACACTCGTATGAAGAAACCCGCAAGCCTCGAGCCTACTATCATAATTTCGATGACGAGTTTGAGGGATCGCCCATCATCCGCCCACCGCTCCCTTACCTCCTTGGCCGAAACTGTGATTTCCGACTTCGATAGTATGTAGGTGGAGCCCTGTTAATCTTGACGGACCACTTCCACGGATTCAACCTATTGCCGAGATTGCCCCGCCAAAAATACCGCTCCGACTCCAGCTCGGATGGGTCTCCTTCACTGTTGGAGAATAGTTTGAAACAAAGCGATCTCTATTATCGAGGTTAGATGGGCTTAATTCCTATGGTCTTCGCCCATTCATATTGTATCTTGGAGGAAATTCAAATGTTGGTGGCCCTCGCCTAGTTAATCGCTGTGAGCAAAAGCTCACTAGTCGCTAACTCTTGCATCGCGGTGGAGGATTTAGCCTTTTTGAATCATGCGATGATAGGTATCGACTCATCGAAGCTCGGATCAAGGCTTCTCGTGAACGCTGCGAGAGGAAAATATCGAGCAAGAGATCATATTTTCGAACTCATATGAGCGCGCAGCCGCTGCAGCCAGAAGATAAACTTGTACCACACCCATGTCGAACGCATGTGAATCGGACTGCTCAAGGGAGAAGACGCGAAGGATTTCACGCCGGAGTGCACCAGAGTCCGTGATGTCACCAACGCGGAGAAGAAAGTCCTCGAGGCGATGCGTCGAACATGAAGCCGCTATTGCCACACTCAAGAGGAACTTGAGAAGGAAGCCAAGGCTCGGGTTCGAAGCGATCCAGAGGAAAAATTAGCGGCAGGCAACCGACCTTGCTTCCTTCACATTACCGATTGCGCCAATGAAGTCCGATGTGTCAGACTTTTCGTTCTCTTTGTTCACCTGTGTCACGATTTTTATTTAGATGTATTATCATAACTTTGCTTGAATCAATTGTCTCGATAATTGTAGCTCCTTCTATATTTGCTTCAAATGAATAAGATTTATCCCATTCATTATTTATTATGATTCTTTTACTCGCCGTAAATAATTAACCATAATACTTATAGGATTTTGGCAAACCCTCACCATCAACGGGTTTGATTTTTACCAACCACCGCTTGAGTTGGGCTAGCGTATGATTATCGTGATCCGCTCCACGCGGACGTTGTGCTAAAGAATGAAACTCTTCTAGACTTGTTGCTATGATATCGAATACATAGGCTTCAGACTTTTTACGCAAGAGACCACCCAAGCAACGCTGTTACACGTGACTCATCCCTTCTTAGGCTTCGATTAAATACCCTTAATCAACTCGTGTCTTCTTCAATCGAAAAGATTAAACCGGCACGCTGTGAGGCGCTGGCTTTATCCCTTCTTAGGCCGGGATGAAATACCCGTAATCGATCTCGTGTCTTCTTCAATCGAAAAGACTAAACCGCAACGCTGCGTTGGCTTTAGGATTATGGCCAACCCCACCCTCAACGGGTTTGATGAGCCTTTACCAACTACCGCTTGAGTTGGGCTAGCGCGGATTATCTCGATCCGCTCCGCATACGACGCTGTGCTAAAGAATGAGACTCTCTTAGACTTAATGCTACGATGTTGAATACGAGGCTTCGTTTTTCACGGAAGACTAACCCAAGAACGCTGTGAGGCGCTATTTATCCCTTCTTAGGCTTCGAATAAAATGCCCTAATCAACTCGTCTTCTTCAATCGGAGAAAGACTAAACCAAGAACGGTTACCGTAGACTCATCCCTTCTTAGGCTTCGACTAAATACCCCGAATCGAACTCGTGTCTTCAATCGGAGAAAGACTAAACCGCAACGCTGCAGAGGCGCTGGCTTTATCCCTTCTTAGGCCGGATAAAATGCCCCGTAATCAACTCGTGTCTTCTTCAATCGGAGAAAGACTAAACCCAACGCTGCGGTGAGGCGTTGGCTTTATCCCTTCTTAGGCCGGATAAAATGCCCGTAATCAACTCGTGTCTTCTTCAATCGGAGAAAGACTAAACCGCACGCGCGAGGCGGGCTTTATCCCTTCTTAGGCTTCGATAAAATACCCCAAGACGAACCTTGGTGTCTTCTTCAATCGGAAGACTAAACCGCAACGCTGTGAGCGCTGGCCTTATCCTTCTTAGGCTTCTCGATAAAATGCCCCAAGATGAACCTTGGTGTCTTCTTTTGACCGAGAATGACTGAACCGATGAAGATTGATTGAGGTGGGAAAGGAAGAATGTGTTCTATTTCCTCGATGAAGCAATGCCAGACTTTGTCAGAGGAATCGAAAAGACTCGTGTGACCTTCACGGATCACCGGTCTGAAAATCTGGCAAGATACCTTCATGGGCTACCTAAGATAAGAGGTGGAACTAAGAGTGGATCTCCGCCCGAGAACCGAAGAGACTCAGTGACCTTCAAAGCGACAACCTCGTCCGAAAATCCCTACAAGATACCTTCACGGGCCACCTAGATGAAGATGGAACTAAGAGGGATCTCCACCGAGAACCGAAGAGACCAGTGACCGGACAACCTGGTGTGAAAATCCCCAAGATACCTTCACCGGCGCTACCTAAGATGAAGATGGAACTAAGAGTGGGATCTCCACTGAACCGAAGAGACTCGTGACCTTCAGCGACAACCCGGTCCGAAAATCCCTAAGATACCTTCACCGGCGCTACCTAAGATGAAAATGGAACTAAGAGTGGGATCTCCACCGAGAACCGAAGAGACTCGTGACCTTCACGGACAACCCGTCGAAAATCCCTACGATATTCCTTCTTCGCTACCTAAGATGAAAATGGAACTAAGAGTGGATCTCCACCGAGAACCGAGACTCGTGACCTTCACCGGACAACCTGGTCTGAAAATCCCTACAAGATACCTTCACCGGGCTACCTAAGATGAAGATGGAACTAAGAGGATCTCCACCGAGAACCGAAGAGACTCGTGACCTTCAAAGGACAACCCGGTCCGAAAATCCCTACAAGATACCTTCACCGGCGCTACCTAAGATGAAAATGGAACTAAGAGGGATTCCACCGAGAACCGAAGAGACTCGTGACCTTCAGCCGGACAACCCGGTCTCAAAATCCCTACAAGATACCTTCACGGCTACCTAAGATGAAGATGGAACTAAGAGTGGGATCTCCACTGAACCGAAGAGACTCGTGACCTTCAAAGGACAACCCGGTCTGAAAATCCTACAAGATACCTTCACGCTACCTAAGATGAAAATGGAACTAAGAGTGGGATCTCCACCGAGAACCTAAGAGACTCGTGTGACCTTCACGGACTACCCGGTCCGAAAATCCCTACAAGATACCTTCACCGGCGCTACCTAAGATAAAGATGAAACCCTTCCGCTTAAAGGATTTTACGCTTGGAGAGGAAGGATTTTATATTCTCTCTCCAAAAGTGAAAGGAATTTTGAGTGGGCCTCTTGTTCATAGAAGGAATCAAGAGGGGATTTTGGTAATGTACCGTAGGTTTTGTAGACCCACCGCCAAGGAATTTGATCGGTGGGGAAATTGTGATGGAGGATAAATCTAGGGTTATCCTAAAAAGTGGGTGAAACATCCCACGAGGAACTTCCGTAAACGGTTATCCCAAGATACTAGGGTAGTATTTCTTCAAGAACTTCCCATTTATCTAAGATTAATTGCCTGGCCGCCATTTTGGGTAATGAGGCGATATGCACCATTGAGTAAACCGCTTTATTACAAACGGACCCTCCCATTTAGGTTCAATTTACCTTTCTTTGGAAGTGAGGATTATCGGTCGCCGAAAGCGCCGAGGACCAAATCTCCTTCTAAAGGTTCTCTGTCAACTTTCTTGTTGAAAGCCTTCGACATCCTAGCTTGGTAGAACTCAATGCATTGTTGAGCCTCCAGCGCTTCTCATCTAACATCTCAAGCTCTTCGAGACGCTTTTGATGTTGTTCTTCTGGCCGCCATCTCGCTGGAAAGGGAGATACGCACGGATCTCGATCTCCAACGGAGCATCGCTTCGCACTGCAAAACCGTGGAGTACGGGCTCTCCAGTTGGCGCATGCATAGTCAGGCGATACTCGTGAGGGCTTCTCCGAAGTTTATCATCCCACCTTGTTACTCTTCACAAGCTTCACGTAATTTTGATAATCGCCTTGTTGAATGCTTCTAATCCATTTGTCGCCGGATTATAAGCCGCTGACGACATCTTGTATCTTGAATTTCTCACAAACCCGATGAAGGAATTGCCGATAAATTGGGACCGCTGTCATGCACGATCCGTTTGGGACACCATGTCGATAGATGACATGGTGTTTGATAAACTTGATGACGGTACGCTTTACTTCCTTTAGCTGATTGCTTTCCACTTGGAGAAGTAGCTCTGCGATCGCTAGAATAAACCGATCCCTTTAACCGACGGAGGAAAATGGGACCTACAACGCCCATTCCCATATGTCTCAATGGCCGTGATGTGCCGGCGATGCAACCGCCAGAGGCCGATGCATATAATTCGCGGAATTTGACACGCTGCGGCATTTCCGAAGCCGCACTCGACCGCCATTAATCATTGTTGCCAAGCAGCCCATTCTCTTGATTCGAGAGCTTGGGACCAGCCGGTGTGCACCACATTCACCTTCGTGTGTTCCCGGGACCTCTCTCGCCTCTTTGTTTGAGAGGCATCGGAGCAAAAGACCATCGCATTCTACGATATAACATCCGGTTTCCGTGGTCATAAAGAATCTTGGAGCTCTTCACGGATTGACTTCTCCTTCACGCCTTCTCGTAGAATACCATGTAAGACATAGTCGATGATAGGAAAGCCAACTCTCGGCTCCAACTGGTTTTGGGTATGTACTTCGTAACTAGCCCTTATCTTCTTGTGCCTCATCGTGATAATGGTAATTAAGAGTTGGTGAGTCCCACCTGAACTAGTTGCTCGGCCCAAGGTTGTGCTAACGATGCCTAACGCCGCAAAGGCATCCATAAGCTTTGAGGCGCTGATATATTCGATGAAAACTTCTTCAATGAGTCCGCTTATTTCAACAGCCTATCCGATGATAGGGATTAGATCCGATTCTCGACTTCAGTAGTCACCACTAACCCGCTTAACTATCAATTGTAATCTCCATACGCCGAGATATTCAATTTCATGGCTAAGTCCGAGTAGCGGTTGTATTCGCCACGCTATTGGAACAGGTTCGTGGAGTGAATAAGCACGGGCATGACATGATTCCCGGAAACTAAGACAACCCGACCCCGAAATCTTAGAACATCCGGGCACTTGCCACATCAGTGCTCGAGAGGCTCCGGCCAAAATACAATCGCCATATTTGTTGGTGCGATGTAGTGTTGACTTTCGAACTTCATCCGAAGATCATCATATAGCTCAACCGCATCCGCTGTCGGGCCGCGCCAAGAGATCACAAATCGCTTGTCCTTTGACCGACTTCGTTTGAAGTGCAAGTCATATCGGGACAAGAGCAAGGCCCATTTCGCCAAACGCCAACTCATTGAGGCCGGCCGTCATAAATATTCGACCGGATTTACATTAGAGATAACATAAATCGCCCGTCCGACTAAATAGTGCCGCGATTTTCAATCGCTAACACTAATGCAAGGCAATCGCCACCATTGATATCGACTCAAAGACCGACTAATGTTCTGGCCGTAATACATCCGCCTGTCGCGGACCGCCGCCGCTTCTTGCGCAGTAAAGCTTTAACGAGTGATCCGCTGCCTTGACGTGATCAAAACGGTTTCCCGATCATGTGCAACAAGAACAGAGGTTTAGCGAGATACGACTTGATCTCTTCAACGTTTCTCGCAAAAGGCCGCCCCAAATATATGACACGCCTCTTGTTCAACTTGGAGAACGGCCGGCACTTCCCGATAGGTTCGATATGAACCGCCGGATGTACGCTCGCCCTTGTAACCCCTCGAAGTTCTCTTGATTTCTGAGGTTGCAACTCTTGAATTGCCTTCACTTTGTCGATCGACGGGATTCCTTTGTTTGCGACGACGGCCGGGAACTTGCCACCGACATCCCAAGGAAGGATTTAAGGTGGTTCATCTTTAGCCGATGAGTCCGCATGAGTTCAAATACCGTCTAAGATCTTTGATGTGATCTCCTTTGTCACGCCATTTACCAAATCGCCGACGAGCATTCGAATCTTTCCCAAGATGATCCCGAAAATCTCCGCCATTGCTCGGTATGTTACAAGATTTTTGAGGCCGAACGGCATGACCGTAGCAATATATGCCGATGCGCTTCAACGCCGTGTTTTAGGCCATCTGGGTACATCTTGATTTGATTATACCTCAAAAGCCATCCATAAAGGACATTCTTTTCAAATCCACACGTTGTCAACTATGACATCGTGATTGGAAGAGGAAAGTCATCTTTCGCAAGCCGCTGAGGTCTCAGAAGTCTAATACGCATCCTAATCGACCCATTTTTCTTCATGACCGACTATATTCGCCACCCAACCGATGTTGAATTTCCTTGATGAATCCCGATTCTATGAGTTTCTTCACTTCGCCAACAATTGCCTCCAATATTTGTGGACTAAACCGCCTTTGCCGTTGCTTGACAGTTTGACATCCGCTTTGATGTTGAGGCGATGTGTTGCCACATTAGGGTCGAAGTCCCGCATGTCCTCGTAACTCCTAATACATCGATATACTCCCCGATTAGGGCAATCAACTCTTCCTTTTCTTCCAAGGAGAGTATTGTCGATGTTTATGAGTTTAGGATGCTCTTCATCACCCATATTAACCTCGACTACTCATCCTTAGTGGGGGTTCTCTTTGTTCAACCTATCCCCAAACCGCTTCGAGTTGATGGATCCATGGGTCTTCCCATGTTGGCATGTCTTCATCACTCTCAACAAGAGCAGGATCGATCGAGCCATATTTGACATTAAAGCCTTGAAAGCTTCTCCCAGGCCGTGTCGTAATCCAAGCCAAGAGTCGACTGTCCGCTTCCCTCACCGGTGGATTATTATCAATCACCAGAGCATTCATCTTCGAGGAGGATTCATCCCAATCCCCTTCTAAATGCATAGTAATTATCCGCTTCCTTTGGGACATATGCCGCCTGGGAGGGACTCGAGGACTACCAAAACATAGACCTTCCCTCGTCAAGTCATACCCCCATCTCTTCATGATACCTGTTTCGACTATATCCTAATGTGTGGAGGATAGGCCCATTGTCATCTTCATCTTCTTCAAAGAAATGATTCGGCTGAACTGATCTCCTTTTCCGTAAACCAAGTCTTTTCACTACTTGATCTTCGCGGGATGACGAAAAGCCGCCCCAAAGGAGTCTCTAACCGCTTTTGTGTAAAGTAAGATGATCGAAGCCTAAGTGCAACTCGATCATTGTATAAACCTCGTATCACATCATTCAAAGATAAAGGGTACTCTAAATCGCCATTTATTGATTCATCGGCATTTGCCAATATAATGTCATCCGACGCATTCTTCATCGCCAAGATTGATTACAAGGGGTACAATGTCATTTAAAACAAAACCTCCACTATAACCAAGCCCTGCCTAGACGCCTTTTTCACCGCTGTCCGCACTTTGGGCCGATGATTCGCCGACTCATTACCGTAGAGGAGAGAATCGCTGAAATAATTCTCTATCCCCTTAAACGGTTGTTTGTCCTACACCAACCGCCTTGACTCTCATTATTCGTGTCTACATATTTGAGACATCGATGAAGAGTAGACGGACTATAACGCTATTGTGATCCAAGGCCCACCTAACAATAAGTTATAGGAAGTCTCATACAATCACATAGCAGTGACTTCGACTTTAAGTCCCCCATTTGGCACTTTATCCGATCTTACCAAGCGCCGAGACCCTGGTGTTAAATCCATAAATCATTGTTCGCCGACGCCGCTTTCATCGCGTGAATTCCAAGATGATACATGAGGCGCTAGGGCATGATGCTCACAATGAACCCTGACGACTTTGATCCTAAGTTAACTTCACTAGAGCCAATATACCCTGAAGTATAGCGGCCTATCGTGTTTGGAATTCCTCGTGCATATCCTCCTTTGTAAAAGTGATGCAAGGAAGTGTTTAGTCGCGAGGTTGCATTCTTTGGGCCGACTCTTACGGACTCGGCCTAATGCAGGTGAGAAGACTTGAATCGGCGAGGGCTTCTTGAAGAGCTTCTCGTCTCTTTTGATAAGCCTGACAACTCATAGAAGTGATCCTTGCGGGGATATTGGCTAATTGGGCATGGCGTCGAGCGGTATGGAGAGTTCGAAGTTCGGTTTATCTCTTCAATCGGGCGGTCGAGGCGCCGGAGTTGAACTTCATCGCGGTACTTTCTTGTTTCTTTGGCGACCACTTGCTGTTGCGCTTTCTGCGTGCGGTGGGGATTTGTTGGTACCCCAGCTCACGAGGCGTCTTGGCATTAGAGTCGGGGACTTACGGGTACTTGTATTTGTTTCGTGTCCACTCGGTGGCGTGGGCTTGAGTTCCCCGCCGGACGGTGGAATGTTACCACGTTCATCGTTTCCCTCGAGTGCGGAGTAGCATGGCATGCCTTTCCCTTACGCCCGGCTTTTCTTGAAGAAGAGGCTACCCATTGCTCATCTTCCGGTAAGTGCGGGTGGACCCACAAGACTTGCCATTGGTACATCACGATACAAGTCCTTTACGGTTGCTTGTGTAGGTGGTCATTCACCGTCTTCAACGCAACTTTGACCAGCGGTTCAGGTTCAAACCATGTCAATGGCACCGACCGAAACTTATGGATACGCATTAGCTCCGACCTTCTTTTCTTTGGGCGGCTTCATAGTAATGACCCCTACATCAATTAAAGCACGGATTTTGTCCTTAAAGGCTGAAGCAGGATTTAGTGGGGTGATGAGCGCCCTATGGTGCGCCGCGGTATCTTGGGTCATTAGTCTTCATCGCCTCCTCTTGATTCGAATCGGAGGGAGCTTGATCTTGTTATTTTCCACAAGATATTTGAAGAGCCAGTCTAATTCGTCCCTAAAGGAATAGGACTTGGGAATCTCGGCTCTAAGGCCTTCTGTTTTGTGGCCCGGTTGCCCGCGTTGATTGTTACTTTGTTGCGGCCCGTTCTTGCTGCTTCTTTGGGGTTGGAGTTGGAGCGTTTGGTTAACCCGCCCGTCTTGGCTTGCTCTTTCCCTTTGCGCGGGACAAAGTTAAGCCGGAGCTTCCGTTGTCGGTGACCTCTCTGCCTTTTTCCTTTTGAGGAACCTCTCGGCTTGCTCTCCACGAACCTTCAAGTCCTTCCGCGTTATCGATGGTCTTTGTACCCATTGCTTCAAGCACATCTATCGATAAGTTCTGTGGCGAGGTTTGGAGGATGAACTCCTCGTTATTGGATCCGGAGTTCATTGCCTTGTTAGAATCGTTTGACAAAGATATCCGGTTTCTCGTCTTTACGCTTCTCGTCGAGCAATGTCCGATCGATACCGGTGTCAGAAATTGGTAAGGAAGCTAGACTCCATGTCGTCGGTATGAATGCTCCGGCGAGGCGGTACCATTCGAGCAGCCCACGAAGGGTGCCAGCGAATGGCCGAACCATCGAGGGTTCGTTGCGGAAATAACTCCAGAGTGTGACTTGAAATAAATCAAGTCTTTGCGTCGGGGAACCCTTCCGATCAAATGGTGTGAAGTTTATTAAGTTAAACTTCGGCCAGTGCAGGATTGATTCCCATTCCCTCGGGTATGGGCAAGGAATACTGTCTTCTTTACTTCTTGGCGGAAATCAATGAATTGATTTTGCTCTCCAAATCTTTGATCTTCTCGCCTCATGAGCAATGCTACTGCCGCTGGTTCGTGGGGGTTATCATCTTCTCGTGCTTCCTCCTCGATCCGAATCGCTATCATCTTCATCGACGCTGACGCTACGACTCGCATTCACCTTGATGTTTTGTCGTGGCTTGGATCTGTTGGTCGCGGTATTTCTCTCATCGCTCGTGATGGCCAACTCCATTTCTAACTTGAAGTTTTCCGTTGTTTATTCAACGCTCGCCTAGCATTTTGGCCACTTGATCAGACGATCATAAGTGTTTCTTGGGGCTCTTCGCTAGATACAAGATGATCGATGCATTGCGAGCTAATATCCGACGATCATCCTCCTCGGTATCCCCTTCGCGAAGCTTATCGATCTGACCGCTTGATAGTCCCGACCGCAAACGAAGTTAGCCGCTAATGGCGCCGAATAGCCCGCGGACGATGATTCTTTGTCGTCATATTATTAGTGACCTTCGCAACTCACCCTTCTGAGATCATCCTTATAAATCGCCTTGACCTAGGTCTCTGCGATCTCCGCAGGAGTCTCCGAAGACGACACACTTTTCGAGCTTTGATGGCAATTGCACTCGAGCATCGCCTAATGAGCTTGAGCACAAGCATGACCGCCAATTTGGGGAATCCTTCGAGATTTTTCTTCGTACTCTTGCACTGTGAACGCCTCATCTGCGTGTGTACCGGAAAGCAACTCGCCGATGTTGGCGTGATCTTTCGTATAACGCCCTCATCGCCGATGAAAACGCCTTCCGAGGACGGGTCAATCCATCGAAACTTCCGAAAGTGACTCGCCTAGACTCGGGCCGATGTGGGCGCTGAAGTCTCTCTCAACTTCGATTTTCAACCGATAGAGAGGCCGCAGAATCTTCTTGTCCTGTTGAACGGGTGCACCTCCTCGCATGAGGAGTGACCCGTGATTCTCTTCGAGGACCCAGACGATCCTTGATAGTCGGTTTGGTGGTGGTGACGAGTCGGGCTTCACCACCCATTCGATGCACGCTTTGACTTTGAGGTGTCGCCAATCTTGGACCTTGGCTGGATCGCAACGCCTCAGATCCTTCTGGGCTTAGGTGCCGACGTGAGTGTGGGCAACCGAGGTTGGGGCACCATTAGACTTGGGCCTCCAAACCCGGCGACGCCGGGTGGCTTTGCCACTTCTTCTTTAACTCCCCGAGCCTGCACCAAAGCTCGCTTGGCGCAAGGAGGCGCGGGCGCCTCGGGCGCCTCCTCGGTGTGGAGCGGTTCCGCTTGACACACCCACTCGCTGGTTGACGGCTTTGGAAACCGTCATCACTGAGGGTGAAGCCTTCGGCGGAGTTTGATCTTAGATCCGCCAGAAGCGACCCCATCCATGGATTGCATGGCCTCGCAAGCTTGCGCCATGCTTTGTCGCCGCTTTGGCGAAGCTCGAGAGTGCCGGGCGACGTCGGCGCGCTCATCTCGCACTATCTCGACTTCGGCGCCGAGATTTCGGCACCAGCGGCAATGGAATTGACTCGCCCCGGGCTCTACATCGGAGGCTCCATCTCCTTGTACGGAGACCTTGAGCGGCGGGGGAACTGATCTCGAGGAGGGTGAGGATAGGTACTCTTCAAACTTCTCGGGTCGAACTCGAACTCGACCTCTTCTTCCACCGGATGGATCCGCTGGCGCGACGAATTCCTCCTCGACTGAGGCTCTGCTCCAATCGGTCGCCAGCCTTGTTCGCAGAAAAGCCTGGATGATTGTCATTGATTTGAATTTGCTTACGCTTCTTTGGTCTACAACAAATTCAAAAGAAATGCCTTTTATTTTAAGCGCAAATGAAAATCAAAAAGATTACAACTTTTATCCTTAGTGAACAAACACGGGATCTCTCATATATCGGATCCTCGCTATGGGTTCTTTGCCCGTACGGACTTATTGTGTCCGTGGACCACCGCGCAATTCGATCCCGTGTAAACCCGGTTCGAACTACAGACGAGGGGCTCGCTTTTACGAAGGAAACGGCTCGGGGATCACACTCACGAAGGAGAGGATCGCCATGGGATCACACTCAAAGGCGAGAGGATCGGAGGTGAGATCTACAAGGAGAAATCACAAATATCCCCGAGGTTAAGACGAAGCTTAACCTAGAGGGTATCTCAGAGTTCGACCGAGTTTGTTTACCTTAGACCGACACGCCGACCGACTTGAGCTCAAGTTCTGAACCGTATGTCAGAGATCTCATGAGGCTCTTCTTCTAAGTCCGCCAAAATCCAAACCAAAATCCTCCTAACACACCAAGACCCCCATTTATACATCTCAGCAAGGTGGTTTCACAATCAGTCGAGCCACCCCTACCACTTGGCCGAGGAGGCTCCCATGCCACGAGCCACCTCGCCTTGGCCGAGGAGGCTCGCATGTTTGGTCGAGCCACCCTGCCTGGCCGAGGTATCTGCCTGCGGGTCGAGGTATTCGCCAAGTCGGTCGAGGTGGTTCTACCACGGTGGTCGAGCCACCTCGGCCTACTTGTGCCGAGTACCGGCTGATTTTGTCAGGTAGCCTATGTCGCCGAGCCACCTACCATTTGGCCGGGTCCCGCGACGCCGGTTCGAAGCCGCCCACAATTCTTCGCCGATTCTTCGGTCTTCCCGCTTAGTTTTGCTCCTGATGTCGCCGTTGTGTTCGAACCGATCAACTTCGAGCTCAAATCTGCTTGCATCGACGGACTAAGTACTTGATTCCGCCTCGTCAACGCTTGAGTTTAGCCAACTCGCCGCTGAGCTTGGCTGTCGGGTTTTCCACGACGCCGTCGCCATTGGTTTCAGACGCCTCGCCGACTCACTTCATGGGTTCGCCGACTCGCTTTATCGCTTTTCGCGAATCACGCCGACGCTCGTCCAAATACCGATGGATCGCCTGCTGTCGCACCCAATCGCTAATTTAGTCTTGTTCTGCAATCGATAAGCAATTTTTTATGCCTACAAGGGTATATAAGTGCAAACTAAGAGAAACTATAAGGCCTTTTAAGTGCAATCGAGTTTTTTTATTAATACTTTTGAGAAACATCATTTTCGGATGTCCGTTCATATGAAATAGATTTACAATGGTAAATATAGCAACAAAATTTCTATTTATAATGTTTGGTTTACAAGAAGATTGTTGGTTATGGTAAAGTGATTTACTTTTTGTAGAAAAAGTTGTAGCAATTGTTGCAACCAATTTGGAACCAACAAATTTTGCAAGTTTGCATTAACTAAAAGATTAAAGCCAAGTCAAGAAACCATCAATTCTACCCTAAAGACCAGATCTTTTCATTTTCGTGAGAAACAAACACTTCATTGCAATGGATATGCATTTCCTACTATAAAACAAGAATACAAATCTAACAACTTTTGCAACTAACTAAACATTAGATTTGGATTTAGAAATATATTTACCACAACAAAAGCATAGATATCCAAATAATCTTAATTTGGTGTTTATTTCCTAATCGATGATTATGCAATATTTTATTCATGCAACATTTTTAATTACAATTGCAAAGTGAACCAAACAAATTTTAAAGCATTGAGAAAGTCAATGGCATGCAACTTTTGTTCAAACAAACTTCTATGCAAAAATATACATCAACACCATTTTTTTAAAGAAAAATTTTAATAATCATTCCTGTATATATGTTTTAGATCTGCCTGAGTAATACATTGTTCATTCTGGTACAAAGATCAATCAAATTCTATAGGATCTTCATCAATCAATCTGCCTTTTACAACAAAAACCAATAGCAAAGAAAATAGGAATATATATACCTATCAACTTAAGTGGATAGGAGGCCTTGTCCACCAAACTTTTTATCCACTCATCTTGTGTTTAGATTTGTGTCATCAAGAGATGCACAAATCTCAAAATGCTCTTCATATCTTTCATGGATCCCAAGACAACATCAATGGATTAAAAAGTTGGTGGATGACTATTTCCTATCCACGCACAAATCTCAAAATGCTCTTCATATCTTTCATGGATCCCAAGACAACATCAATGGATAAAATAGTCATCCACCAACTTTTTATCCATTGATGTTCTGGGATCCATGAAAGATATGAAGAGTATTTTAAGATTTGTGCATCTCTTGATGACACAAATCTAAACACAAGATGAGTGGATAAAAGTTTATGGACAAGGCCTCCTATCCACTTAAGTTGATAGGATTCTTATATATATATATATATATATATATATATATATATATATATATATATATATATATATATATATATATATATATATATATATATATATATATATACACACATCGATGTGAAACAATGCGATTGGTGTATGAAGATCAATGAATAATGCTTCACCAAATCGCACGATCGATCTAGGCAGAAGCTCAAAAATAAGCCGATGTTGATGATGGTTTTAAGAAAAATTACAATGTATTCAGTTTATGACCTTGTAAATTATTCGTAAAATAATTGTAATGATTTATTCTTGTAATAAAGTTTGACTTGTAATATTTAGATAAGCAATTGTACGTGAATCAAACCAATCACTACCACTTGTTCAAATAGAATATAGCACAATCGAACCGATAATAAAATTGATAATAATATGCACGCTAATAGCGCCCGAAAATATTAGAGCCGAAGAAAGTAAACTTCGTCTGGTTGAACCGGGTTCGATGAGGGAGCTTCGGTAGCAGGACGCATCGCGAATGAATCGGATCCAAGTGAACCAAACCCAATTGAACCAAATCCAATTGAACCAAGTCCAATTGAACCATGCCCAATTGAACCAAACCCACATAAACCGGATCTATTCACCAAGTCGATTCATTCCTTCAAAACCCGACGACCTGAGGATGAGGCGACGACGGATCACGACGCATTTTAAACGGCCATGACGGCCGGGCGACGGTACGCGGGACGACGGGCGGCCGTGCAACGGAGGCTACGAGATCTGGTCATAAACACGGCGCAGAGCCCGATTGATACGACTCCGCACGGGGAAACAGAGGGTGCGTGGGGCTCGACCGCGCAAGCTGTACCTACGCTGGCGCTGATCGGAGGTCACGGAGCCGACAACGACGAGGGGGCGGCGGAGGTGGTGGGGCTAGGGTTTCACACAGAGAAGGCGGCTAGGGTTTCACACCCACGCTTCACACGCTACAAGGTAATTAGCACCAAATTTTTTATTCATTCACTTCAGTTGATTTGATTCGACACAAGAGGTTTATATAGGATTACAAAATCAAATCTCTCACAAATCTACCAAATAAACAACTACCAAATAAAAATAGAATTTAAAAGTCAAATATAATCTACCAAATCTAAAAACAGCCAAATCAAAACCAAATCGCAGAGGTCCGATAAGTGCCGAAATAATGCATTTCGCGATAAACGTGTCGAAAGTCTCGTGAACGATCGATGTCCTCATCATTCTCCCCTGAGAGGAGAGAACTCGACTGCCGAGTGTAAGTCGAACACTGCCATATCGCTTCAAGAAGATCCGATCCAACCAGAATCATCTCTCGATCGAGCCAAGTATCATCGATTCTGGCCGACCTTCCAATGCACTAAGTACCATGCGGATACCACCATTGCTAGTAGAAATAATATTATCATCAATAATACTATCAATGTCATGTGTCGGTATGAGGGTGATATCTCGGGAAGTGGAGGTAAAGAAGAGCTCTCGTAAATAGGCTCGGGTAGGCTCATCAACCAATGGGTTGTCTGTTAAAATGTGGACCTTTGTACTCTACTAAATCTTCAATATTAAAAGTCGAACCAATATTAAAACCTTCGGAAGGTCAAGAACATAAGCATTATCATTAATTTTCTTGAGAATTTTGAAAGGTCCCCCGTGACTGCATGCAACTTTTAACAGCTTCCTGAGGAAACCGCTCCTGACGATTCTGACCATCACATGATCACCGACACACTAAATTCTTTGAACCTCCTTTTAGATTTGCACGCAGCTTATAGTTGGCATTGTTGTCATTGATCTTTTCACTTATTTCTTTATGCAAATCATGAATGCGATGCAAATGCAAATGCCGACTCGCATACCATGATGTGTGCATACGGGACAAGATCTATCTGCTGCTCAGCTTATACCCATACACCCACCTCACCGACTAATACCTGAGACCTATTCACGGAGTTATTATAAGCAAATTCAAAGAAGGCGATGTTGATCCCAATCCCTAAGATTCTCACCAACTAGCGATCTCAAAAGATTACCTAAGCTCCTATTAACTACTTCGCTTTGACCATCGGTCCGAGGATGAAAAGCCGTTGAGAATTGAAGCTTAGTTCCCATTTTGTGCCAAAGGGTTTTCCATAAATAACTTGTAAACTTAACATCCCTATCGACACAATTGTTTTCGTAGTCCGGCAATTTAACAACTTCCTTAAAATATAGCTTGGCCACATGAGAAGCGCCGGAAGTTTTGGAGCACTGTGATGAAGTGGGCCATTTTAGAGAATCGGTCCACCACAACAAGGACGGAATCGTGTTTTCTAATTGTTTTAGGAAGTCCTAACATGAAGTCCATGCCGACGCCTTGTCATGGACAATTTGGAACGGAGAGGAGTGTATAAGCCCTATTTTGTTTACGCTGCTTAGCCAATAAGTGTGTGACATTGACCCACTAACCTAATAACGCCACGCTTAATACTTGGCCAATAAAACGATTCAATCAGCCGACAGCCTTGCTATCAAATGTCCCGCAAGGCCTCCAAAGATGTAGTTTCCAAATTAAAAATTCTCTCAAAGACGGTTGGGAATACACAACTTAAGATGAAAAGATATCCATCCTTCAGAGAAAACCATCTATTTCACGGTCACTCCATCATTCAAGAAAGCGAGAACTTCACAAAATCAGACACTAACTCATAACCGATCTTTGATTTTCTCAAAGCCACTACTTCCGGCCATAATGGAAAGAAGATGCATGCGCGATCGAGCATCAAATGCCTTATTTTCTACTCCCGCTTTATGTTTGATCGTGATAGTGTAGTTCGAGGAATTCAACCCATCGACCATGTCCGCATTCAATTTCTTTTGAGAGTGAATATATCAAGGGGCCTCGTGGTCCTAATAGATGACAAATTCTTTCTAATAAGTAGTGACGCTGTCGAAGAGATTGTATCACCGATAGAATTCTTTATCATAGGTAGAATAACGCTCAGTGTCATTCACTTCTCACTAAAGTAAGCAACGGATGTCCCTCTTGAGATAGGACTCCACCTATGCCAATACCGAGGCATCGCGATGCAATCTCAAAGACCTTAGAGAAATCCCGAGAGCATTACATGTGCTCCGACCTCGCTTGATCTCCACAAATGCCTTGGTAGCGCCTTTGACCACTCAAATTCACTTTTCAAACAATCGGTAATAGGGGCCATGATGGTATCAAACCTTTAATAAACCGACGATAAAAGTAGCGAGTCCATGGAAGCTTCAACATCTCTAATGTTCTTGCTCTGCCACTCTTCGATAGCTCTAACTTTCTCGTGGTCACGGCTACTCCTTCAAGAGACTACAAACCCTAGAAAAATAACCTTGTGTAAGAAAAGTACATTTCTTAGGATTGGCATAGAGTTGTTCTTTTCTTAACACGGTACAAACTTGTCGCAGATGGTCTATGTGTTCTGAGAATTATCAGAAATAAGGATGTCATCAAAGTATACCACTAAGAATTTTCCTGAAGGGCTAGTACTTGAGTCATCACTCTCATAAAGGTGCTCGAGCATTAGTCGCCAAAGGGCATGACCATCCATTCGTATAATCCATCTTTCGCCTTGAAAGCGGTTTTCCATTCGTCACGAGATGGATACGAATCGATGGTAGCCACTTAAGATCAATCTTAGAAGATAGTGGCCCGCACATTAAATCAAGCATGTCATCCACCGGAATGGGGAAACGGTACTTCACGGTGATCTTGTTGATCGCACTATCCACACACATACCATGTTCCATCTTTTTTGGCCTAATGCAGGACCGCGACAGGGGCTCATGCTTTCACAAAGCTTCTTCGTGCCTCATCAACTTGTCTCTTCGCCTCGCATGTTCATTGGGGTTCATCCCGTAGTGAGCAAATTGGGAAGAGTTGCTCCTGACTAGATCAATTGCGCGTTGGATGTCACGCGATCGAGGGAAGTTGATCCCGAGGTCCTCGGCAAACGTAATTCTTCCAATAAAGGAGCCGACTTCTAGAGGAATTATATCCGCTATTCTTAGGAGTTCTAGCAATGAGGATGAAGAATGGGGTTCCATTTGCTAACTCTCTACGATCTCTTTGGCTCCAATCGAGTTAACTTTGAAAGATTTAGCCGGAGGGTCCGCTTATCACTAACTTTTGGTTGAGCCGAAGGATTTTGACCTTCTTCCCATCGTCTTTCGAACAAAGATGTTTGACCGTCCAAGATATGAACATCGCTATCAAACGCCTGTGGTCTTTCAAGAATGATTTGACCCACATCCATCTTCGACCATCGCACCAAACTTGGTCCTTGTAAATGGCGAATTGAAGAGGGACTAAACACCTTTCGACATGAAGTGATCATTGATCCATGATACATTGTATGGATTAGGGTGGGTACGCCTTAAGACCAATCTTGGCTATCGCACAGGAGACCGTGATTAATGCGCCTTCCACTATCCACGATCACTTTGCAATTCTTATCGCCAATCTTGGTGAACGGTGGAAAATGGAAGTATCGCCTCCAATCATCAATGAGCTGGGTCAGGAGATGGGCGATCTAACAACGATATAGGTGGGGAATTTAATTTGCCTAAGACAACTTAGAATATGATCATCTACCATCCTCAAAATCATCGGTATCATCATCAATTTGATGGACAAATTCATCGCTAAGCTCAAGCTCAGATGCGATTGGCCATCGATGATAGAGATCTTGTGACGGCCTGACAATTCTGTCAAACATGTCCATACCCTTGACACTTGTGGCATTTGACATGAGGGCCGATCTTAGAGAAATCTTTCTGCTCCTTGCCCTCTTGACCCTAGGTTGGGAAGAATTAGGGTTAGATCGATTCCGGTTTGACTAGAGGTAGTGGCACCGGAAGTCCTGGGAGGAATAGGATCGAAATCTTGACTCTTATGGGCTTGGTGGGACTTAGCTTCATCTAAATCTTGAACTAAAGTAGGCTTTTCAAGGGTATCTACTCCTCTAGCAAAGAGCTCTTGGAGGTCGCCTCAATCCAAAACAAACTTTGACAAGACCTTCATTGGTGCCTCTTGCTCGATGGTGCCGCATCGCGTAAACAATTCACAAATTGAGCAACGACTTTGCGCACTTGGTCCCTTGAGTGAGGCGATGCCACTTATCAACTAACTCTCGATAAAATGACGGCGGAAGGTATTTTGTTTCAATTCGCCTACCATCTCGCCAAGTCGATTGGTAACTCGCCTCTAATATGCCTTAGCATCTCGAGGTTGGACCAATATTGGCAGGCCGTCCCGTAGCTTCATTGGCGGCTAATTTGACTTTTCGAGGTTCACAAGCAGCACTAAATAACGATCCATGTTTTTCACCACCCAAGAAAGCTTGGGGTCGAGCTTGCCATCGAAGGTTGGTGCTTCAACCTTAATACTCCTCGTATTGGGCGGGATCGACGCACGGTTGATGGAGAGGACGATGAACGATATGACCATGGCCATTTCCTTGATCATGTGGCTGAGAGTTGCAACACGACTTTTTCAAGCCTAGCGAGCCTATCGTTGGTTTCGCTCAAAATCGCGCCGTCTCTACGGGTAGTCCTACATTCTTGAGCTATGGCACCCAATTGTCCCGCTAGCTCATCAATTTCTTAAGGATCGCTGGAATCTATCACCGATTATGCCGACTCACTAGATGATTCACTTGACTCTCCTGATCGATATGGTAAACCCGCGCGAAAGTGGGCATGCACTAATAACTAAATGAGCTGAATGGTATGCGCTAACAGCTAAATGAACTGAATGGTAATTTTTTTTTAATAAAACTTTTTTTTAAATAAAACTCAATTAAACTATTCTAAATTTTCCTAACCTAGAACCTGTCTCTGATACCAAAAATGATGTGAAACAATGCGATTGCAGGTATGAAGATCAGCGACAGCAATGCTTCACCAAATCGGCGATCGATCTAGGCAGGAAGCTCAAAAAATAAGCGACGTTGATGATGGTTTTTAAGCAAAAATTACAATGTATTCAGTTTATGACCTTGTAAATTATTCAGAAAATAATTGTAATGATTTATTCTTGTAATAAAGTTCGACTTGTAATATTTAGATAAGCAATTGTACGTAGTCAAACGGAATCACTCGCTCACTTGTTCAAATAGAATATAGCACAATCGCAACTGATAATAAAATTGATAATAATATGCACGCAATAGCAGTTCCGAAAATATTAGAGCGAAAGAAAGTAAACCTTCGTCTGGTTGAACTGGTTCGATGAGGGGAGCTTCTGAAGGCGGTGCGACGACTGCGAATGAATCAGATCCAAGTGAACCAAACCCAATTGAACCAAATCCAATTGAACCATGCCCAATTGAACCAAACCCACATAAACTGGATCTGTTCACCAAGTCAGATTCATTCCTTCAAAACCCGATCGACCAGAGGATGAGGCGACACGGATCACGACGACGAAACGGCCATCGACGGCGGGCGACGGTACGCGACGACGCTGCCGACCGGAGGCATGCAGATCCGGCAGCTCACGGCGGAGGGCCCGATTGACGGGCGACGGCAGCGGGGAAACAGAGGGGTGCGGGGCTCGACCGCGTCGTTGTAACGGGCTGCTCGTTGGCGTTGATCGGAGGTCGCGGAGACGGCGACGAGGGGCGTAGGGAGGAAACGGGGTGGTGGTGGCTAGGGTTTCACACCCAGAGAAGGCGCTAGGGTTTCACACCCACGCTTCACACGTTACAAGGTAATTAGCATCAAATTTTTTATTCATTCACTTCGTTGATTTGATTCGATTACAAGAGGGTTTATATAGGATTACAAAATCAAATCTCACAAATCTACCAAATAATCAACTACCAAATAAAAATAGAATTTAAAAGTCAAATATAATCTACCAAATCTAAAAACACCGCCAAATCAAAACCAAATCGCAGAGGTCCGATGTGCGGCTGAGATACGGGCTTCCTCGCTACTGATAAACGTTGAAAGTCTCGTGAACGCATCGGGATGTCCTCATCACACACACACACATACCGGAAAAATAAATAAATGGACGTTATCAAGTCACAGGTATGTCCATAAAGTACAAACAGGAACATAATGAATGATGTGGGGTACAGAGAGAAAACAGGAGTACTTGGCCAAAAATCACATATACTACAACAATACATTTATTCCGTGATACCCTCAAGAAAAAGATATCGCAACTCCACCACTACAATGTCACCTTTTATATGTATAACAACTTTTAACTTTGGCAAATTAAAGCTATCTCTATACTCTCCCTCTCTTGCATCCGGTATAATTGCACAAATGTGCGGATACCTTGCGGTTCCAAAATACATAAATGATACAAAGTTGACTGCGATCCATGAATGGACGAATATTATATGTACTTTACAGGATTTTAGCTAGTTATTGTCTTCTGAAAAAGGATCTTTGAGAGAGGAGTTTTTCATTGTTGTTGCCATCGAGCTCTATTACAGCTGAGCACAACTGTGTACCAGATCTGGCTGCTTCGGTAAGACGAGCTGAATCACGCATGCAGTATCACCCAACCCTGTAATTATATATGCAAGTATGATAATATATCAGCCGTGCAATTGAGTGGAGCAAGAACCAAAGATGCATTAACTGCTCTAAATTGCCCCTATTATTTAAATTTTTTGAATATACAATGACAGAGATTTGTCATTACTAATGTTAAAACACTTCCCCATCCGCTTTACAAAGGAGGATATGCAGGCGAGAATTCCAAGCACGATAGGCCGCTATACTTCACGGGTATATTGGCTCTAGTAAGTTAACCGGATCCA